>LR990236.1:14475000-15075000 GCA_905147385.1 Limenitis camilla | reverse complement strand
GAGGTAAGAGATCACTTTGGGTGATAAGGCTGCCGTTGTATGTTTTGTACTTTCTATTGTGCAAAAAAGAAATTTGATTAATTGAACAGATTACACCTAAATCCTTTAACACTGATATTGTAAAATAATAGCGTTAGCGTCAATCATCATCATCGTCACCATTAAATGGCCCCCTCATGAGGCGGCTCACCTCCTCAGAATGAAAAGGAGGGTTAGGCTATAGTTCACCACGCTGATCTAGTGCGGGTTGGCAGACTTCACACACCTTTGAGAACTTTTTTTGGGAACTCTCAGGAGTGCAGGTTTCCTCACAATTTAAATGCTTAAAACACACATAACTCAGAGTGTGTGAATGTGTGAGGGATCGAACTCGGACCTCCCGAGTAACAGTGAGACATGCAAGTCTTAATTACTGGTCTATCACTGCTTATGATCTTATCTTATCATTTATTTAAATTGTTTTTTTTATTCTGCCAAGCTCTTGAGTGAGAGAATGTGTATAATAACTTAATAAGCGACAGATATTTATTTAAATCCCACATCCCATTAATGATGCGGTTTCCGTGGACTCAGGACTCATCCTCAGGGTCCGCTAAAACCGTAACATTCTACTCTTCATTCCTCCTCCTCACTCCATCTTCTAGGTGGACCGACTTAATTGTTTACTTCTGATGTACTAGTGGACACAAAAAACTATAGTCTTATAAAACGTCTACCTAAAATCTTCCGCTACAAAAACTATAGTACCTATCAATAAACAAGTTTAAACATTTTTGATAAACATTAAGTTATTTTACAATAACATAGATCACTTCCACTTTTTTTCAAAAAAGAGCAAATAAGATAAATATTACGTATTCATGCCATCTCACATTAGTATTAAAATAACACAAAAGGTTACATTAATAGGAGTAAATAAATTAAAATTGCTTCCATACGAAACCAAAATGATAACAAAATCGCGGGATACAGTTTAGTGTCGCAGCTATATATCTATCACCTCCACTGGATAGCTAAAGGATCAAAGAATTTATTACACTAAGTAAGGACTGTGACACATCGCTGACGGCAAAGGGAGAAGCGTCGCCATTTTGTTGCGTATCGAAACCTTTTTATATAGAAAATAATACCCATTACGAGACGTATTCACATATGAAACCCGTTCGTGTCCATGACTCAGT
Source organism: Limenitis camilla (assembly GCA_905147385.1). NCBI lineage: Eukaryota > Metazoa > Arthropoda > Insecta > Lepidoptera > Nymphalidae > Limenitis > Limenitis camilla. Next base: position 15,073,819 of record LR990236.1, on the reverse strand, counting down.
CACACCCTACTCAGGTAAAACCAGGAGTATGATTATATCATAAAATCCAGTTTGCAATTTGAAAATAAAAATAGTTCGTAATGCAAAATGTTGATAAAGGTATGAACGATGTCTTGCAGTAGCGCCATCTATTGACGAATTCTGAAAGGTATTAACAAACGCCTACATTATATTATAAAACAATCTGTCTGTTTGCAATAAGCTCAAAAATTACTGAACATATTTTCATGAGGTTAAGTTTGTAATATATTTTTGGAAATGTTGGAAAAAGTCAAGTGGCCTTACAGATTTAATTGCAAACCCTGCCCAATATTTTTTTAAAGATATAACAATACAATGTATTGTGAGATATATGTAAGGATAGTATGCTCTACTATCCGTGTGAAGACGGGGACGCGAACACAGTGCCATCTATTAGCTGATATTGAAAACAATTTGAAGACAGTTGTGCTGCTTTTATCCTATAACTATACTTTTAAAAATTGTATCTAAAATATGTTTGAATTAAAAAAATATTAAAAAATTAAAAATAAATTTATTCAAAATTAAGATATTTTTAGTTAGCATTTGAATTATATTTACAATTCTAATTTGAATAAACGTAGCGACATCTGTTGAGAAATAGCATTCTATAGTTCAGCTATCTACTACTAGATGGCGTTAAATATGTAATAATTATAAAATGTATCGAATCACATTGTAGTTTTATTTCTTCTAAATGGATGGCGTTAATTTCTATAAAATATATAAATTAAAAATACATATTATAATGTTTGTCCAGCCATTTTGTTTTCTGTTATATAGTATATAATTGATTTATAATAATTATATTATTCTGTTAAGCAGTTTAATATTTAAAAGGATGCTACATGACACTTGAGGGGGATTTTTCTTGTAATTGGTGTTTAGTATTCAGCTCACGAGTCGTAATAAAATGAACGACTTGAATTGAATAACATATTTAACCTGTTATAGGTAAAATCCCAAGTTGTGTACGTGAGAAGAAGGGGACTGAAGCCAGACTCAAAGTACTGTAATTTGGGGTTAATTATGTCATTGAAGTAAAATCGTCAAAAAATGCGCTTATATATACAAAACATAATCAATAATTGCGCAATTGGATCCCATGATTTATCTTAATGAATATTTAAAATATATCAAAATACTTGTATATATCTATCCTTGTCACACATTACGCAATAGAAAGTGTAGGAATATTGTGCAATAGCAATTTTACTAATAAGTTATGAAACTGAGAGCAACTTGAGATGACTCATTGAGTTGTTTAAAATATCGAAAAAGGAAATTCTGTTTTAGGGTTGACATTTTCATTTGCAGTTTCTCAGGGGAGGGAAGATCAAAAAACTATTTTTTTTTAATATATAAGCCTCAGCTATTACTTTTTTTTTAATAAAGGAGATGCTGTTTTAGTTTTTTTAGACATCTGAGACATAGACAGATAGTTTCTGACGTCATCGCGGAGATATCAGAACAGTACTTGCGAATATAAAGTTGTCAACGGTGTTGCTAGCTGTAGTCGTTCTTCTTATTCTCAATTAAGAGTTGGCAACCCTATGCTTAATAATCATATTAAAAAAATAATTTAATAATATTTTAAATTCGATGTGTTATCACTATCAGTTGACTTTATTATCTTTATTGTTTTTAAGAAAGAGCGTAAACCTCATTTTGAGCTTTAATATCTTCGATCAGTAATAGATATTAGATGCATATTAAGCGTGAATAGACGTGTTAACCAAATGTCTACCCATTAAAGAATTCGGGTGCCCTTTAACTCTTCTAAATATATTGTTAGCAACACTGTTTATAAAGTAGTATTAGCGGGTAAGTCGTTTTATATTATGTCAAGTATACCGACGTGTAGACAATATATAACCTTTAGAGCGATAGCGTCGCGCAGTGTATATGGAATTATTATAGTGTCGTGGTTAAGGTCACCCTTCTTGAGGTCCACGTAAGTTTACTTTATTAACTATTGTCGTTAGCGAGGTCGAGTGGTGGAGGAGAGAGTTATTATTTTATGAAAGAGCTCTTTAAACCTGTTCCTGGGTCTCAAGTCCCAGGCACTGGCCTCCTCCTTCTAAGTTGCATGTGTATACGTATTGCTGTACAGTAATGGGTATCTTTCCTCTCTCATTCTATGACAATAGGGAGTTTTATATATTCGGTAGATATTTAGGTAATTGTTGTCATGTTTCGCTGTGTAGCAGAGTGAGCGAGAGGGAACATAACACTTATAGAAGCAATGAGCACAGAATGGCAACACTACTTAATGCCTACACTATCTAAAACTTTTTATAGTTGACCAAGTAATGAAAATTCGCATGTTTAGGTTTGTTACTCAATCATGCAAAAATGGCTGAATCGATTTCGATGAAATTTAGTACACAGATACTTTATAACCTTAATTAACACATAGGATTCTTTTTATCCCGGAAAAAATCATAGTTCCTGCGGGATAATAGTTTAATGTTTATTGAACGCCATACGATATATACAGCAACATTGTTTTTTAAAATAAGTGATCGAAGATACACAGGTTCTGTTCACAAGTATTAATGATAAAGTATTTAGATAATATACACACGAGCTGTCTACTATATATACAAATATACACTATATACAGAGAGGTCGATCAGTCTGAGTTGTGCGTTGTACTCGTACAGACAACACGTTACAACTGTTATTAAGTGAACTGTGATTGAATAACAACGTAAGTTGTTTTTTAATTATATTCGTTTAAATGATTTTTTTTTGTGTATGATAATTTGTAATATAGTAAATCGTATGTAGACATATATAATAATTTTATGAAAAAGTCATACTAACTTTATACCCCTCTTTTACCCCCTTAAGGGATGATTTTCGAAAAATATTTTTACACATGTTTCATGATTTTCAATGAAGAACCTTAATACTGAATTTCGTTTGAATAACTTCAAAAACGGCAGAGTTTCATTCAAACTTTGCACCCCCATTTTACCCTCTTAGGGGATGAATTTTTAAAAATCCTTTCTTAGTGCTCCTCTACGTTATAAAAGGAACCCCTGTACAAAATTTCAAGTGTTTTACCTTTATAGTTTAGGCCCTGCGTTGATGTATAAAGTCAATGTTTCTTTCGAATAAACTAAAATAAATATTTTTCTATAAATTATTATTTCATCAGAATTCTTACTCGTTTTAACAAAACAACATCAACAAACTACCTCAAACATCAATATATATATAGATTTTGTCTAATTATATTATATCAGTTGGTGTGTTCGTTCCATATAAAAAACGCGTAGAGTTCTCACAGTAGAAGTGATTACGACACACCCATAAACTGACGATATCTATATAAATCCATTGACGAATAGATGGCAACTGTTTGTCTGTTACACAATCAGGATTAAATCATTGAAGCGATTTTGGTGAAATATGATAGAGATAGATTAGAGCTTGGAGAAGGGCAGAGGCTATGTTTTATCGTAAAAAAATATTTAAGAAAAAATAAGTGTGCTCGTACGCCATCTATCGACGTGGGGATGAAGTGCATGTCGAGCTGTCTTTGGGAATTAGTCATATATAAATTAAAATGTAAAATATAGTGACATAGCAACGGCCGAAAACGGGACGGTATTATATAAAGCAATTTAATATACCGCTAGTTAAGTAATTGACTATCTTCACCTTGAATGCATATTGCGTACTGTCTGTACTGCTCAGACGATGATTTCATTTTATACTTTTATTTATGGTTTACATTTGCTTTAAGTTAAAGTAGCGATGCGTCCCTACATCGCTGGGATATAATTTCATCATCATTACAGGAGCTGCTTTTACTCTTGCCACCATCATTCAATCTAGCACCAATCACACTTGTACTATTTTAGATTATCTTTACTGTGTGATCTTACAGATTTTCTCAAATCTATCGTGGGGTCTATATTATCTAAAAAATAATAATACTTAAAAAAATAAAATTACTACTCGCCAATACAAAATCATCAACAAAAATCTGATTGTGCCTCCTTTAGTACTTTTTGACGCTCCTGTGTCAGTTACTTTAAGGCGCCTTTTGGCCAACTTTATTCCAATCATATTATATTTGTTTTCATTTTGGCGCCCCAGAAAACGTCACTGGCGCCGTTCCGCACGACCTTGCATATATGGACGGCGTTTCTCTGCTCTCATCTCATTAATGCTGCTGTTTATAGTGTAATCTGGGTTCTCATTAAGAGTGCACTGAAACCGTAACATTATATTCTTCATACAGTCTTCAGGGTGGCAATGCATCGGCAACACAAGAGACACTTTTATGTACGATGTTTATGGGTGACGGTGACCACTTACTGTGAGATGGACCATCTGCTAGTTCGCCCCTCATAAAAAAAGTAATAAGATTTAGGACTCGGTACGATATCACAAGTAATGCGCAAATCAAGCCGGATCCATTCGAGTAGATTTATTTGCTATCAGATAACAACCTTAAGTGTCATGTTCAAGAGCTTTGTATATTATTTATCCGTCTAATGCTTTCTTTTCGTGATTACTGATAGTGGATGGTTATAGTGTTATAAATGAAGCCTACCACTCGTAGTCTAAATTTTTTTATTGCTAATTTTCTGCAATATAGACAGATAGATTCAAACAACATCTCTATTCCATAGGTACAAAAGTATATACACTTTATTAAAATCTACCCTTTTTAGAGGCTATGGCCAGGCTCTCTCTCTCCTAATTAATACAATGTTGGTGTTTTCAAATCAATAAGAAACAGGTATTCTCTAACGGCTAAAATTGATAACCTCTTAATTCAACATCCTCAGATTACAACTTTGTCGCAAATTTGAATTAGGAATCTATTTTCCGTCCATAATCCGAATATTTTAGATTGCTCAGATTTATTGGAAGAGTTTGGTTATTAATTTCGGCCGCAAGTAAGTGCCTCTACTCTAGCCATCAAGCAAGTCATAGTTATTAAAAAAAGGATAACCTATGAACAATAAATAAAGGATGAGTGAAACAGTTATCAACAATAGAAACCCAGAAACTGTCAAACTCCTAAAAGTGGGGAAAATATTGTTACAGATGATAATACTCTTGATATGGTCCGCCGTTTTGGTGGCGCTTTTGGCGCTTTTTGTCAGGAACACGTACTCTAGGTTCAGCGAGTATGGGGTGAAGCATGAGAAAATAGTACCATTCTTTGGAAATATGCTGTCAGTCGTTCTTCGTCAAAAGCATTTGGGTGAACATTTGGAGAAGATGTACAATACATTCCCGGATGAAAGGTTAGTCATTAAAACAGGAATTATCACTGGCAAAAAAAAAAGAGGGAAATAGCAAATTTATTTTGATGTATTTTGATTTTGTTAAAGGTTCATCGGTAGGTATGAGTTCATTAGGCCAACATTGGTGATCACAGATCTGGATCTGGTGAAGAAAATCACAATTAAGGACTTCGAATACTTTATTGACCATAGAGGTTTCACTGATGATAAGCTAGAGCCGATGTTCGCGAGAAATTTGTTTTCTTTAAAAGGTAAAGAATATTTTGAAAAAACTAAAGCAATTACACGTTTGTTGCTGATTTAATAATTCTTTTTTTTTTACCATAGGAGAAGAATGGAAAGACATGCGGTCAACTTTGAGTCCAGCTTTCACAAGTTCTAAGATAAAGCTAATGGTGCCATTTATGGAAGAAGTTGGAGAGCAAATGATTAAGGCTTTGAAAAACAAAATCAAGGATTCTGATAGTGAGTAAATGAAATTAATCAAAAAGTAATTAAAACTAGATTTAAAGTAGGAGACATGACTGATGAATTTGTGATGTTTTTGGATTCGAGTGGTTAAAGATGTTCTTCACACTCTGAAAGATGTTAGGAAACTCAGACTTAATCTTCCTAATTATTTAAAATAACATGCTTATTGAAGATTATTATTTACGTTCAGATAATGGAATGATAATATAAGGTTAGTGTTGAACATTGAACATGCAGCTAAACTTGTTTTATTGTGAAATAATTAGTGTTTACTTGAACTTGAGAAGTTTCTCAGAAATCATTTTTCATGACATTAAAAAAAAATTGACGCAACTTACCAACCTTAAATATCCTCATATCGTTTGTGTGGTAGGTGTTTTGATTGTATTGAGTGTAATGACTCTGGCTAATTTAAAAAGTCATGAATGCACTTGAAATCAGCTTTTGGTTTCTAAACTCTTGATTTTGAATGACGTTATTTAAATTAATTTTAATTCCAATCCAATTTGAGATATATCTACCACGTGATTATTTAATCAGTCTTGGTAAAAAATTGTCGCGTCACAGAATTTGCGAGAAATGATACTCATCACGAACTAGTTAAAGGTCTTTTATATAATTACAACGCTCCCCTTCGCTGCCCAAACACTAGATCATACAACAGCTGCTGTAGTTAACACTAGATTATACAACAGATTATGTTAACTTACGTGGACCTCAAGAATGGTGATCCCTATCACGACACTATTTTCCATGTACACTGCACGACAATACCAGAGAGAATGACTAATCTATCGTACTCAAGGTATATATTTGTCTACACGTGGGTATACCTGACCGACTAAGGAGGACACTAATTTACAAACAGTGTTGTTAACAGTGCTTATAGTATATCTATACTAATATTATAAAGAGGAAAGATTTGTATTTTTGTATGTAACGAATAAACATAAAAACTACTGGACCGATTTCAAAAATTCTTTCACCATTAGAAAGCTACATTGTCCCTGAGTAACATAGGCTATATTTATTACAAGAAAAAATTAGAGATCCCCAGAAATTCTCACTAAAACCAACACAAGGTGCAAAAAAATTAGCCATAAAATATCTTTCATCGCATGCGCTGCGGAAAGTACTGATGATAGAACAAAAAAATGTTGTACAATATTATAGAACGTATCAATATCTACAAAAAACTCCGCGAGACCATATGTCCAACTATTGTAGTTAAGTCACTATAACTACTTTTTTACATTTTATAAGTTGATAAAAATGGCTATCAAAATAAGACCATGTTTTCCATAACTTTGTATTAATTCTTATCCAAATAAATTATTTCGTAATGAAGACTGTTTCAATACCTGTTAATTACTTTTTGAATTATTGAAATCGGACATTCCAGTCAAAAGATATTACGAAATAAAAATATCAAGATAAATAAAAAATAATCCCAGACGGGCCGCCGGCGCGGTGTGCGGTGTGGAGTGCCTCGCAGCGCAGCGAGTAACGCGGCGATAGAGGGAGCGACAGAATGCGGGAGCCAAAATGTTAAAAAAAATTATCCACCCGTGCGAAGCCGGGACGGGCCCCTAGTCTATCATAAATTGATGAACTTCTAGAAGTAGCCTTCGTGAAATACAGTCTATAGATTTTTATTTTAATAAAACCTTTGTGTTTCCAGATGGTTTCATTGATGTGGATGTCAAGGATCTGACATGTCGTTATGCAAACGATGTAATAGCTTCCTGTGCATTTGGTCTGAAAGTAGACTCCCATACTGAAGAGAATAATAAATTCTATGAAATGGGCAAAGTGGCTTCTACCTTCAAGTTCCGTCAGATGTTAATATTCTTTTTGCTGTCTGCTTGTCCAGCTCTTGCTAATGTTAGTATTATTAAAAGTTTAGCAGCTTTACTGAGCAGTAACGCTCAAATGACAATATTAACATATAATCTACGTTAAAGCCGAGCAGTGCCTGGGGATTAGGTTTTAAATAAGTCTCTTATATTAAAATAACAATACATAAAATAAGATGTAAGTAACTTAACCATAACTATTAGTCTCATTACTATAATACGTACTTTGTGATATCACTTGACAGTCTAACTCAATCCTATCGGATCGAAAGTTACATATTGTCTACTCAAAATATACGAATACTAATTTGTAAAGGAGAGACATAGGATAGTAAACGATTATGGAATAATTGAATCGTCACAGCCATCTATGGCGCTGGAGTAGTCACTTCCGTCATTTTGTCAGCCTCGACTCTTTATGCCCTCGATAGTCTGACTGTAGTCTTAATATCTTGCGCGGTCTCTCAAGGAGTGAAGTAGTCTCTAGATAGTGTTAGTGAAAGTGCTACAGTGCAGTGCTGGGAGTGCTGTTCGATTAAAGTCACGTGAGTACCTTACAATGTAATTGCCACGCGGTAACTAATTGCCACGACGTTAGGTTAGACTTGCGTAAGGTTAGGATTATGTTAACCTAACCTTAGGCTTATACAGTAATTTCCTAATTTTGCGCCGACAAATTTATTTAATTGTAAATAAGAAATGGTAGATAGCAATATCAATAAATATTAATCTGAAAGCAAACAAACAAAATGTAATGACTTATCAAATCATTGTAGTCAGTACAAATGATAACAGAAAGAGCATTGCGCCGATGAGTCATTAATATTATCTCAACTTTTATCGGACATCCTTTTTATAATTATGTTATTCGTAAAAATTTTTTAGTGATTGATAATCCGTTTATTGAGACAAAATATAGGTAAATACCATCACGCTACGACCCATAGGAGCGGAGCATCATTTAAAAATGTTGCAAAAACAGATAAAATTTATTCCTTTTGACCTTTTCCGGGGTTAACGGCGATAAAACGAAGAGAGAGAAAGAGAATTGAGATTCAGACAAAGTCGCCCTTGTCGGCTAGTATTGTCATAAAGTGAATAATGTAACTCCCAAATAACACGTGGGTTTTTATAACGATACTGCCGATTAGTAAACATCCTAAAAGATAAATGATTTTTGATTTGAAATGTTAATGATAAAAATCATTTGATGCTTATGTTATATATTCACAACAATAATGTAATTTAAACAGGTAAATATAAAGTTCTTACCGTTAGTAAATATTTGGTTGATATTAGACAACCATATTACGATGAAATGGTTGATAAGGGCCGCGTTCAAGAATTACGTAAGCAAATTTTTTGCAATTCAATCAGCGTGGCCCCTTCCTAACACCATCATTTAGCTTAGTTGGTGGGGTTAAGAATACTAGTAATATGTAAATCTAAGTGGAATTGATAAGGTGGATCACCTTATCAAGTGGTTGGTCTTGAATCAAGATTGTTATCTTCACAAATGTCTAAGATTTATATTCCTTTTTATCTGTATTGTGTAATTGATACTATATTACCTGTGAATGATTTTATAGCTTTACATTTATATAATTTTATGTCCTTTTAGAGATTAAAGCTGAAGTTATTCTCAAACCAAACGAAAGATTTTTTCATAGAACTAGTCACAAGCACTATGAAAGACAGAGAGTTGAGACACATCATCAGACCTGATATGATCCATCTCCTCATGGAAGCTAAGAAAGGTAACAATAATACTTCGAAAATAATGCCTATACCTACATTTAAAGATAGAAATTAGATTTTAGAAAGAAAAATACACAGTACAGGATAAGAAATCCAGTTTTTCTGCTTGATGAAACACCTAGATACATAAAAATTATCTACATTAAATTATTAATTGCTTTCTCATGTTTGGGGAATCCCCTAAAGTTGCGTGATCCAATTACTTGTTAATGATTGGTTATCTATTATACAGATAGAATCAAATTTAGACACAAAGAATTCATTCCATAATAATCAATATTATACCTACTTGTTATGTTATCTATATCGTAATTTATCACGAAATAATAGATAAGATGTATTTTTATTTATCTATGTATTACTAATAGGCCCGCCCCGACATAGCCAGGGTGCAATACTCGGTCACACACTTCGACATGGTCTTCATCTCCTATTCCTATTCCTTCAAGCCTTTTTTCCGTCATATAACGTAGCCTATGTCCTTTCTATTTAGCGCGAAAGCGTAACAGACATACAGAACAGAAAAAAGAGATTTTTTGTTTAGCTATAGGTATATTATATTTTTCCAGGACAACTTTCACATGATGAAAAAACAGATAACGGTCACCAACAAGACACTGGATTTGCTACTGTAGAAGAATCTTCTGTTGGTAAAAAGACCAACAATAGAGGTTGGTATATAAATATATGTCGGGGATTTTAAAACGATGTGAAAAGGAGATGAAAGGAGGAAGATGGGGAATATTGGGGAACACTAAGAGGGGGTGATGGTATTGAATGGAATATTGGGTAAACGCAACGTAGATACTTCTACTGAACCGATAAATTACCAAATATGATCTCTAACAATTACGAGAGAAACCTAAGCAGTGCCTTGGACTTGTGACCAAGGTGTAGGCTTAAGGACGTCCTTTAAGTAATTACAATACTCGCCTCCACTGCTAGGCTCTCTATTTAAACCCAAGGTTAAACGCACATAAACCGAATCTAACACAAGGCTAACCTAACCTAAGGCTAACCTAACCTAACATTGTGTTTACTTAACCACGTGGCAATTACATTGTAAGGACTTACGTGACCTTAGTTGGACAGCACTTCCACACTACACTGCACTTGACACTATCACTAGCACTACTTAGATGATGTTCACTTCTTGAGAGACCGCGCACGACTAAGACTTCAGTTAGACTGTCGATCGCATATAAAGGGTCGAGGGTAGATACTGTCAAAACAACGGAAGTGACTACTACCCCACTCCAACGCCATAGACAACGATAACGATCCGATTAATCGATAATCTTTTACTATGCTCCGACATATATTTATTTATTTTATAACTTTATTTTCACTACTAAAGATAACGGGCGGTCATAACAACAACCCTCGTTTCAAAAAGAAAAACGAGAAGACGTAATGTATCCGATTGTCTAATTGTGAGAGGGAGATCATTTCATAAATTTATAGCCTGTACAGTAAAATATTTTTTCTAAATTAATACTTGTCTGTTTAAATATAACTGCAACCACAGTATCTATAAATAGTTTGACCTCAATTGTAGTATCAACAAGTATCAATTTCAAGCATGTCTAGTTACTGTTTTCCTGTATGGCATTTAATTTTTACAGTATGGTCAGACAATGACCTAATAGCCCAAGCAGTGCTATTTTTCATCGCTGGCTTTGAAACCATATCTACAGCCATGTCCTTCGCTTTACACGAAATCGCCGTCCATCCAGATGTACAAGATCGCTTAGTCAAGGAAATTAAAGAAGACAATGTAAAGAACGGAGGCAAGCTTAACTTCAACGCTATTCAGAGTATGACTTATCTGGATATGGTCACTTCAGGTAAATTAAGATTGTTTTTACTTTTAGCTATCTTACCTTGTTTGGATTAAACGTATGTCTGGAAATTTGTGGTATTGTTTCATCTCTAGTTTGTTTGATATCTTCTATCATGTTGATAGGCTTTAAACTTTCACCCAAGATTAAGTGAGTAGATTTAGATGAAGTAGTAATAAAGATTTCCTTAAATTCAAATGGTTATCTTAAAGCATCTTCCCTTTTATATCTTTCCTTTGAACCTGGAGAAACCTGGAAAAGAGTGCAAGCAGTCCGAATTCTCCTTTAACACATTTTGAAAATTCTTGTACTTTTATTTACAGTCTTTTTGAATAGTTAATAATTAATATTAATTTATGTGCAGAAACAACCAACCAGTTCAACCAGTTTCTGGTAACTTAGGTTCTGAAATAACTCTGATTGTTTTGATCAATGCTTTAATATTTTTTATTTGATAGGCTCTTAGTTTTCTTGACTTATTATTGATCTTATTTCCTTTCTTCTACATTTACAGAAGTTCTGCGACTATGGCCACCAGCTTTAGCATTAGACCGAATGTGTGTGAAAGATTACAACATGGGAAAAGCTAATAGTAAAGCTACCACAGATTACGTTGTAAGTATATTAAAATAAAACATTTGTATATCTTTCGGCATGAGTATAAGGCCTTTCAAGTATTACGTAAACATTATAGGGGGCAGGGGGGTCTTTGCATATTTTTGACGGACATGAGGGAGGGGGGCCTGCATAAAAACATGCACATCGAAACGTGGATGTGTGAAAACGTGACAAAAATGCATGTACTAATATTTATGTAAGCATGGGGGGAGAGGTTAGGGCTTTGCTTACATTAAGTGACATAAAGGGGGGGGGGGGTGTGATAATTGCGAAAAATCAGCTTACGTAATACTTGGACGGCCCCTTAGCGACAGTACTAATATTTCTTACAGATAAAAAAAGGTGAAATACTAAGTATACCGACGTGGTGTTTCCATCGCGATTCTCAATTCTTCCCGGATCCTCTCAAATTTGATCCCGAGCGGTTTTCTGATGACAACAAACATAAAATCAATCCCATGGCTTACATGCCTTTCGGTTTGGGACCGAGGAATTGTATAGGTAAGTTTTCACGAGAACTACGACTTAAATAAACCTAAAGGACAAAACTAACACAAAATATTAAAATTAAGTAAATATTCTATATTTTTCTTCCTCATTTGTATTTCCTGGTTGTTATCATATAATTTGCTGATCGGCGTATCGATACGTATTTATATAAATATCAATATTATAAAAATAAAATCGTTATTGCATTGTGCGAAACCGGGGCAGGTTGACTAATAATACAATTATTTGTTTTCAGGTTCAAGATTTGCTCTCTGTGAATTGAAGTCGCTTATATATCAGATTCTCCTTCACATAGAAGTATCTCCGTCACACAAGACTTGTCTTCCAGCGAAACTGTCTACTGAGACTTTCAATCCTCGTATGAAGGGCGGTCATTGGTTACGATTTAAAATCCGGAATTAAAATGAATGTTTATAAGAATCATTAGTTATGAATCATTTAATTTAATTATCATTATACTATATTTTTTTGTATTGTTAAAGGTTTCTCATCGAGTTTAGCTCGACATGTTTCGGAATACCAGACTCTGTTTCATCTTCTTATATATATATAGCAGATGCTCCACGAGGAAATAATCAGAGCTATCTCGAAACATGTAATTGAGAAATTTTTTAAAAGTCTGAGTAGTGTAAAATTTGGGGCATCTAGATCAAATCAACATTTGAGCGTTAATAACGTTACAGCTAGATATTTACTATAGTCGAGTGCAATTGACTTGAAAAATAAAGTACTTTTGTATACTCACTACAAATCATCTGTTAAACTATTGTATGCAATATCGTAATTTAATTACACCTATATCACCTCTAGTCAATCTTTGAAGTAGTCTTGTTCCTGGTCCACAATAATTGTATCCTGGTAGATGCAGCTCTAAAGGTAGTTTGTTAATTAAATTATTTACGAGTCTTCCTCCGTTCATGGAAAAACAGAATGGAACTCGTTTATATGATCACCTGGTTATAATGATACAAGCAATTCTGTTTACGCGCTACTTTTAATAGTAATCCAGCTATTTTCTGACTTAGGTAAGCTTAATCATTTAACTAAAACTTTGTTTTGTTTTCTTTTTAAAACTGTTTTCTACTAAATAAATATTGGGATATTTAGTTTTTTGTAATTCTTCATGGTAAAAAATATCCTAAAATGCGGCTTTTCCTATTATCTTCCAATAGATAAGTCACCGGATTTGTTTTTTGAAATTTGATAATCTTAAATATTTCTGAAGACCCGTGAGGGGACGGGTTAGAATACTATTCCCCTCTGCCCCTGGGAGAGCATCTCGTAAGAGCCGAGTAACGCAGCACCCCCTTGGTGGTAGGGGATTTGTTCCCCGACTGGCTTGCGACCACCAGCATGCGAATCCGACCGCCAAGTGTAATAGACGCGTTCCGGTCGAGCCGCATGTGGATCAGGCTTACCCCTCCCTCTCCCATCCCATTAATGCTGCGGATCTATTGGACTCTGGGCTCTTGCGGCAGCCTTACCGCAGCATTTTTTTTCTTCAATTTCCCTCCCCACTCTATCTTCAAGGATGCAACGCTTCGACAAAACAAGAGGGTATCTCTTGTTTTGTCGATGTATATGGGCAATGGTGGCCACTTACCATCATGTGGATCATCTGCCCGATTGCACCTTATCTACCATAAAAAAAAGACCAATTAGGAGTATGTATATCCCTTTTCTAAACAGCTTTTATGTTCACTTTTCAGAACGAAATCCCCCAATTATGGTGTTTGTGTTATATTATTATTTTTATTAAAATATCTATTTCGCATTTTATCTTTGTTATATTGATTAACTTGAACTGGTTTTAAACCAACTTTTCGGTGTATTATATATATTATATTTATCGACAACATTCGCCAGTGTACCAATCTACAAGTGTACTATCAATTTATACAAATTACTTTTAATTGTCCTTATTAGTCGTTCTACAATTGATTATTTTTTCGTGGAATATGTAAAGTAGTTTTTATAGAATATTCTTGAAACACCCTGAGTGTTTTTTCATTAAAATATTTACCTCCAGCAACAGTTTGTAAGTTTTTAATAGTGCGTTTGACCTTGCTTATTAAATCTTTAAATATATACAGTTTCTTTAATTTTTTGTTTGAGCGGAGAAGCTCAGGCATACTTATAGAATCCTTCAATAACAATCAAAATGAATTTGCAATTTTTATTAAATCTAAATATTTCGCTTATCCATCAAATCCGGCTTGCCAAAGGTTGTCGATGTCTTTGAGCAATACATGCCGTCGTAAAAAAAATTTTACTTAATTCATGTCAATTAACACTAGTCATGTATTGCGTTATACTATATGAAAATGTTATTTGCAAAGTATTTCATTCTTTTATGATATCAGCTTCATTGAGTTCCTCTACAATTGACAGTATCTCGTTATTAAGGTTAGTATTACCAGTTGTTTTCAATGAAACCAGAAGTTTGAGTCTATCCATTAGGATAGAGTTTAAGTAGTTGTATAATAACTTTGCTCTTAGACCAGTAAATTCAGTTATAATTGATCCACCAAGCTCATCTTTAAATAGCCCAAATTTTGAATTCACTTTAGGTATTTTATACGGGTTATCATCATCAAAATTACTTGTATCGAAAAACAAAATATCGCTTTTTAAATCGGTGTACAATTCATCAGTATTTATCAAGTATAGAAGACTGTCATTGTCAGTATAACACAGTTTTAAGTTTGCTCCTTATTTACTTTTCATATGAGCATAGTGAAAATTACAAAGATGCTTTTTATCAAATTCAAGTACCATGAATCCAATGTATATTGGTCTATCTAATATAACTTTATCGGGATTCAGTTGTGCAGCCACAAAATTTTCAGAAAAAACTGAAATACTTTTAAGGTTTGGTTCAGTAATTATTTATTCAGCGCCGATTATTTTAATTGTTTTATTATTACAATTTTTCCATTTCGTCAGTAGTTTTACGTTTGCTTGTTTACGTTTATTTTCAAATAGTGTATTATTTGATAGTTTAAAAAAGTCTTTTTAAATTTTAATTTTGAATTCTGGCGTAAAAGCAAAGCTTCTTTCTTACACTTGAGTAGTCTAAGAAGTTTTTGTAAAATAAGATCATTTTTAAACACTCCTTTAAATTAACGAAATGAATAACATACTTGTGTTTATTACCTTTTAACCTTTACCTGTTAACTTGCAATTAATTTATCTGTTTTTCCGTTGGGAGGAATACATCTTTCACATGCGAAAGGTAAATCCTTATAAATATCGTGTAAGTAGGTATTCTGAATACTCTAGGTCTACTTCTAGAATATATCCATGCTCACCGTCACGTGGAACACTATATCAAATTTTATAATATCGCTTCGGTTTAATAAAACAAATTCGAAGATTGGTAATTTTTGTGTCATTGCGTATCTATATAAATTATTACAGTCTGATATACTAAGTAGTTACATAGTTTAGTATTATCAAGTATCAAAGTAAGCAAATAATTCTACATTTATTTTGATACAAACATGTTTTTGAATGCATATCTAAATCAATTTTTTATATCACTCAAAGAACCGCTCAGGGGGTAGGTACTCAATTTCCTGGGAGGGATTCAAGCGATATGCGACAATTCTGTTTTAAAAAGCTGTTGCTATTATTTCGAAATTATCATAATCAGTTTTTAATAAACATTTAGACTTATGTAAATTAGATCTCGTATGGTATTTATATTTATGTTTTGGAATCTCAATTTGACATTTACATTTCATTGATGTAATACTCGAGGATTGAACTGAAAGACAAAAACAGGTTGTTCAATATATTATCATATAAAAGAGCACACCGCTCACAAATCCGCCGCCCACGAATCAGGACACACCAAACAAGAAGGCCACTCGACAGACTAACCAGACTCGTACGGCACAACCCAGAAGAGCACAGCGTCCACATACAAGTGAGACGCGCGAACCCGAACCAGGACACACCACACAAGTAGATCGCTCGACAATCGACGTACGTTTCGTTCCGAACCGAAGCATCAATATTTATAGTAAAAAGTTCACTTTAAAACTTTGTTCTACTATTTTATAATTTGATATGTTAGTAAAAGTTGGTAAAATTATATAAACATTTATTTGATTCGATTTATTTATAAATAAAAATTAGAAACATGGATTTTCTAAAATATTGATCAACTGTTCACAAAAGCAGACCTTTTCGGGTCATATATTTTTTTGTCTAGCTATCGATAAATCTGTACAACATACTCTCTTATCAAAGACAAAGTTCGTGTTGACGTATGTTATTATGTAGCCGTATCCTGCGAGTTGCGATACACGAATTGTGATGCAGACATAATCACAATTCAATTTCGAATGATCAGTTTGGATTTGTAGTGACTATACAAAAGTACTTGATTCTTCAAGTCAATTGCACTTGACTACAGTATCGAGGGGGGTATCTAGATCAAAAGAGTTTTGGAAATCTCTTTTGATCTAGAAACCCCAATTTAACACTACTAGTCTAATGTATTATTAAAAGACACGATGTATTATTGTAGTTAATACGATTATTTTATGTTAAATAATTAAAAAATAAATTCACTATGAATGAAGTAATATTGTATTCAGTCAGTTCCCCCGCGTCTGCTGCGTCACGGATGGAACGCAGCACGCTCACAATGTCCAACAAACTTTTTCTCGAACCTAACTGCCTACCTAACCTAAGAAGCGTCAGAAGCTCAGTGGTTCAGGCGTTGGATTCACGATCGACAAGTCGTGGGTTCAAATCCCGGACATTGGACTACTGGCGTAGCCCACTCCTAACACAAGCATTTAGTATAGTTGGAGGGGTAAAGGGAAATACTAGTAGTATGTGATCCATATTGCTAGTAATCTTTTTTTTAAAAAAAACACTATATCTGCTTTATTTTAAAATAATATAATCAAATTTTAGTAGAATTAATTGAAAAAAAAATTAAAACTAATAGAATAGAGGTTACTCTAACTTGGAAATTAGGATGACAAATTGCTGTCATTTCAGACAGGTTGTGAAATATATAAATAACTTATTATTTTGACAATAACACTAAAATCTGGTCAGCGATTTCAAAGATGTGCGCGAACAAAGAACACGGACAAAAAGACATACAGTCTAACTTTTACTTAGTGGTGTTCTAGTTTTGTTTACTTTCAGTCATTTTTATTCTTGTACTATTAATTATTGATCTAATAATCAAGCATCGTAGGCTTATGTATCTATTACTATAATAAATAGGGTGGAACCAGGCTACTTCCGAAAACTGAAAGGGGGGATAGAAGAAACCCCTTTATGAACGAAAAATCCTTGGTATAGCCGAGGGCAGTAATTTGTTAAACAAAATCTTCTTTTGAAAATAATTGTCACTCTCTTCAGCCAGCAATGTATACTCAACATATTTTTAACATATTATCACCAACTAGGCAAATAGAATAATAAATCACACGTGTTAATTTCTACTAAATTAGTTAGGTGTTTTAGTATTTACTTTATTATTAAATAATTTCCAAGAAAATTACAATAAAAGTGGATTGCCTCAAGTAACGGATCGAACTGCGCTCCTCCCATCTCCACACACAACTCGGCTCTTCGCACTATGAGGCATTCCCTCGTGCTTCTCCATAACACATCAACACTGGTCCGCACTCACGAGCACTGAACATTATGACAAAACACTTAAAACTATTGTACTAAACTAATCCACAAACTATTGAATAATCAAGTCACAAAAATTAAAACATTAACTAAGGATAATTTTTCGCGATTTACGCATTAGTAATTAAATTGCGAGTAGAACGTACAATCTAGCACCGTAGCACGTTGCAATAACGAGTAACGACTGAAGACTAAAATGTATTTACCCTAAAGAAAGAAAGCCGCACACAAGTACATGTAGTGGCGGCATCCTTTGAAAAATCTAGTACCAAAACATTCAACCCTTTGCACGACCTTGCCTAAAAATTCCCTTATTTTTTCGATACGGCAAAGACATTTGAGTAGTAAGAATAATAATTAATTATTCGCATTTAAGTTTCAGAAGCGTCAGTAGCTCAGTGGTTCGGGCGTTGGATTCACGGTCGATAGTGCTATAGACATGAGAGAAGAGATATGATACACATTACTGTACAGCAGTACGTATACACATGCAATTTAGACTGAGGCGAGCGGTGCCTGGGGCTTGAGACCCAGGAGCAGGTTTAAAGAGCTCTTTCATAATATATTAACTCTCACCTCCACCACTCGACCTCGCTAATGACAATAGATAATAAAGTAAACTTACATGGAGCTCGAGAAGGGTAACCTTAATCACGACACTATTACACTAACTTCTATGTTCACTGCACGAAAACACCAGAAAGACTGAGACCAATCTATCGCACTAAAGGTTATATAAAGTCTCCACGTCGGTATACTCGAAATAATATAAAATGATATACCCGCTACTACTACTTTATAACCAGTGTTGCTAACAATAGGTCGTGGGTTCAAATCCCGGACATTGGACTACTGGCTATCTGGCATGATGATACGAATCAAAATTCATTTTTTTCGGGAGGCCTTTGTTTGCATCTATGACCTTGACAAAGGTACTAAACTATAGGACGCGTACTCGTAATAAGTAAACTGTCGCTATTCATACATTTCTTAATGTTTTAATTTAATTTAGTTTAGTTTGTGTTTGAGGAATGTTCTTGCAGTGGGTGCTGGGTGTTTAGTAGACATGTGTGATGTGTGACAAGTTTGTAAACCGTAGTTTTGTGGTTAACCGACTACTTTGGGTAGTGTATTTTGATGTTACTCCAATAGGTACCAACTAACTTAGGTATTTAAATTTAAACTGCGGTTTCCATCGATGAATAGGGTCTATGGGTATGATTATGGTTTGTAGAATTTTTAGGTAAGTTCATTTTATTATTATTTGTTTGGTAGTTAAGTTTGCTCTACATAAAATTTTAAATTTCTTCATAGAGTTGAGTGACTTCCCGCTCGCGTTCGATTTAAGCGATCGCAATCAATACATTGCTGTTTTCATTATTTTTTAAATTTTAAGCTAAATTTAATTAAATATTCACAAAAATACTTTGCTTTTGTGTTATACTACTCGTACCTGGTCGAAAAAGTTAAAAAAAAAAGATGACGTCATTGATTTTTTTTCGCAAAATTTCTACAGGCGAATTTTCAGAAGCGTTGTCTGAACACTCCCTTTCAGTTTTCGGAAGTAGTCTGGTATATATAGATTAAAGGTTAATTATTATAATTATAATAAAATAGAAAAAAGATTAGCAAGGAATTAATGTTAACAAAAATATACCAAAACTGTTTTTAAATTATCTATAATTAAGGTGTTTAACCTGTATAACATGTTTTTACCTATGATAATGTTAAATACTTAATATACGCATGAACCATATACTTACTGTATAAGTAATATGAAAAGTGGATCAGTCTAGTTTGTGCGTTGTAGGTACTCGTACAGACAACACGTTACAACTGTTTAATACAATTTAGGGAAGTGTATTAAATAACAACGTAAGTTACTTTTTAAATAAAAAAATACTTAGTAATTGTAGTTCTTTCTAACGGATCGATCAATTTTTATAGTAAAGTAAAGTAAATCTTTATTTGGGATATACACTGCATTGTTCAGACATCAAAATTAAACTTAAGAAAAAAAAATAATACTTAGAAAACTAATATTAAAATTAACAAACAAAAATAAAGTTTTTTAAATATCTTAATTAAATCTTAAATAAAACAAATCAGACAGTATGCTAAATTCTCATAAACAAAACAAACAAAAAATAATAATGATTGTGCAGTATATAAACTTAATTAAAAAATAAAAAATTAAAATACTTTCCCAGCAACGTATTACGTTCAACTACCATTGTCAACGAAATGCTTAAAAATTTGAGCAGTAACTTGTCCATATGATATAATTGTCACAAATTCAATCCCATCTACTTTTTGGCTATCTAGTGGAAATCCAGGATTATCGTCAAAAAGTAGTGGCTTATCACACATAGAATATGCCTATAGATCATACATTACGATTAGGGATGTTGCGGATTCACTTTTTTCCACATCCGCGGATGCGGATGCGGATTTTAAAAGGCTCACATCCGCGGATGCGGATCTGTATAAAAAACTTAAGTGTTGGGTTGGTAGGGTAAAAAAACATAGTATTATTTACCCTTTTTTATTTCATTTACCTTTCTTTATTGTCGCGACATGCTACACATCCGCATCCAATTCGATCGATTTATACGGATGCGGATGCAGATGAGGATGTCAAAATCGATGCGGACGTTCCGCATGTACGGATGCGGATGCGAATATTCGCAACATCCCTAATTACGATCATCACCTTGAAACCATTCAACTAGTTCAAAAAAAATATTGACATCAACCAAATGAATAACACCACTAGTTTTGTTACTGACCGGAAAATGTCTCCCACGAAGATAAACTTCAAAACATAAGTTTAAATGTTTATTGGAACGAAGTGAAAAAATGTGATAGTAAAACCGTAAAAAAAAGTGCGTGGAATAAAACCGTTAAATGAGACGTGCGCAGGCGCGACAGTCGCATACACAAGCGAGTAGTGTATAATACCTTTCTCTTTCTCCCTCTTTCTTTTTTTTAAGTAATTTATTATGTCCTAAAATACTGAATTTCCTAAATACTTTCTTGTACTTAAATAAAAACTAATCAGCAAAATTTAAGAGAAAAATCAAGAAAACCTACATAAAATTGAGCAGGATTTTTTTTGCAGTTTGTGTCGATTCTACATTAACCGAAGGAACTTCGTTCCTACCTGGTGTCCCACGACACCACATCATTAATTGTAATGTAAAAATTATTGATTATTTGAATGCCATTTGTTTATTTACGGAGCGACGTTGTCCTTAAGAGACCAGGCTCCAAAAAAAAGCTTTAAAAAAGTAGAAACGAAAGAAAATGACTAAAGAAGCTAAATCTCAATACTGAAGATGTAAGTGTTCTTACAGATGATATTATTTTTGATATGGTCTGTCGTATTGGTGGCGCTACTGATACTGTTCGTGAAGAGGACTTATTCCAGGTTTAGCGATTATGGAGTAAAGCATGAGAAAATCGTACCGTTTTTTGGCAATATGACGTCAATAGTCTTCCGACAAAATAACTTTACCGAACACATGGAGAGGATTTACAAAACATTTCCAGAAGAAAGGTTAGTCGTATCAAAAATTAGTACACGAAAAAGAACAAAGGAATATACTTTTAAAATACATATCTAATTTTCGATATTTTAAAGGTTCATCGGTAGATATGAGTTCATTAGGCCAACACTGATGATAGCAGACCTTGATATGGTAAAGAAGATTACAGTCAAAGACTTTGAACACTTTATCGACCACAGAGGTTTTACTGATGAGAAGGCCGATCCTTTGTTTTCAAGAAATTTGTTTTCTTTAAAAGGTAAAATGTCACACAAATACACTTACTACTTATATACGATGGAAAAGAAAAAACAAACTCAATGTATTTTTTAGGAGAAGAATGGAAAGACATGCGGTCAACTTTGAGTCCAGCCTTTACCAGTTCTAAAATAAAGCAAATGGTACCATTTATGGAAGAAGTTGGAGAGCAAATGATAAAGGCTTTGAAAAACAAATTTAAGGATTCTGACAGTAAGTAAATGAAATTCATACAACACATGACAGTGACTTTATATTTAGATAATGTAAAAGTATTATAAATCGCCTGTTGAATTTTGCAAAAACCGGTACTACTTTAGAGCAAATAGTGTTCACTTCAAGTGTCAGAAATCCCTTATTTATTTATCTTTATACTTAATATTATACATTTTTACTATAGATAAGCATGTCATCTCACATAACCATGTACAACTAATTTAAATGCTGTAATCTCTAGGAGAGTGAGAGCCTGGTGATCTGTAACACAGGTCCAGAACCCATAATGGACACCAGGTTCTCAGAAAGTATTTCCAGCTCATAATTTAATTTAACAGCTGTCAAATAGTGAATAACTTCACTTAAGGTTAATTTGGGGTTTCTTAAAGTTGCTTGAACATGAACTCTATCTAATCAAGCATTACATACAAACAATTTTAAGTACCGGGAATTTTTTAGCGTTGTTAACAAAGTTTTTAATAATACCATTTTATTTGCAGATGGCTTCATCGATGTCGATGTCAAGGACCTTACAGGTCGTTATGCAAACGATGTAATAGCTTCCTGTGCATTTGGTCTGAAAGTAGACTCTCATATTGATGAGAATAATAAATTCTACGAAATGGGAAAAGTGGCTTTCACTTTCAAGTTTCGTCAGTTGTTACAATTCTTTATCCTATCTGCTTATCCAGCTCTTGCTAATGTTAGTATTGCATTAATAAACCCATAGATACAAAGAGAGAAATGATAAAAAAATAGTTCACCTTGATTATTTATTATAATAACAATATTTTAAGCGTTTGTAGTACGGAGCAAATACGAGATGGATTAATAGTATATAACTATTTTTTTCATAACAATAACATATCGTACGTACGTACATGAATTCGTAAGTCAAGGTTATCTGCATTGAATGACTCGCAATTATTTAATCTTGGCATTACTGACGCTTCCAAAGCTAAGTTTGTTATTCTCAATTAAAAGTAGCGTAGTAGTACATAAATAAAATATTTCTTAATGCGAAAAAAACTCAATGCTTCGAGTTTGCTTTACCTAGTGTTAAAAAACAAAACAACCTTTTGTTAAATAATGAAATATTAGATTTAGTAATGTGTATCCCCTACACTGTTACTCCTGCATATCAATGATTTGTTGGACCATCCTAATATTAATTGCTATGTGGATGACAATACGGTGGACGCCGTTTATACCGGCTGAGCAGGACTCTCTCGGGAAAGCGTCGACGAGAGCCGAACTAAACTTGTGATTTCTATTAACATCTCTTTGGGGGACGTTTCGCAATGGGCTAAATCTAATTAAGTCCAGGTCAACTCCCCGAAGACAAAAGTTTGCGCGTTTACCACTAAAAAAACCCATTCGTCGTATCGTCGGACCCGATGTTGCATTCACGTGTGGACCCTTTGGCGCTGCGTAGCTGGTGCTTTTCTATTTGATCCCTGCCGCCGAATTCCACCCTCGCACTGCACGCCACAGACAGACAAATATCATCCTCATCATCTGGATGCGTGGCGTGCCTCAACAGTGCGGTTTTCTAGAATTTTTATTCGACGCAGAATCAACTTGATGATGATCTACCTTCGGCGGTATATCCGGAACATAACGACATGGGGACCTTTAAAACTAGCGTATATCTCCACCTTAAAGGCCGGCAACGCTCCTGTAACAATCCAATTGTTGCCGGAGTCCGTGGGCAGCGGTGATTACTTAACACCAGATAACCCGACTGCTCGTTTGCCATCCTATTTTATAAAAAAAAAGCTCGAGAATCCCTTCGAGATGTCTTTAACAAATACGATTCTTACGGTCCCGTCACAATACATCTATTGTAAACATTTAATATTCATAACACAGTGATAAACATGATATAATCACTTGAAATAAAAATAAACTTATAACTCCTCATTATCGTCTTCACAAAGTCAGTAATAGTTTCATGGGGCTTGGTGTTTGCATCTGTAATAAGATTCCACAGCCTATATTAGGTTTGCCACTTTATTAATTAGCAAAGCATTCTATTTTGTCCAGGATTATTTAAATGACAAGAATGCTTGGTTTTTGGATAACGTTGACTCTCAAGTTAAGGGACTTCTAGAAATACTGAGCGTAAACATTGGCATTTTATAAAGTGCGACTGTTGAGTTTCTTGCCGGCTCTTCTCAACAGAAAACAGCATTCCGAGCTGGTGGTAGTTTCAGACAAACTAACTGACAGACCTGATTGACGAATCAAAAGTACTTTTATATAAGTCTAATAATTTAAACAATTTTGAGTTTGAGCTTATCTAATATTAGATATCTAATACGAGAACGGCTGGACTGATTTGGCTATTTTTCATTGTGAAATATTTGTATAAGTAGTTATAAGAGAATTGCTATAACAATTCTGAATTCATATAAAAAAATTTTACACAGCGAAGCGAGTATAGGTCAGATATTACTAAGATAATCAAAACGGTAGCATTAAGTTGTCGATAAAAGATTTCTTCATCCTTAAGATCAGCTACTAGTATATCTAGTGGTTGATCTGAGTCCGTATATCATGTCTTTCGATATAATGTTCATCTAACAATGTTTTCTTAAAAATTATATTATTTACTTAATAAACAAGACCGTTATCTAATGGCACTTATACCATTGTAGATAGTTTTATATTAGTCGCAGAAGCTATTATGTACATCACAACAAAATGATGGAAATGTCTTTGTTTTAGATATTAAAATTGACGTTATTCTCAAACAAAACTAAGGAATTCTTTTTGGAATTAGTGACAGGCACTATGAGGGACAGAGAATTAAGGCAAATTATCAGACCTGATATGATCCATCGTCTCATGGAAGCTAAGAAAGGTGAGGATAATAAAATGCAAATAAATAAATAAAAAAATAAAAAAAGTCGGGTATTTATAGTTTTTTAATTTTTTTTTTATTTAATAGTTTTCCGTTTCCCGGTATAAATAACCTTTATAATCTAATATTGTAACGTAATGTTCCTTTTTATTTGCTTAAACGAGTA
Organism: Limenitis camilla; assembly: GCA_905147385.1. Lineage (NCBI taxonomy): Eukaryota > Metazoa > Arthropoda > Insecta > Lepidoptera > Nymphalidae > Limenitis > Limenitis camilla. The sequence continues at coordinate 15,048,744 of LR990236.1, read as the reverse complement.
AATAACTGAAACGACAGGACCGCGCGGACTATACGACCGCATTGTAAACATATATGTAGACATATACAATAACATATATATATATGTCGGAAACTAGAATAAAAAGGGTATAGATGGATGGCCTATCTCAAAAGCTATATGGGCGTAATACGGTCAGGATATAACTAAACGTTACGATCTCGCACTATTCTGACATGAACTATTCTGGCAGGAACTATTATGACAGGAACCTAAGCAGTGCCTTGGACTTGTGACCAAGGTGTAGCCTTAAGGAGCTTTTTTTTTTTTCGATGGGAAATGCATTTTACGCATCCCCTCTGAGTTGGAGGGGTATGTGGGACTCACAGCGAGAAGCGCCGAATACCCACTAAAACCCATCGGTACCGCCGCCATCGCGTATTGGGTGCTAGGGGTTCGCGGGAAAGCATTCTACCTCAGCACTCAGACGGACCCACCTGCTTGGGTTCCAAGCCTATACCTGGGGTCCAGTCAGTTGCGCGAATGCACGCATTCGCCGACCCGGTCTTCTCCTGCGCAAGGGGTCCGAAGTAATATCCTCTTCTCTATGGCGTTCTGCAGCCTCCTTTAATTTGACCACAGCTTCACAGAACGCAGTCACAGCTTTCCACTTCCTTTCCTCCGACAACATACTCCCTATGAGCGCCGTTCGCGACACGTTATCACCAACCACACACTGTAGCTGGAAGAGTTGCGGCTCCCAAGGCTAACTTAAACCTAACTCACACCTCCGACATATATATACATATTTGTAATGTGCTCGCCAAGACCTTTCTTTTAATACCAAACACGTGATAATTATCTTAATTTAATTTTTTTCGAAGTTAGAATAAAAAATCTGAGGTTTAAATTCCGTCATAAAAAAAATCTTAAAATTTTTATAGTCTATGTCACCCGCGCCATTATTACTAATCTATTGACACCTCATTCATGAAAATTGGTCCCTTAGTTAAGGCGCTTGGGTGGGTGAACATACTTACATACATCTTCAATCATTCAAGCATCATCAGTAATAACCCTTCCTTTTGGCTTCGCCGTAGTCGGGTAAAAAAAGGGCGTACTTTTCCTAGTGCTTCTTTACATATATAACGAATGCATAAAAAACTATTAGATTGGATTGCAAGCCACTAGTATTCATCACCTCCAAGTAAGCTTAATGCTTGTGTTAGGAGTGGTCGCCAGTAGTCCAATGACTGGGATTTGAACCCACGACCTATTGTTCTGGAATCCAAAGGCTGAACCACAGACCTACTGACGCTTACTTCTAAATTATTTGAACTAATTAAACTGATTATACAACTTACAACTATTTGAACACCTACAGATAAAATATTTGAAAAAGCAATAGGTAATAGAAATTAATTTATAGATACTAAAGGAAAGTAAGTTTAATTTTTAACCTGCTGAAACAATGCCAGTTGCAACTTTGTATTTGAAAAGCAATCAACAGGAAATTATTGACTTGTTATCGTAATCGTATATATTCAGGGAGTTCCTAAAATTACGTTATTTGATTCGATGAAACTTTATCTTGTGCGCGCCTTAAAAAGTGTAAATACAAAAAGTTCAAATCTAAAGAATTTTAAACAAAGTATTTGTCATCTAATTTATATCTTTAAGGTAATAAATAACAAGGAGAGATGAAAAGTTTGTTACTTTGAATTCGTTAATAAAAAGTCTCTAAAATTAAAAACATGTTTTAGGGCAACTTGTACATGAAGAAAAAGCAGGGAATGATCGCAAACAGGATACTGGATTTGCTACCGTAGAAGAATCTTCTATTGGTAAAAAAACTATCAACAGAGGTTTGTTTATTGTTAACTTTGATAGTTATATTTCTTTTTAATAATTTATAGCTGTAGTTAACAAGTATTACTCATTATAGTTATTTAGAAAGATGTTATAGTTGTTTGTTGTGTACTTTTTGTTATTGATCATCAATAGAAATAATACTTTATTAAGATTTTCATTAAATATATATTTATTTCTTACAGCATGGTCTGATTTGGACTTGACAGCCCAAGTAGTGCTATTTTTTATCGCTGGTTTTCAAACCATATCTGCATCAATGTCTTTCGCTTTACACGAAATCGCCATCCATCCAGATGTTCAAGATCGCTTAGTAAAGGAAATCAAAGAAGTACATGTAAAGAACGGAGGCAAGCTTAACTTCAATGATATCCAGAATATGACTTACATGGATATGGTGACTTCAGGTAAATAAGTATCAATCTCAATAATTATTGAGCAAACGACTTGTTTCTGGTGACTTAAGTTAGGAAATAATTCTAATACTTTTAATTGTCTTACTATCATCATCTTTTAAATAGTTGTGAATTTATTAGACCTATTGTTAACTTAAAATTCGATATCTTTTTTGACATTTACAGAAGTTCTGCGACTATGGCCACCGGTTTTGGCATTAGATCGAATATGTGTGAAAGATTACAACATGGGAAAAGCTAATAGTAAAGCTACCAAAGACTTTATTGTAAGTACATGAACGCTTTATTTATTGGTGTATCTTTTGGCATTTATTATTGTATTAACACAACAATAATTTCCTACAGATGAAAAAAGGTGAAGTACTCAATATACCGACGTGGTGTTTCCATCGTGATTCTCAATTTTTCCCTGATCCTCTCAAATTTGATCCGGAAAGATTTTCTGATGAAAACAAGCATAATATCAATCCCATAGCCTACATGCCTTTTGGTTTAGGACCGAGGAATTGTATCGGTAAGTTGTCACCTGAACTATTTTAATATAATAGAGATTTTAATATGATTACACTATGAAGAATTTTTTTTTGTATTATTTCACTGTGTGAAGTTATAAAGTCATTTCACTTCTGCTCTTTACTCATGTTATTTACTTTCTCTAAATAGCTAATATTATAATTATTCTCCTCAGGTTCAAGATTTGCCCTGTGTGAAGTCAAGTCACTTATATATCAGATTCTCCTTCACATAGAAGTATCTCCATCGCACAAAACTTGTTTCCCAGCGAGGCTCTCTACTGAGTCGTTCAACCCTCGCATGGAAGGTGGTCACTGGTTACGATTTAAAATAAGGAACTAAAATTATAAAGAAGTTGTTTGTTATTTTTTGAATATACACTTTAAGCTAAAACTTTAATTTCTGTTTTTAAAAAATTATTAAAATGATGATTATATTATAATTATTATAATAGACGAGTCGAAACCTTTGTCTGCCGTCAATTCAGCGCTCTAACGGCAACAGGGAGTCAAGTAAACCCGACGCCGTCGACAGTCTCTGCCCTGGCGCACATGATGACAGTCTGTCAGCATGCTCCCTCTTTCTCTCCTACTCCTCCTTTATTGTCAGCACGGCCTCCGCGAATGCTGCAACAGCATGCCAGGAAACCTCACAACCGACCATGGATTTTACCAAGGCTGGCAGTGAAGTTACAATAAATTCTATAATAATAGTTGCAGATAACAAAGTTTTAGATAATGTTGAACATTAAGGAAGTGACATGTATTTCAATGGAACTGATAAAAAAAGATTAAAAATATTTCATTTCCACTTGATAGTTATAAATCGGACAATATCATGAGCCAATTTATTTGATCTATTGGATGGTTTCTAACTTTAAAAATATTTAAGCAAAGTGTTATATATTTTTAAATAAGAAATCATCAAATCATGTCTGTTATGTTTTTTCTTCAACGACATTTATGCTAATTGTCGATATTATCCAACAATGATAAAGATTAAGCTTAAATAATGTTTATTATGATGTTGGCAACACTTATAATTTGACTAGCATCCGATTATTTGAGGTCTGTAGCGCTGATATGAGTAGTATTTTTACTTTCTTAAGTGTTAGCCAACTGATAAACACAAATCAAGGAAGTGGGGATTGCAAAATAAATACGCCGTCACGACAGAACTTTTATTCATTATATCGCGAGTATCCTAGCAGTAACTCTGAAGCTCTGAGTCTAAAGTTTAACCTCCAGGAGGATATACTGTTAGTCTGCGTATACACAACAACTCTTCTCTTCTCCTTTATTAATTAACAATAGATATTGTATTTAACTTTAAATATTTATTTAATCTAACGAAGGAGAAGAAAACTAGATAATGGAAGAGAAGAACGAGGTGTACATATACTATCTATTTTTTTTAGTATTGTTAAAGGTTTGTCACTTACGTAATGATATCGAGTTTAGCTCGACATATTTCGGGATAGCAGACTGCTTTGCGGTCTTGAAGCAGCCGCTCTAAGTAGAAGGGAACCGGAGCTATCTCGAAACAGGTTGAGCTAAACTCAATAATCGATATCATTACGTAAGTGACAGAATTGGTTAAGTCTGATATATTATTATAAGACATGTTGTATTATTATAGCCTATACGGTTACTTTATTTTTGACTAGGGGCCCGTCCCGGCTTCGCACGGGTGGATAATTTTTTTTTAACATTTTGGCTCCCGCATTCTGTCGCTTCCTCTATCGTCGCGTTACTCGCTGCGCTGCGAGGCATGCCACACCGCGCCGGCGGCCCGTCTGGGTTTATTTTTTATTTATCTTGATATTTTTATTTCGTAATATCTTTTGACTGGAATGTCCGATTTCAATAATTCAAAAAGTAATTAACAGGTATTGAAACAGTCTTCATTACTAAATAATTTATTTGGATAATAATTAATACAAAGTTATGGAAAACATGGTCTGATTTTGATAGGCATTTTTATCAACTTTTAAAATGTAAAAAAGTAGTTATAGTGACTACAATAGTTGGACATATGGTCTCGCGGAGTTTTTTGTAGATATTGATACGTTCTATAATATTCTAGAACATTTTTTTGTTCTATCATCAATACTTTTCGCAGCGCATGCGATGAAAGATATTTTATGGCTAATTTTTTTGCACCTTGTGTTGGTTTTAGTGAGAATTTCTGGGGATCACTAATTTTTTCTTGTAATAAATATAGCCTATGTTACTCAAGGATAATGTAGCTTTCTAATGGTGAAAGAATTTTTGAAATCGGTCCAGTAGTTTTTATGTTTATTCGTTACATACAAAAATACAAATCTTTCCTCTTTATAATATTAGTATAGATACAGTGTTGCCTCTGTAGCGGGAATTCTACGAAATGTCTTTTATTTGCCTTCTGGCGCGTTTGTTAATTGACTATGATGTTTTTCTACAACTTAACAACACTTCGGTATACCGATAGTCAATATGGCGCCTCTACCGTGGACCGTTTCCGTTTTTATTTGATTATTTTTACTGTCTTTTTAATTTGCAACCTGTACTTGTGTACATTTTTAGATTGATGCATTTTTATCGAAAGGTTCTTTAAATTACTGCTCAGTCTTTAAGAGTGCACTCAGAAACTTTACATTTTTTTGCATACCGCCTTCTTTAGGACAGCATCTGCCTGAGATGTGACCACAGCGCCATTGGTTCAGCTGCGGCCGAAATTTTTACTCTATTACAAAAAAATTTTACGCTCATCTTTAGTGATTTTTAAAATAAATCCAAAATGTGTACTGGGAAATATACTAATAGCAGCAAAGTTAAGGTTCACAGCCTTTTTTACCTGATTTGTAGATTAGACTCTTACTTTAGGTTACTCTATATTTTTTAACCCCTAAAACTATAACGACGGGATTTTCTAAGTTTAACATTTCGTGTTTACGCTCATGGGATAGTTTCTTCGATGGTATCTTCTAGACACGTCAACCTTATGCAGCTTGCGCTATATCCAACTCCTCAGCCACTCACAGCAGACATTTCGTATTTAGGAAAATTAAAAGTGTTTTGATAAAAAATACAGTAGAACATTTTAGATAGCGTTTCTATCATACTTTTAGAAGGTTAAAAGTATATACTATTAAATTAATTACAATTAAAAACACACATAACTCAGAAAACTCAGAGGTGTGTGCCTGTGTGGGGGATCGAACTGGGACCTTCCGAGTAAGACATTGAAGTCTCAACCACTGGGCCATCACTGGTTTTTCTAATAATATTACTATTATTTAATGTACAATTTTGCGGCCTCTAAAATAGCTGCCAGAAGTGGGCCGCTGATAAAGATGATTAAGTTGGAATTTATATTCATAAATTACTATAAGTATGAGGTTTGCTAAATGCCTAAACTGGATTCATGTTGTATTAAAGCTTTGTTTATAATAAAGAAATAAATATGCTAAGGTTGAAATGATTCGATTTGTTTTCGCCAATATATGAATATTATTAAGCTATTAATTAAAATAAAATACTATTATAACAGTTACAGTTAACAAAGTCTTAGATAATAAATATAAAGGAAGTGGCATGTTATTCGAGGAAACTGACTAAAAAATATCATCAAAAAATGTCTATTTTGTCTTCAACAACATTTATGCCAATCTTCGATACCATCCATCGATGATAAATATAAAACTTAAATAAATGTTAGTTCCTCCTAAAGAAATAATAAAGCAACATATTTTTATAATAAACTAAATATCTCGGAGAATTTAAGTAACGCGAAGATAACTATATCAAAGAACAGAAGGAGAAAGTGAACATTACGGTAATAAAAGGTACGGCAGTATAAAAAACCTAAAGAAATAGGCACAACGTAAAATACGATTTTTAATTTATTTTTCACTGTCCATAGATATCTCTGTCCGACTAGTTTTAATTCATTTTTATCATCCTGATGATTTTTTTCTCACATAAAAAAATCCTATCAAGGTGACTATTATGATTATGAACACTACCATGAAACAGACATGGTAGGTATACAGTGGGTGCGACCACGGTTCCACCTTGACCATTTTTATACCTATGCATTTCTGGGTTTCTATATGAATTATTTTAGACCACTTTTTTACGCAGTTGGGTTATAGTTTTTTAAACTTTGTTTTTTATAACAGTATATGGATAAACGATTGGGATAATTAAGATCTATATTTTATGTATCTGGTGGGGTTTTGGAAATACCAAAAATTCTTGTAATAATTATGAGTCACGAATGAAAAGATATGTGTTTAAGTCCAGTTTTTACAAGTTCTAAGATAAAAGTAATGGTCCCGTTTATGGAAGAAGTTGGTGAACAAATGATAAAAGCTCTGAATAAGAAAATTGAAGCATCTCAAAGTAAGCATTTGTATATCTCATACAACACTCTTTAGTTTAGTTTTAGTTTACATTTTTTGTTCTAGTTAGATTACTTTGTAAATGGATACATGGATTGCAAATATTTGACACCACGTTATGGAAATGATGTAATCGCTTCCTACGCATGTGGTCTAAAAGTTGATGGACAAAACAGCAACTGCCTTTAAACTACGACAAATGTTAATATTTTTTATTTTTAAGCTTGTCCAAGTTTTGGAAGAGTAAGTAATATTAAAAAAACGTGCGCGTCTCGGGACGCTCGACATAAGTGATAACTTCAACTAATCTAAGTTGAACTATTTAATATTGATATTGTACACTGAGTAGAGAGAGGGGGGAGCGTCTATCCGAAATACGGTTAGCGCTGTGGGTTAAAGTGAGAGAGGAGCCCTGCCTACTGCTGCCGTATGCGTGAGAGAAAGGGAAGCCAGACATAGTGGCGCCGTAACGCGTTACGTTACGAAGCAGTTTACCCTCCCATAAGAAGTTATCACTTCAAAAACAGTAATTTTTAGATTTAACCAGCGAAGTAATATAAGAAAACATCGCTACTCTTACTATTATGACAGGAACTGTTATGACAGGAACCCAAGCAGTTCCTAGGACTTGTGACCAAGGTGTAGGCTTAAGGATGTCCTTTATTCGATCGAGACACTCACCTCCATTGCTCGGGCTCTCTGTTTAAACCTAATGTTAAATTGTAAGGTACTCACGTGGCCTTAATCGGACAGCACTCCCAGCACAAACACAACACTTCACTAGCACTATCTAGAGACTACTTCACTCGCGCAACTTCAACTATTACAGACCGCGCAAGACTAAGACTTCAGACAGACTGTCGAAGACATATAATGGGTCGGGACTGTCAAAATGACAAAAGTGACTACTACCCTACTTTAACGCCGTAGATGGCAATAACGATTCTATTATTCGATTATCGTTTTCTCGTTCTCGACACAGCAATTCTGACTATCGCATGTCCTCGGGCGCAATATTCTCTTAATCTCTACTGGACTAGGTCGTCAGAGCCTTACAACAAATACTGGACTATGCCACCATACCCCTACAGGAATTACTGGACTAGGTCACCATACCCATACAGTAAACAGCCTAGAAACTATCTGACAGGCGATCGTTTTTGGGCGATACTGAATTTATAAACCGCACTATCACAAGGACATCCGCTCGTCCTTCCTGAGACGAACTAAACACGCACAAATGAAATCTGTAAACGTAATGACTCACTCAATCATTTTACTAAACTAAAAGACACAACCGAGATAATATCATCTAAATCATAACCGCCAAGTTAGCTAAACGCAAATTCAAAAGATGCAGTAATGGCCCAGTGGTTGAGACTTCAAGTCTTACTCGGGAGGTCCGAGGTTCGATCCTGGGCACACACCTCTGACTCTGAGTTATGTGTGTTTTAAGCAATTATATATATAACGGTGAACCATAAAGCAAGTGAGTGCAGGTTTCCTCACGATCTTTTCCTTCAGGAAAACATCGTGAGGAAACCTGCACTCCTGAGAGTTCCCAAAAAGTTCTCAAAGGTGTGTGAAGTCTGCCAACCCGCACTGGGCCAGCGTGGTGGACTATGGCCTAATACCCTCCTCATTCTGAGGAGGAGACTCGGCTCAGCAGTGGGCCATTGAAGGGTCGTGATGATGATGATGAAATTCAAAAGATTATTCGCGATAAAAAACTAATGAATCGAGAGACTCTCAAAACGACGGAAGTGACTACTACTCTACTCCAACGCTATAGATGGCGATGACGATTCTATTATTCGATAATCGTTTTCTCGTTTCCGACATATATAACTATTATATGAATTGAATTATATGAAGTGAATTATATAAATAACTTATTATTTTGACAATAATACTAAAATCTGGTCAGCGATTTCAAAGATGTGCGCGAACAAAGTACACGGAAAAAAAGACAGAAAAAATAACATGATTTGTTAATTATAATAAAACAGAAATAAAGATAATCAAATTTCGAGAGCGGTCGCAGTAGTTTTTAAAAAGAATTTTAAACTTAAACTCTAACTAAAACTAGTGAGCCAACCACACAGAATCGGATGTGAGAGTTACACTGAGGCTTCTTCTCATGGCATCCGTCCAAGTAGCATTCGTTTCCTTGCTGACACCATAAGAATATTCCCAGTATCTTTTATCAATAAATAAGGAATGCCCTTATGGCGCATTACTTGTCTATGAAGCTAACAGAGGTGACAACTTAACTAGATTAACAACATAAATTTTTTCACAACTGTTTCTAAATTGTCCATAATTGAGGTATTTAATCTGTATAATATGTTTATACTAATGATAATGATAGTATTTAGATAACATACGCATGAGCCATATTAATTTACTAGCGGCCCGTCCCGGCTTCGCACTGGTGGACATTTTTTTTTTAATAATTTGATAGGGATTTCTATCAACTTTTAAAATGTAAAAAAATAGTTATAGTGACATAACTACAATAGTTGGACATATGGTTATGGTTAGTTATTTGTAGATATTGATACGTTGTATAATATTGTAGAACATTATTTTGTTCTATCATCAACACTTTCCGCAGCGCATGCGATGAAACACATTTTATGGTTAATTTTCTTACACCTTGGGTTTGTTTTGGTAAGAATTTCTGAGGATCCCTAATTTTTATAGTAATAAATATAGCCTATGTTACTCAGGGATAATGTAGCTTTCTAACGGCAAAAGAATTTTTGAAATCGGTTCAGTATTTTTTAAGTGTATTCGTAACATACAAAAATACAAATCTTTCCTCTTTATAATATTAGTAAAGATAAATTGATCAGTCTGGGTTGTGCGTTGTACTCGTACAGACAACTGTTAATAAGTGAACTGTGATTAAATAACAACGTAAGTTACTTTTTAAATATTTAATAATTGTAGTTTTATTAAGGGCTGGATCAATTTTTGTAAACTTCTTGTTTAAGTTTAATTTACAGTTGTTTATAAATCTTCTATCTATAAAATCCGATCATTAAATAAAAACTAGATTCGGTTCCACTCAAAACTATCCTCAGTCTCTCGCGTCAGGACGAAAATATATTACCTATAGGAAATATCATGTCGATAAGGATTAGGTTCTTTTCAAAGTCCTGTTGTATAAATTGGTAGTCCTTTTGTACGACTTACTGTGTCCTGACAAAACTGAATTAAAATAATAATGAACTTAAATTAAAATCAAATATATTTTTTTTATTAAAGGTTGAATTTAAAAATAGATAACCCACTGCGTTCTGCCTCCTATATTAACGCTAAAAATGCTTTAAAAATTGAGCAATGACATATCAATTATTTAAGATATTAAATATCATTTGCTATTTCGGTGAAGGATAACATATTGAGGAAACCTGCAGTTCCCTAACGATCTCTGTTGGTGTGTGATGTTTGCTTGGTGGACTATGGCCTAACGCCCTCCTCATTCTGAGGTGGAGATCCGGCTCAGCAGTGGGCCATTAGTTGTGATTATTACAATGTCCATTATGTTATAATTGAACACCAGTTGACAATTGAACCAGTAGAAAATAGATTTAAATTTACTATTCTACTTCAAACATACTACTCGTACATTTCACGATAGTAAACTAATAATTATTACTTTTAACATTTAAATTAACAAGATGGGTATGCAGAGTTTGAATGTTTTAGAAAAATGACATCTCTAGGATATCTGCTGTAAGTAGCTGAGAAGTTGAATTTTACGCACACTACTACTACTTGATGTTGCATTGTCATGTCAAGGTTGCCAAGTCTTAGAAATGCCACCAAAGAAAAAAATTCTATCTCAAGTTAGCAGTGAGCTGTAGTAGTAATAGTCTTCAAACAGCTGACCAGATCTTCATAATACGTAGCTACGACGATTAAATTACCTTTCAAACAAATAAGACATCATAAGAATCGGTCCATTATCTTGGACGCTACGATTTCACAAACAGACATCCAGATCCACACTTTAAACTTATAATATCCATATAGCGTTGGGGGTTAAAAATAGCGTCAAGAAATTTACATTAAAATAAATAAAACAAATATAAAATAAATAGTCCATTGAAATGTTACATGAGCTTTGTATTTTTTAGAGGACGCAATTTTATTTTTGGGACATCTGTGGGAGGTTAATAGAAGCTTAACCTCAAGTTTGTGGAGTTGCCACCCTTGTTCCCCGGCCGCCATCTTGGAAAAAGGGGTGCATACACCTTTTCGCGATATCTCGGACACTATGCGTCTTACAAAAAATTCGTAAAGGCATAATTTGGCCTACAAATATATTTATATAACTTTTTGCCCTAAATTTAAAATTAAAGAAGTTATAAGCAAAAAAGTGAGAAAAAATTTATAAAAATTTTCTTTTTTGTTCTATAACTTTTTTTTATACATTTTAAAATAAATTCCTCAGACCAATCTTGTAGATGATCTTTTGAGGAAAATTTTTCTCTGTAATTTTTTTTAATTTCATTCATTTAAAACGCTGTTACAGTGCTCCGAAGTTGACCGGGTTCGTCAATGCTCATGAGAATCCGGTCAAAATGAAATGTTTCTTATTTTTAATTTTTTATTATTATAAATATATTCTTAAAATAATTTTTGTTAAATCCGTACAACTTCACTTATTCATTCCTAATTGTTTTCCTTACCATAGAAATTACCGAGTGTTAAGCAGGTAGAAAAGGTCTGAGTTACCGTTTGGGAACAAATAATTGTAACATTTCAATGGACTAAAAATCTTGTACATTATTTCGTAGAAACCTAAATCATATCAGACTTTTTATACGATGAAATGATGATTGTGTTCTTATTGAAATAAACAGCTAAATTATGCAATAGTTCATAAATAGTAAAATTGACCAAATCCTATTAAGTTGTTAGATGAAGTGTACAACGATATCACAATAATGTTCTATCATCAACACAATCATGCCGGATCCATTTGGATAGATTTTGCTTGTTATCAGAGCTTTGTGTTTGTCTAATTATTATTATCACGATTACCTGATTAAGTATTACGCATAATTTCATAAGTATTTGTGTGAATTTGAAAAAATCAGTGTCTAAGAGTAAAAATATCCCCTAATTGTTATGCTTGCGACACGGTGGAGGATAACACATTGAAATTGAGTGTGTTCGGAATTAATCATAAAGGCGGGAAATATTTTCTCGATTCCCTATATTACGGAAATTGGGTAGGTGCAATATTGCAAAGGCCCGTAATTTGCCTGAAAAGACTACGGCATTATTACGACTGTCCGGAAAATGTCTCCCACGAAGATGAAATTCTTCATAACATAAGTTTAAGTGTTTATTCACGGAGCGACGTTGTCATTAAGAAGACCAAGCTCCAAAAAAAGTAGAAACGAAAGAAAACGTCTAAAGAAGCTAAAACTAATTATTGAAGATGTAAATGTTCTTACAGATGATATTATTTTTGATATGGTCTGTCGTATTGGTGGCGCTACTGATACTGTTCGTGAAGAGGACATATTCCAGATTTAGTGATAATGGAGTAAAGCATGAGAGTATCGTACCGTTTTTTGGCAATATGACGTCAATAGTCTTCCGACAAAATAACTTTGGCGAACACATGGAGAGGATTTACAAAACATTCCCAAAAGAAAGGTTAGTCGTATCAAAAATTAGAACACAAAATAAATAAAGAAATAAGCTTTTAAAATACATATACCTGTTTTTCGATTTTTTTAAAGGTTCATCGGTAGATATGAGTTCATTAAGCCAACACTGATGATAGCAGACCTTGATCTGGTAAAGAAGATTACAGTCAAAGACTTTGAACACTTTATTGACCACAGAGGTTTTACTGATGAGAAGGCCGATCCGTTGTTTGCAAGAAATTTGTTTGCTTTAAAAGGTAAAATGTAACACAAATATCTACTTATATACGAAGGAAAAGAAAAAACAAATTCAATGTAATTTTTTAGGAGAAGAATGGAAAGACATGCGGTCAACTTTGAGTCCAGCTTTTACAAGTTCTAAAATAAAGCTAATGGTACCATTTATGGAAGAAGTTGGAGAGCAAATGATAAAGGCTTTGAAAAACAAAATTAAGGATTCCGACAGTAAGTAAATAAAATTAATGTTCAATTCTAGTGTCAGAAAGCCTTTATTAGTTTTTTAGTCATTAAGGTGTATTATTTGTATTAAGTGCAATAACCATGACTAACGCGAATTTAAAAACCATCAAAGTACTTAAGGTTAATTTGGGGTTTCCTAAAGTTTGTTGAACATGAAATCTAATCAAACATTACATATAAAGAGTTTTAGTTCTCTGGATTTTTTTGCGTTGTTAACAAAGTTTTTAATATTACCATTTGATTTGCAGATGGCTACATCGACGTCGACGTCAAGGACCTTACAAGTCGTTATGCAAACGATGTAATAGCTTCGTGTGCATTTGGTCTGAAAGTAGACTCTCATACTGATGAGAATAATAAATTCTATGAAATGGGCAAAGTGGCTTCTACTTTCAAGTTCCGTCAGATGTTACAGTTCTTTCTACTATCTGCTTGTCCAGCTCTTGCTAATGTTAGTATTGAATTAAGAAACCAATACAAACACAGGGAGATAAGATTAAATAGGGAAAAAGCTTCTTAATTGATTTTGAGGACAGATAGGAAAGAAGACAGAACTTATGTCTTAGAGTAAAAATAGTAAATTATATGTACCTTCGAATCCTTTGAAAGAAAAATCTTAACAAAACAGTATTAACTGATAAAAACGTAAAAGTAATCAAAACATAATAATTTACGTTGTTTGTATAGACATATTTAAATTTAAATCTAAAAAAAACATAATAAATATAACCGTTTATCAATTTTTGTTCGTACAAGAGATAATAGTAAAAACTAAGGTCGAGGAATCTTAACTTTTGGGGGACTTTTTTTATAGGCTATTAAAGTTATAGTCAAAGATTTCGCGATGATCTGGCTATCATTATTTTATAAAACCTTGGGACTTGCTATATAAAAAAATAGTTCTCCCTGATTATTTATTATAATAAAATTACTTTAAGTGTTTGTAGTATGGAGCTAATACGAGATGGATTAATAGTATATAACTTTTTTTCATAACAATAACACACATCGCACGCACGTAAATGAATTCGTAAGTTCAAGGTTATCTGTGTTGAATAACTCGCATCTATTTAATCTTGGCATTCCTGACGCTTCCAAACAAATTGCTGATAATAAATATTTGATTTGTATTAGATAATCATCTAATACGAGAAAAGCTGGACCGATTTAGCTAATTTTGATTCTGTTCGTAGAAGTCCACGGAGGGTTTAAAAGGGAAATGCAAAAACGATTTTGATAAAACTTACACAGCGAAGCGAGGATAGGTCATATATTACTAAAATAAAATCAAAACGGTAGCATCAATTTAATGATAAAATATTTCTTCATCCTAAACTTCGATCAATAATGATCGAAGATCCTAAAGGTTAGCTTCTAGTTTAACTAATGGTTGATCTTGAGCCAGTATGCCATGTCCTTCTATATCATATTTATCTAACAATGTTTTCTTAAAAATTACATTATTTACATAAACAAGACCGTTATCTAATGTCACTTAAACCATTGTAGATATGAAACTTTAATGAGGAGATTATATTCAGGTATTCATTTTTAACGTTCCGTACCTTAAGGAAAAAAGGAACCCTTATAGGATCACTTCGTTGTCCGTCTGTGTGTTTGTCTGTTCGTCTGTTAAGACCCTTTTTTTTAGGCTCGCGTGTATCAAGTTGAAATTGATATCAATTACTCAAGCCTGCGGTCACTTGCGGCTGGCAAAAAACTTCTAAGTCCACGCATTGAAAAGATATGACCGATAATGTGGTCATTCATATAATTATAAGGTACTTCCCAATGACCTAGTGTCGTGAAATTTAGCATGGAGTAAGGTCTTATAGCACAAATAAAGGATAAATTTAAAAAATTTAAATTTTTTTCTACATCACTAGAAAATTAACTTTTTTTGACAGAAAAATATTGCGTAACAAGACTCTTTTGCTCATAAAAAAAAAATTATACAAAATATTCTGATCTCTAGTTGCCCAAATATGTAAAAATATCGAATTGCTAAATCAATTTAATGAAAACCTGCAGCCACTTTTATCTCATGTATTGTAATTTTGATTTTCGATATACATGAAAATTCCCAGGCTTTGTCTTTTGACCTAGGAACATGACTTTTGGCAAGAAGCAAAGTCTTATAGCACTTGTAAAAATGGCATTTTTTTGTAACATCACGAAAAAAATGATATCTTATAGATTTGGGTTTTAACGCATTATTTGAAGAATACGTGAAGTTATCAAGTTGAAACTAATACTAAACATATAAGTCTAATAATACCTTGGAATACTCTATAATACCTAAGCTGTGGTCTCAAATTTTCATGGCTTTCAAAGCATAACGTTCATCAGGGCTTAAATCTGTGCTGAAGACTGTATATTTATAACATATTCGAATATTAGTAAAATCGCTATCTTGGACGTTTTTGTCGTCGTATCGTGTGAAATTAATCTAAAGCTATATTTACGCAAACTTAGAAACGGCTGTGGACGACATGACATGTTGTTAAATGACAACTGGTAAAATATTTTCATTGACGCCAACATATGAAGGTTCTATATTAGACAATTATATTTTATTGATATATGTTCATCAACTTTAAAATTATTTTAGTGATATTATTTTTTATTGCATTTTTTTAAAAATTGATTTATCATATTTTCTTATATTTTTTTTGTAAGTATTATAAATATGTCAATTGAAATATGCATTACTAATGTCGGGAAAAATGCCCCCCAATACTATTTTTGATAATATTTTAACCCGAACACGATAATCAAAATTTGATAGTGTTTGTCCCTTTATTGAAATTGAGTTCTCAGAGCGCGAGTTCAACACTCGCACTTGGCTGAATTATTATATAATTATAAACGATATTATACAGATTTCTGGGCATGTTTATAGTCGCAGAAGCTATTATGTACATCACAACAAAAATAATAATAGAGATTTTTTTTTTTTTTATGTAACTAGGTCGGCAAACAAGCGTACGGCTCACCTGATGGTAAGCGATTACCGTAGCTTATAGACGTCTGCAACACCAGAAGCATCGCAAGCGCGTTGCCGACCCTATCCCCAATTCCCCCCAGGAGCTCTGGTCACCTTACTCACCAACAGGAACACAACACTGCTTTAGAGTAGTGTTATTTAGCTGTGATCTTCTGTAAGGTCGAGGTACTACCCCAGGCGGGCTGCTCCAAATTTGAGCAGGAAATTTCCTGCTGTGCCCTACCTCAGTTATATACAGAGATGTTTTTGTTTTAGAAATTAAAAATGACGTTATTCTCAAACCAAACTAAGGAATTCTTTTTTGAACTAGTGACAGGCACTATGAAGGACAGAGAGTTAAGGCACATCATCAGACCTGATATGATTCATCTTCTTATGGAAGCTAAGAAAGGTGAGGATAATAAATTGCAAATTAATAAAAAAATAGGCGTGCTTTTTCTAATGCTTCTTTACATAAAAAAAAACTATAAAATTGAATTGCAAACCACTATTATTCTTAACACCTACAAGCATGCTTGTGTTAGAATTGGTCGCCAGTAGACCAATGACTGGGATTTGAACCCACATCTTATTGTTCTGCAATCTAACGCCTGAACCACAGACCTACTGAGGTTAAACACTTATAAATTGTTTGAACTATTTATTACTAATTATACAACTGAAAACTTCTTCTACAGATATAATAATTAAAAAATAATAGGTAAAATAAATTAATTTCCAGATACTATACTATAGGAGATTAAGTTTAATTTTCAACAATCAACAGGAAATTATTGACTTCTTTTCGTATCTATTCAGGGAGTTCCTAAAATTAAGTAATTTGATTCGATGAAATTTTATCTTGTTCGCGTCTTAAAACCATACAAAGCGTTCAAATTAGATATTATATCTTTAAGGTATTGAATATCAAGAAGAGATGAAACGTTTGTTACTTCAAATTCAATAATAAAAAAGTATCTAAAAGTAAAAACTTGTTTTAGGACAACTTGGACATGAAGAAAAAGCAGAGAGTGATCATAAACAGGATACTGGATTTGCTACCGTAGAAGAATCTTCTATTGGTAAAAAAACTATCAGCAGAGGTTTGTTAATTTTCATAACTATATTTCTACTTTATTAATTTATAGCTGTAGTTAAGTGTTATTGTTTTACTAATTATAGTTATTTAGAAAGATTTTATAGTAGCTTGTTCTTAGTAAGTAGTAAATCATTGCGAGCCTTTTTGTTAATGATCATCAATGCAAATAATACCTTATTGACATTTACATTAAGTATATATTTAATTATTACAGCATGGTCTGATATGGACTTGACTGCCCAAGCAGTGCTATTTTTCATCGCTGGTTTTGAAACCATATCTACGGCCATGTCTTTCGCTTTACATGAAATCGCTGTCGAACCAGATGTTCAAAATCGTTTAGTAAAGGAAATCAAAGAAGTACATGTAAAGAACGGAGGCAAGCTTAACTTCAATGATATCCAGAATATGACTTACATGGATATGGTGACTTCAGGTAAATCAAATCAATCAAATCAAATCAAAATCATTTATTCGCAAGATCAAGTATAAATTAGTATCGATCTTAATTATAATATTGAAATGAGATTCTTGAGATTTCTTATTACCTCGTTGCCTTTGATGGATAACCAATAATAATTATTGATCAATATTCGACTTATTTCTGGAGACTTAGGTTCTCAAATCATTTTAATACTTTTAATTGTCTTACCATCATCATCCTTTAAATAGTTGTGAATTTGTTTAACCTATTGTTTACTGAAAATTCGATATTTTTTGACATTTGTAGAAGTACTGCGATTATGGCCACCGGTTTTGGCATTAGATCGAATGTGTGTGAAAGATTACAACATGGGAAAAGCTAATAGTACAGCTACCAAAGACTTCATTGTAAGTAAATCAAAATCTTTATTTGTTGGTGTAACTTTCGGCATTTGTATAAACACAACATTAATATTTCCTACAGATGAAGAAAGGTGAAATACTCGGTATACCGACGTGGTGTTTCCATCGTGATGCTCAATTTTTCCCTGATCCTCTCAAATTTGATCCTGAAAGATTTTCTGATGAAAACAAACATAATATCAATCCTTTGGCTTACATGCCTTTTGGTTTAGGACCGAGGAATTGTATCGGTATGTTGTCACTTGAACTATTTTAATATTATATAGAGATTTTAATATGATTGCAATATACAGAACTATTTTAATATTATTTCACTGCGTGAGGTTATAAAGACATTTCTCTTTAGCTCTTTACTCATGTTATTTACTTTTTCTAATTCGCTAATATTATAATTATTCTCCTCAGGGTCAAGATTTGCTCTTTGTGAACTCAAGTCACTTATTTATCAGATTCTCCTTCACATAGAAGTTTCTCCGTCACACAAGACTTGTTTACCAGCGAGACTCTCCACTGAGTCTTTCAACCCTCGCATGCAAGGTGGCCACTGGTTACGATTTAACATACGGAACTAGTATTATAAAGATGTTATTTAATTTTTGTTTTCCATTTAAAATATTATATATATAAATTATTATAATAATCTCTAGTTATAGATAAGCTTATGGCTCCAGAAAAATTTATTCTTAACACCTCCAAGTAAGCTAAATTAGGAGTGTTCGCCCTAGTAGTCCAATGACTGGGGTTTGAACCCACAACATATTTTTCTGGAATTCAACGCTCCAGGCGTAATGACGCTTAAATACTTGTAAATTGTTTGAATTATTTAATACTAATTATTCAACAGACAACCACTTTACACGATATCGCACACTTACAAATAAAATATATGAAAAAGCATTAGATAAAAGAAATTAATTTACAGATACTATAGGAGAGTAAGTTTAATTTTTTAGCTGCTAAATTAATGCCTGTTGCATCTTTTGACTCTCCACTTAGTCGTTCAATCCTCGCATGCGGTGATCACTGGTTACGATTTAAAATATCGTCGATTTAATATACGAACACATTTTAAGCCAAAACTTTAATTTCTGTTTTAGATTTTAAATAACTATTAAAATGATGATTATATTATATTTATAATAATAGGACGAGGTCACTTTAGTAGAGTAGTGCAGTAGAGGTGATAGTAATGCTTTTTCCATGGAACCTATATCGCAAAGTAACAGCCATAATCGTCCCCAGGCGAGCTCCGTTTGACAACTATATACAGTCTTCTAATAACATAAAAGTACTACCCCCGAATATAGATTTATCATCGGTGTTGCTAAATGTAATTTTGCTCCGCATCCTCGTCAGCTGTTGTCCACATCTGGACCCTCTCCTTGTGACTGTACGGTACTAAATATCCCTGTACTTAGCCTAGTGTGGGGGGTGATACCCCAAACAAGGAAGGCGAACACCACCGCTTGGCCTCGTTCATGGGTACCAGAAAACTCTGTCTGCCCCCCGTAAAGTCATCGCTCTTACGGCGACAGCGAGTCCAAGAAAGCACGACGCCGTCGACTGCCTCTGTCCTAGCGCACAGGATGACAGTCTGTAGCATGCTTTTTCTCTCTCTCCTACTCTTCCTTTACCGTCAGCACGGTCTCGACGAATGCTGCAACCTCACAACCGACCATGGATTTCACCAAGGCTGGCAGTGAAGCTACAATAATACCTATAATTGCAGTTAATGAAGTTTTAGATAATGTTGAACATTAAGGAAGTATTTCAATGAAACCGATAAAAAAAATTAAAAATATTTCATTTCCACTTGATAGCAATAAAGTGGATAATATAATAGGCCAATTTATTTGATCTGCATGATTGAAGCTGTGTTATATATTTTCGAAATTAGAAACCATCAAAACATGTCTGTTATGTTTTGTCTTCAACGACATTTACGAATCGAAGTCGAGCTAAACTCGATATCATTACGTAAGTAACAAAATTTTGTTAAGTCTGATATAATATTATAAGACATGATGTATTACTATAGTTTTCACGGTTACTTTTTTTGATAATGCATAATAAATTCACTGTGGTTAAAGTATTGTTGTATTATTAAAAGGAAGAAAGGAAATATCAAATACTCAAGCTTGCGGATCCTTGCAGCTGTCCACGTCCACGCCCACGTCAAGTCCACGCATTGAAAAGATATGACCGTTAATGTGGTCACTCGTATACTTATAAGGTACTTTCCAATGACCTAGCGTCGTGAAATTTGGCATGAAGTAAGGTCTCATGGCACAAATAAAAGATAAAATTAAAAAACTGTAAATTTTATTCTACATCACTAGAAATTTTTTTTTTTGACTGTTACGCAAGACCCTTTTTCTCAGATAAACGTGAAAATATGAAGTTGAAATTTATACAAAATATTCTGATCTCTATGTAAAAATGTCAAACTGCTAAGTCAATTTAATGAAACCCGCAGCCGCTTTTATCTCATGTACTATAATTTTGATAGATAAATCAAAATTAAAGTAAGTTTATAATATCTTAAAGCTGTGCAAAAACCAAACGTAAATAAAAGTAAATCAATAAATATTATACTGAAGTGATAACAAGTAGTTCTTCTACAGGGCAATCCACATAATATGCGGACATGAAAAAGTCGATGTTTGCGATTTCAATTATATTCGACTATGTTGTACAATATACTTCCTCTCGATACAGACACAAAATATTTTTACCGTTTTTACTTTAGTTAACGAGTTTAATTTTATGAAATTGGAATTTACAAACTTCAAATAAATTTATTCTAAGAAAGAAAGAAATAATTTGTAATGTAAAATGTATGTTAAAAAGATTATTTGGTAAAATATAAATTTCATTACATAATTTATTATTTTTTTATTTTTAGATCTTATATAAGGTTTAAAGTAAGGCACCTCTTCCAGTTACTCAAATTTTCAAGGCCTTCTAAGCTTAATGTTTATCAGGGCTTAAATCTGTGCCGAAGACGTGTATATTTATAACATTTTCGAATGTTAGTAAAATTGCAAACATGGGCGTTTTTGTCGTCGTATCGTGAGAAATGAATCTAAAGTGTGGCATGTTATTAAATGACAACTTGTAAAATATTTTAATTGACTCCAAAAAGAGAAGAGATATTTGACAATTATATTTTATTGATATATGTTCAAAGACTTAAAAATTATTTTAGTGAAATTTATTTTTTAATGAAATAAAAATTATTTTAGTGAAATAATTTTAAAGTCGATGGTGAAATGAATTTTTTTTTAATTCATTTCACCATCGATTTCAATTATTTCCCTACCATCTCATGCAACCCTTAAATCCGATGCTGATGCGGGGGCTCAATCTTTCAGAAGCTACATTCGATAGCGTGGATTCATCTTTTTTTATTTCATCTTTATCATTACTGATCACTATATAACGAATTGTCCTCCTAAAAATTGATGATGTTCTACAGCTCCCTCTTTGTTATATCTTTTAAACCAAAATATTTATCATCCAGGACGTTATCAGACACATGAAGTCGGGGGTCGTGGAGGGGTACAAAAGCACAAATTTAAGAGGTATTGTTAATTATCTTAGTCAGCAAAACGTATCGAAGTCCCGCTGGTAGAAACAAGTTATAATTAGATATAATAAGCAAACAATTAATGAATGTTATTAAAATCAAATATTTTGGAAACTATTTCGTATAATAAAAATTGGTCGACATCTGACAATGTCTACTTTTATCATTTTATTTTAACGAGCCACGTGACCATGTAGGTTTGATGTCACGCTTTTTAACTTTTAACAGAGTCATTCATAAGTTAGAAATGAATTAGATAACTGTGTTAAATGAGTCGACACGGGAATCATCTGAGGGCATAGTGGCCCACCAAGATGAGCCAACCAAATCGCAAGGGCATTACTACCTTTTTTCGGTTTGAATTATATCAAATAAACAAAATTCTTGGGATATAATGTTAATAGTGTTTCGTCACTGACTCTCTGATGATAAACAAAATGATTAGGGTTTTTCCTGAAGTCGTCGTCATTTTAACGCCCTAATCTATCATTTATTATAAACAGTAAATAAACCAACGAAGACTGATGTGAAAGAAATACACCCCAAAAAAGAAAGAAAAAATAAAAATAAAAAAAAATATTATCTTAGACAACTTACAAAAACAAGTAAAATCCCATCAAAAACATTTTCATGTTAAATGTTGCCAAGACGAGACCATATACCTCGCACTGTCAAAAAATTATCAGATCTCATATAGAGCCAAGCTCCTAACTCTACACGCCCATTTATTTTCATCGTCTATTGCATCATCTATTTTCAGTCAATATTATTCTTGTCCTATTTATCCTTGATAAGGACTTCATCAAGCATTGTAGATTTATGTATCTATTACTATAATTTATAGGTTCAAGTTTAATATTAGACGTTTATGTCCATTACATGTGCATATTCTGTCTAACTCTTTGTTAATTATAATAAAACAGAAACAAAGATTAGTAAGAAATTAATTTAATAAATAAATTATTTATAGGTAAAAGTGAAATTTCATAAATATACAAAATTGTTTTTTATACTGGCCATAATTAAGGTGTACCCTTTATAATATGTTTTTACCGATGATATTGATAGAATTTAGATAATACACGCATGAGCCATATACTGTATAAGTAATACGATAAGTAGATCAGTCTAGTTTGTGCGTTGTACTCATACATACAACACATTAGAACAACTGTCATTATTATTAAGTGAATAGCGATTGAATAAAAACGTAAGTTATTATTTAAGTAGTCGTAAGTTAAGCTAACGTCTGAATAAATTTTGATAAACTTCTTGTTTATGTTTAATTTACAATCGTTTATAAATCTTATTTCTATAAAATCCGATTACATAGTAACTAGATTCACAGTTCCACAAAAATGACAAAACTATCCTCGGTCAGCGTCAGGGCGAACTTTTATATGAAATTTCATTTCGAAAAGATTAGGTTCTTTACAAGGTCCTGTTCAAATTGACATCCGATAATATTCCGCGGTTGTACAAAATAAATATAGTTTAAACGATTACAGGACCGTGAAATTATTTTTTTGAAAAGTTTTTTTAACAAATTGTTAATATTTTTTCAATTTGCCTAAAAGTAATAGGAAATAGTATTCGTATGATTTATTTATTTTATTTCACGTCACGTTTACGAGATATTTCATTGCAGGGTAAAACAATTATTAGCCTTAGAACAACATAATAATGACACATATAAAATACAGTTAACACATAAATATAATGTTAGAAATAAGACAAAATTTATCAAACCGAAAGTCACTAATTATTATGGTAAGAGGACAAGAAAATATCTTGTCCCAAAAATTTACAATGAACTGCCGACAAAGATCTCCCAAAGTTGTGAACTACTTACATTAAAGCGAAGGTTAAAGAAATATTTCCTAAAAAATGATTATACAAATAACGACTCATTTCATTACTAAATTAGTTTATTTCTTTTTTTATATTTAGTTTATTTTGGTTTTTAATTTTTGTTCATTTTTTTTTCTTTTTTTACTGGTTTTGTTTCTATATTTTATTTTATTTAAAATATTTAAAAAAAAACTAAAAAAAATTGTTATTTTAAAAAAAATTAAGAATTGCATTAATTGCCGACAAACTGCTGTGCAGTTTGGCAGAATACAAAAGTGCTAGTATTAAGTCCATTTTTTTGTAAAACTGTAATAAATAAAATAAATATAGTTTTTGGATACAAAATGAACAAAATAGAAATTAAATAACTTTAATGAAGTCACTTGAGAAGATTTTATAATTTTTTTTGTGTATAAACATTAAACTTTTATACAACACATAACACAATTTATTTATTTATTAACTAGGGGCCCATCCCGGCTTCGCACGGGTGGAATATTTAGTTTAAAACATTTTGGCTCTCCCGCATTTCGGTGCCCCTCTACCTCGGCGTTACTCGCTGCCACTCGCTGCACTTCGAGTATCACCCAGATATAGAACTACACTGGCCCGTCGCGTCGCGTCTTCGTGTATTTTTTGTTTATATTGATATTTTTAATTTCGTAATATCTTTTGAATGGAAGGTCTGATTTTAATAATTCAAAAAGTAGTTTACAGGTATTGAAACAGTTTTGAATATGAAATAATTTATTTGGATAAGGATTAATACAAAGGTATGGAAAACATGGTCTGATTTTGATAGGCATTTTTATCAACTTTTAAAATATAAAAAAGTAGTGATAGTGACATAACTATAACAGTTGGACATATGGTCTCGCGGAGTTTTTTGTAGATATTGATACGTTTTATAATATTCTAGAACATTTTTTTGTTCTATCATCAATACTTTTCGCAGCGCATGCGATGAAAGATATTTTATGGCTATTTTTTTTGCACCTTGGGTTGGTTTTAGTGAGATTTTCTGGGGATCTCTAATTTTTTCTTGTAATAAATATAGCCTATGTTACTCAGGGATAATGTAGCTTTCTAAAGGTGAAAGAATTTTTGAAATCGGTCCAGTAGTTTTTATGTTTATTCGTTACATACAAAAATACAAAAATACAAAAATACAAAAATACAAAAATACAAAAATACAAAAATACAAAAATACAAAAATACAAAAATACAAAAATACAAAAATACAAAAATACAAAAATACAAAAATACAAAAATACAAAAATACAAAAATACAAAAATACAAAAATACAAAAATACAAAAATACAAAAATACAAAAATACAAAAATACAAAAATACAAAAATACAAAAATACAAAAATACAAGAATACAAAAATACAAAAATACAAAAATACAAAAATACAAAAATACAAAAATACAAAAATACAAAAATACAAAAATACAAAAATACAAAAATACAAAAATACAAAAATACAAAAATACAAAAATACAAAAATACAAAAATACAAAAATACAAAAATACAAAAATACAAAAATACAAAAATACAAAAATACAAAAATACAAAAATACAAAAATACAAAAATACAAAAATACAAAAATACAAAAATACAAAAATACAAAAATACAAAAATACAAAAATACAAAAATACAAAAATACAAAAATACAAAAATACAAAAATACAAAAATACAAAAATACAAAAATACAAAAATACAAAAATACAAAAATACAAAAATACAAAAATACAAAAATACAAAAATACAAAAATACAAAAATACAAAAATACAAAAATACAAAAATACAAAAATACAAAAATACAAAAATACAAAAATACAAAAATACAAAAATACAAAAATACAAAAATACAAAAATACAAAAATACAAAAATACAAAAATACAAAAATACAAAAATACAAAAATACAAAAATACAAAAATACAAAAATACAAAAATACAAAAATACAAAAATACAAAAATACAAAAATACAAAAATACAAAAATACAAAAATACAAAAATACAAAAATACAAAAATACAAAAATACAAAAATACAAAAATACAAAAATACAATAATTGAGATTGGAAGATTAAAATAATGTAGAACTAGCGTTTCTCCCAAAATAGCGTATATTTTCAAAATTAGTGTTACAAAAGCAGTTAATGTCGCGCGTACAGAGGTCAAAGTCCGTCATACCGTTTTTGAAAAACACTTGTTCCGGTAACGGCCGCGCGTTCCGTATTACGCATGAACATGCCCCCGGCCTTGGAAGCACCTACTTCCAACAGTCTTATGGCTTGGATGATGTAGCAGTTGAGACCTCCACTGGTAAGGGACAAATCTTTGGGAAGGCACGCTTCGTGATGGCTCCAGAAGCTGTCCTTATTGCGGCGACTCGAGACACTCCATCCTTCCCTGGAAACGTAGCTACTATGCGTCCCATACTCCATTTCATAGGAGGGCTGTTGTCGTCCTTGATGAGCACCAGAACTCCTTCCTTCAAGCTATCGCCAGCCTTTGTCCACTTGGTCCGCACCTGAAGTTCCGACACGTACTCTTTCGACCACCGGGTCCAGAAGTGTTGACGGACTTGCTCCACTCTTTGATAGTGGGTAAGTCGATGAGGTGGAACTCGTTCATAGTCTTCGCTAGCAGGCGATGTCAATGAGCGGCCAATCAGAAAGTGGGCTGGTGTGAGTGGGGAAAAATCATTAGGATCTGCAGACATGGGAGATATGGGACGGGAGTTTAGGACTGCTTCTATCTGTGTCAATACCGTGTAAAGTTCTTCAAATGTGAAATTCGCATTACCTAGTACTCTCCTAAGATGATGTTTGCATGATTTGACCCCTGCTTCCCAAAGGGCCCCGAAATGGGGAGAATAGGGCGGAATGAACTTAAATTTAATATTATTATTAGTCGCGTAATCTTTAATATTTTCTGCACAGTTAGATAAAAATTTTGAAAATTCTGTCATTAAACCAGTGAAGTTTCTTCCATTGTCAGAGAAGATTTCTGATGGTTTGCCGCGACGAGAGATAAACCGCTTTAATGCTAGTAAATATGCATCAGTAGACAAATCACCCACTAGTTCAAGATGAATAGCTCGAGTTACAAAACATATAAATAAACTCACATAAGCTTTAGTTAGCCTGGCACCTTTACCTCTCCGATTTAGGATGAACACTGGCCCAAAATAATCAACTCCACTAACCATAAATGGAAAACTTATCGATAAGCGCTTAGTCGGTAAATTTCCCATCAACGGAGTGAGGGTTTTTCCCCGGAAACGGATGCAAATTACACACTCATGTACTACCTTCTTTGCTAGGTTTCTGCCACTGATAGGCCACCATGACTCGCGAATGGTGAACAACAACAACTGTGGTGCAGCATGTAATTGTTTCACATGTTCGTAGCGAAATAACAGGTAAGTGAAGTGATGTTTAGATGACAAGAGAATAGGATGTTTTTTATCATAACAAAATTCATTAACATTTGATAAACGCCCTCCGACTCTAATTAATTTATTATTATCTATAAATACGTTTAAATTTTTTAGATTGCCTTTATTAATAAATTTATTTTTAGAAATCTCCTCATATTCGGGAAATGATTCTTGTTGTGATAATAATGCTAGCGTATTTACAGCTTCTCTCAGCTCATCCACACGCAATGCACCCGATCGCTTAACATTTGTTTTACGAATGTTATATAAAAAACGTTTAATATATGCCATGGTACGTTGCATGCGGTTGAATTGAGAAAATCTAGAAAATGGAAAAAGAAACTGACTGACTGACATATTAAAATCACAGTCTTGTGCAATTAAACTTTTAATTTCGGGGAGGAAATTCGTATCCTCAAGTTCGTGAGGCCGAACAGCACATGATGTGAAATTAGGATCATGAAGAAAATTAGGACCTTTCCACCATAATCTTGAATCTCTTAACGTTTTTATATCAGTACCCCTTGAGACTAAATCGGCTGGGTTGTCATGTGTCATCACATGTCGCCAGATATAGTCTCGCGTAAGTTCCTGAACTTCAGCTACCCGATTTTGTACATATGTTTTTAATTGATACGGTGCCATACGCAACCACCCTAACACTATTGTTGAATCAGTCCATAGCACGACGTTATCGAATTGACACCGGAGTGATTTAATTAATTTTGAACAAAGCTTAGCACCTGTCAAAGCACCGCACAGCTCAAGCCTAGGGACTGTTAACGTCTTTAAGGGGGCTACTTTACCCTTCGCGCACAATAACATTACTTGAACATCGCTTTGCTTTAACGTACGTATGTATGCACATGCTCCATAGGCTTGTTGGGAAGCGTCAGTAAAAATATGTAACTCACAGCGTGTGTAGTGTAAAGCGAACGTATGACGTGGTATTCGTATGGTGCTAAGTTCGTCCAGACTTTCTACAAATCGAATGAATTCATTTGTCACTTCGTCAGGTAGTTTTGTGTCCCAATCAACTTTTAACAACCACAATTTTTGCAACAGTATTTTTATTGAGATTATAAATGCGCTCAATAAACCTAGTGGGTCAAAAATTTGAGAGATTACAGACAAAATTGCACGCTTTGTAATTTTACTACGGTCTACATGAACTTTAGTTTGATAATTTAGTTCGTCTGATTGACTTAACCAACTCAAACCAAGGGTTTTTGATTGAGTCTGTTCACCTAAAGAAAGACTTTTCAAAGCGTGTGATCCTGACAGTGCATGATCATGTTCAAAATTAAATATCCATTTTCGTAGTGGAAAACAACCTTTACATAAAACCTTAGATGTTTTTTCACATAAATTTAATAATTCGGTTTTATTATTCGCACCTGTGATCATATCATCAACATAAAAATCGTGTGTTATAATTCTTTGAACGTCAAGGTCATTGCACTCCTTGGCTAATTGATGTAAACATCTTACACTTAGAAACGGCGCCGACGCAGTACCGTAGGTCACCGTATTTAATCTATAGATCTCGATCGGTGCCGCGGGATCGCTACGCCATAAAATAAGCTGTAAGTCGCGTTGATTTTCGCTGATCAAAACCTGCCTATACATTTTCTCAATATCTGCACAAGCTATGTAGGCATACTCACGAAAACGTAATAAAATTGCAAATAAATCGCCCTGTATAGGAGGTCCGACCAGTTGTAAATCATTCAAAGATTTATTTGAGGATGATAATGCACTTGCGTCAAAGACAACACGAAGTTTTGTTGTTGTGCTATTTTCATTAAATACACAAAAATGCGGCATGAAATAATGAATCTTATTGTAAGTGTGAATACGACTCATGTGACCTAACCGTATATATTCGTCGATGAATTCTTTATATAATTTTTTACAAGTAGGCGAACGTGTAAGTCGTTTTTCTAATGAAATAAAACGCTTATATGCCTGCGTATAAGATTCGCCTAGTAATGTGGGTGATTCACGAAAAGGAATCGAAACAATAAAACGACCGTCGCTGTTCTGCTTGGTGTTATTGATAAAATGTTCCTCGCATGTTTGTTCGTCACGCGATAATGCAGGACACCTGACCTCGACCTCTTCTAACTCCCAGAATTTGCGTAACTGGGTGTCAATAGACACAGAAAAATTACAATAAATTGTATTAGTTGAAAACGAAATTTTATTAATAGGACCCGAGATAATCCAACCCAGTTTTGTATTTTGTAGGTATGGACCACTCTCCAGATGTATTTTTCCGTCGCTTAATAACTCCCAAAAATAATCAGCTCCTATCAATATGTCAATCGTATGACTTTGGAAGTATGTAGGATCTGCTAGTGTGATATAACTAGGAATTATTATTTTGCTTAAATTAATAGGTATAGCCGGCATGCTCGGCACTATTTGTGGTAGTACTAAACATTGTAAACATGTTGAATAATCGCCAGTCAACGAGCTTACATTTATTTTACAAGACTGTAAACTTTGCGTTATGGAATTACCGATTCCTTGTATTCTTTGAGCGGACTGTATCATTAAGGCGTTAATTCGATGGCATATAGATTCACGTATAAAACAACACTGGCTGCCGCTGTCTAGTAAGACACGACATGTGTTGATCTTATTCCCCAAATCATCTGTTATATTGACTAGCGCGGTCGATAACAAAACAGGTTTCGCAATAGACGCTTGCGCGGTATATAGGTCTGTACTGCTCACCTGCGATGAAAGGGTTTGTAAATGTGTGCGTTGAGTTAATTGATTATTATCACTAATGCATTCGCCTAGCGCGTGCGACTGCATTAGTGAGATCTGCCCTTCAGTCGTTATTGGATCGCGATGAATTATCGTATTGTGCTTAGAATTGCACTTCCGACACGGGCCTAATTTACATGTGTTCGCGGTGTGTGAGGGACGCAAACAGTTCTTACAGAGTTTACTATTTACTATAAAGTTGATTTTATTATCGATAGTTAACTCTAAAAACTTGTGACACGAATACAAGTAATGATCTCCTTTACAATACGGGCATAACATTTTAACAACTTTATTGGTTTTCGCTGTAGACAAATTGCAGTGAATTTTAGAAATGTTTTGTGATGTTTTTGTGCTGACCTTAGATTCGTAGCTGTGTTTGTTATTATGTGACGCTTGTAACGTTTCTAACATATCTGCCCGTGCTTTAAGAAATTGTATTAAATCAGTTACCTGTATTCGCGATTTGTCTTTATGGCGTTCATTTAATAATATATCACTTCGATATTTCTCCCATTCGCGTTCAGTGATGCCATCTAGCTTAGAAACAATCATGTATATGATTAACGTGTCCCAGTGCTCGGTCGGCTCACCTAATAACTTGAGAGATCGTAGGTTTTTAAGCACATTATCAATTAATTTACGTAATAATATAGGGGACTCGTTAGTTAATGTTTTTATTGTAAACAAAGCTTTGACATGATTGTGAATAAGAAGTCTACTGTTGTTATATCTTGTCATAAGCAATTCCCAGGCAACATAATAATTATCTGAAGTAAATTCTAGTGAATCAATTACTAATAAAGCTGGACCGTTCAAAGAGGATTTTAAATAGTGAAATTTTTGAATGGAACTGATATTATTGGATGTGTGAACCAGTGAGATATAAGTGTTTTTAAACTCGAGCCATTGATCATAGCTGCCATCAAAGGTAGGTAAATTTATAGTAGGTAATCTAACCGACTGATGCATATTATCCTGGTTTCCATTAATGGATTGTAAACTATGTGTACTAAATTCATTGTCTAAGATACAGTTAGCTTGAGCTAATATATTATAATACTTACTCTCAAAGGTTTCTCTCTCGTCAAGCTGTTTATCATCTTGTGACTCAGGAAGAAGCCCTTCTAGTTTATTTTGCACATCGTTAAATTCTGACAGGATACTAGATGCTCCCTTTATCCTTAAACTTAACTCTGCCCTTTTAGCGCGGTCTAGAATTTGATTTTCAAAGCTATTAACGTATGTAGACAGTTTAGCTAACCGACCTTTTAAAGTACCTCTTTGTTTAATTAGTTCT
Organism: Limenitis camilla; assembly: GCA_905147385.1. Lineage (NCBI taxonomy): Eukaryota > Metazoa > Arthropoda > Insecta > Lepidoptera > Nymphalidae > Limenitis > Limenitis camilla. The sequence goes on along the minus strand of LR990236.1, from coordinate 15,017,540 downwards.
TTCATCAGTTGAGTTGTAGGATCTAAAACTGGAGATTCAGGCAAGCTAATCTGAGGTTTAGACATCTTAGTTTTTGTCTTTAAATAATACGACAAATTTGATATTACTGAAATATACTAACAACACGGTATTAGCACTAGATATTAGCCTTTGGTATAAAGAAAGGAAGAGAAGGAATTACCTGGTTGGCACGTCTCACCGAACAAAGATCTCGTAACGTTGCGAAGTTATAGTTGATCAATCAAGTTTTAATTTCTTGATATTTCTGGTTCTTGCGATTGAAGTATCTTGGCTCGAAGCTCCAATAATTGAGATTGGAAGATTAAAATAATGTAGAACTAGCGTTTCTCCCAAAATAGCGTATATTTTCAAAATTAGTGTTACAAAAGCAGTTAATGTCGCGCGTACAGAGGTCAAAGTCCGTCATACCGTTTTTGAAAAACACTTGTTCCGGTAACGGCCGCGCGTTCCGTATTACGCATGAACAACAAAAATACAAAAATACAAAAATACAAAAATACAAAAATACAAAAATACAAAAATACAAAAATACAAAAATACAAAAATACAAAAATACAAAAATACAAAAATACAAAAATACAAAAATACAAAAATACAAAAATACAAAAATACAAAAATACAAAAATACAAAAATACAAATATAGCAAAATATATTTGGTTTGGTTTTGTAACTCTAACAAGCCATAGTTACAGATATATAAAACAAGATTTATAGAGCGACGTAGTCTTTAAGAAGACCAAGCTCCATAAATAAATAAAAAAATATAGTAGAAATGTCTAAAGAAACTAAAACAGAATATTGAAGATGTAAATGTTCTTACAGATGATATTATTTTTGATATGGTCTATCGTGTTAGCGGCGCTACTGATACTCTTCGTGAAGAAGATATATTCCAGGTTTAGCGAATATGGAGTAAAGCATGAGAAAATCATACCGTTTTTTGGCAACATGACGTCAATAATCTTTCGGAAAAATAACTTTGGCGAACACTTGGAGAGGATTTACAAAACATTCCCAGAAGAAAGGTTAGTTGTAACAATAATTAGTACTCGAAATGATAGAAAATACAGATCAATCCTAGCGTTGTTTGTCCTGAATGTTGAGGGTCGTGGCCTCTCCGAATAACTTTCTCCTCGACTATCTTCTCACTCTATCTTCTGCGGCATGAAAAGCATCGCAAACCGATATATTTAATGCGGAACGGATCTTGACAGACCAGCGAGTTGGACGGCGGCCTCTGGCTCTCTTCCCGTTTACCTTGCCGGTTATCAGCAACTTTTCGTAGTTGTCGTCTTTCTTCCTGGCAATTTGGTCAAACAAATAAAAACTTCTGTGCAAGAAACAAGAAACAGAATTTTAAAATACGTATATGTGTTTTTTTTTTAAGGTTCATCGGTAGATATGAGTTTGTTACGCCAACACTAATGATAGCAGACCTTGATTTAGTAAAGAAGATCACAGTCAAAGATTTTGAACACTTCATTGACCATAGAGGTTTTACTGATGAGAAGGTAGAGCCGTTGTTTGCAAGAAATTTGTTTTCTTTAAAAGGTAAAATATAACACAAAAATTTACTTATATAAGATAGGAAGAAACAAATTCAATGTATTTTTTTTATTTTAGGAGAAGAATGGAAAGACATGCGGTCAACTTTAAGTCCAGCTTTTACAAGTTCTAAAATAAAGCTAATGATACCATTTATGGAAGAAGTTGGAGAGCAAATGATGAAGGCTTTGAATAATAAAATCAAGGACTCTGAGAGTAAGTAAATAAAATTTATGAAAAACAGTGATATTATATGACTATTAAATTTTATTCTACATGAATGCAAATATCTCAAACAAAATGATTTGATATTTAGATAATGTAAAAATAATATAACGTTTACTGTTGAATTTCGCAAAAACTGTTATTACTGTAGTGTTCAATTAAAGTGCCCTTTTTTACTTACAAAATTGTAATTTATTCCATCGTTGTATTAGCAATAAAGAACCTCAATTTATTTAACTTTATTTTTAGTTTTTGTATTAATTAAAGTGTTTTATCCATTAATGCAAGGTTAATTTGACGGTTCTTAAGGTTTGTTCAAATTGAACTCAAATTAAACATTTCAAACAAATTTTAAGACTCAGGAAATTTTTAGCTTTTTAGTTAACAAAGTTTTTAATAAAAATATTTTATTTGTAGATGGATACATCGATGTCGACGTCAAAGACCTTACAAGTCGTTATGCAAACGATGTAATAGCTTCCTGTGCATTTGGTCTGAAAGTAGACTCCCATACTGACGAGAATAATAAATTCTATGAAATGGGCAAAGTGGCTTCTACCTTCAAGTTCCGTCAAATCTTACAATTCTTTCTATTAGCTGCTTGTCCAGCTCTTGCTAATGTTAGTATTGCATCAATAAACAAATAAGATACAAAGGCAGAAAAGATTAAAATAAAAGGTTCTAAATTGATTTTGAAGACAGATATTATGCCTTAAAGTAAAAATGATAAATGATAAGACACATATTTATAGTTAAGCGGTATTATCTGATAAAAATGTACTAGTAATCAAAACATTTTAAAAACGAAAACGAATAACGTTGTTTGTGTAGACATATTTAAATTTTAATCTAAAAATAATGACCTTCGTTATTTCATATAACCTTGGCTTGCCATATAAAAAATAGTTCCCCTTAATTATTTATTATATTAACATTAATTAAAGCTATTGTAGTTTGGAGCAAATATGAGATGGATTAATAGTTATTAAGCAGTGATAGTCTTACAGGGGAGGTCCGAGTTCGATCCTGGGCAGACCTCTGACTTTTCTGAGTTATGTGTGTTTTAAGCAATTAAATATCACTTGCTTTAACGGTGAAGGAAGACATCGTGAGGAAACCTGCACTCCTGAGAGTTCCCTAAAAGTTCTCAAAGGTGTGTGAAGTCTGCCAACCCACTCTGGGCCAGGGTGGTGGACTACGGCCTATCCCCCTCCTCACTCTGAGGAAGAGAACCGGCTCAGCAGTGGGCGATTAATGGGTTGTGATGATGATGATAACAGTATATAGCTGTTTTTTTTCATAACAATAACGCACACCACGTACGTTTATTTGTAATTTTAATTTTTAATAATCGTAATCGTTTTCGTAATTTCAAGGTTATCTGCGTTGAATGACTCGCAATTATTTAATCTTAACATTCTTGGCGCTTTCAAAACAATAATAGATATTTAGTTTGTAGTCTTACTAAATTTTAGTATCGCCGGAGCTGGTTTTGAGCCAGTAAATGCCTTTTCATATCATATTCATCTAACAATTTTTTTTATTATATTATTTATACAAACAAGACCGTTATCTAATGATACTGAAACTATTGTAGATATGAAACTAATGGTGAGGTTTATATTCAGGTATCATATATTTTTATCCGTATTATGTAATGGATGCTATATTACGCAAATTGTGTGCATATTTATAGTCCCAGAAGTTGTTAAACATCACAACAAAAATGATGATGATGATGTTTTGATTTTAGAAATTAAAGTTCAAGGTATTCTCAAACCAAACTAAGGACTTCTTTATAGAACTAGTCTCAGGCACAATGAAGGACAGAGAATTAAGGCACATCATCAGACCAGATATGATCCATCTCCTCATGGAAGCTAAGAAAGGTGTGGATAATAAAACGCAAATTGAAATAAACAAACATTTGATTTGAATCATGATAGGTAGTGTTTCTTTACATATATAACGAATACTTAAAAAAAAGATTACTATTAGATTGGATAGCAAACTACTAGTATTTTTAACCCCTCTAAGTAAGCTAAATGCTTGTATTAAGTTAGTTGGCCACGTCAGTAGATCAACGAGTGGGAGTTGAAGCCACGACCTCTCGATCGTGAATACAAAGCCTGAACCACTGACCTACTGACGCTTAAATACTTGTAAATATTATAGTTCACATAGTTTCATTATTATATTATGATAAACTGAAATTATTTATATTATTTATTATATAACCAACCACTTGAACATCTACGGATAAAATATTTGGAAAAACAATCATCATCATCATTATTGACTTGTTTTCGTATTATTTTATTCAGGGATTTCCTAAAATTACATGAATTGAACCAATGAAACTTTATCTCAAAACCAGACAAACAAAGTATTTGTCATCCAATTTATATCTTTGAGGTATTGGAAGACAAGAAAAGATGAGACATTTGTTCCTTCGAATTCATATGTAAATAAAGTTGATATCTAAAATTAAAAACATGTTTTGAAACATGTTTTGGTATTGAATAACAAGAAAATATGAAACGTTTGTTACTTCAAATTCAATAAAAAAAAAGTATCAAAAATTATAAATTTGTTTTAGGACAACTTGGACATGAAGAAAAATCAGAAAATGATCATAAACAGGATACTGGTTTTGCTACCGTAGAAGAATCTTCTATTGGGAAAAAAACTATCAACAGAGGTTTGTTTATTATTAATTTTGATAACTATATTTCTTCTTTATTTATTTATAGCTGTAGTTAACAAGTATTATATTAATAAATATTTATTTAGTTTATTGTGATTCGTTGTTATCATTGCGAGCCTTTTTAATCAGTTTTAATAATCAATTTTCATTAACTATAAGTTTAATTATTACAGCCTGGTCTGATATGGACTTGACAGCCCAAGCATTGTTATTTTTCATCGCTGGTTTTGAAACCATATCTACAGCCATGTCATTTGCTTTACACGAAATCGCTGTCCATGCAGAAGTACAAGATCGTTTATTCAAGGAAATCAAAGAAGTACATACCAAGAACGGTGGCAAACTTAACTTCAATGATATCCAGAATATGACTTATCTGGATATGGTGACTTCAGGTAAATTAGTATCGCTATTTAAAAAATTAGATCCTTGAGAATCCTTACTATCATGTTGGCTTTGTTGGGTTAACTAATTATAATTACTGAGTATATTTCTGTTTCTAGTGACTCTAGTTCTGAAATAACTGTAATAGTTTAATTGTTGTCATACTAATATTATCATGTTACAGGTGTTAATTTGTTGGATCTATTAGATATTTTACTTAAAATTCTGTATCTTTTTTAACATTTACAGAAGTTCTGCGCCTATGGCCACCAGCTTTAGCATTAGACCGAATATGTGTGAAAGATTACAACATGGGAAAAGCTAATAGTAAATCTACCAAAGACTTCATTGTAAGTACATAAAAATCTATTATTTTTGTGTCTTTTGGCATTTGTATAAACATAACAATCATGTTTCTTGTAGATGAAAAAAGGTGAAATACTCGGTATACCAGTATGGTGTTTCCATCGTGATTCTCAATTCTTCCCGGATCCTCTCAAATTTGATCCCGAGCGATTTTCTGATGAAAACAAACATAAAATCAATCCCATGGCTTACATGCCTTTTGGTTTGGGACCGAGGAATTGTATAGGTAAGTTGTCGCGAGAACTACGAATTAAAATAAACCCAGGGGACAACACTAGTTAATAACAAAATATTAAAATTAAGTGTATCTACTATTATTTCTTCCTCATTTGTATTTCCTGATTGTTATCGTATAATCTGCTTATTGACGTAATTTGTAACTCAATCACACAAAAACAGCAAAATGGATTTTAATGAAATTTGGCACAGATACTTTATAATCTACATTACCACATAGCTTACTTTTTATCCCGAAAAAAACAGAACTCCTGTGGAATGAAGTTATGAATTGATTTCACTTCTCTTTGCTCATGTTACCTCGTCTATCGTCTCTAGCTAATATTATAATAATTTTCCTCAGGTTCAAGATTTGCTCTTTGTGAAGTGAAGTCGCTTATATATCAGATTCTTCTTCACATAGAAGTTTCTCCGTCTCACAAGACTTGTTTCCCAGCGAGACTCTCCACTGAGTCGTTCAACCCTCGTATGCAAGGTGGCCACTGGTTACGATTTAAAATACGGAACTAGCACTATAAAGATTTTATCTGTTATTGTTTTAATAAATTCTTTAAGTCAAACTATACTTTCTGTTTTATATTTCAAAGTATGATTTGGTATGGCCCTAGCAAAAATTGTCTACACTTCATATTATACTATTTATGTTCTCAATATTGTTTTAAATTTTGTAATTGATCAAATATTGCTAATAATTCGACTATTATTAAAGTTATTCATGAGCTGCTTGCTGAGAATTTATGTTTTTAAATTAGGATAAGTGTGATGTTTGCTAAATGCCAGAACTGAATCATGTTGTATTATTTACAATGAAAAATAAACACGCTATTGTTGAACTGATATGTTTTGTTTTTCCCAATATACGGATATTTTTAAGTAAATCAATTTATTAAAATAAAATCCTACCATAACCGTTGTAGTTAACAAAGTTTTAGGTAATGACCATAAAGCAAGTGGCAAGTACTTCAAAAAAAAAAAATATTTCATTTACACTTGTTAACAATAAATTGGACAATATCATGGGCTAATTTATTTGACCTGCACGATTGAAGCAAAGTGTTATATAGTTTGTCAAAATTAGAAACCATCAAAACATATCTATTGTGTTTTGTCTTCAACGACATTTATGCAAATAGTTATGTTATACAACAAAGATAAATATTAAATTTAAATAAAAATTAGCTCCTCCTAAAGAAATATATTTTTATTATGAACTTTAAATATCTTGGAGTGTTTAACGGACGTGAAAACAACTATATTATGATAAAACAGAAGAAGAAAGTGTACATTAATGTAATAAAATGTACGGTATCAAAAACAGAGAGGGCATTATAAAAAAAACCTAAAGAAATACAACACAAAATACGATTATTAATTTATTTTCCACTAGCCATAGTCATCTCTGAAATAATTGTAATTAATATTTAATCATCTGGATTATATTTTAAAAGCTATTGTTAAAGACCTTTTTCTCACATAAAAAAAGTCTATCGAGAAGATCCTATCGAGGTGGCTAGCTGCTACTTAAAAATAATTCTGCCAATTTAAAGTAGAGTCGCGTTGAATAACAACGTTTTACTGCTCTCGCTCTTCAGTCATTCAAGGTCGTTGTTTTTATTAATGTACTCGTAGTTGGTTTTGATCTCGCGGTGACTGTTAACACATCGCATTGTAAGTAACATAAATTAATTGCTATAAAAATTAAATATCCAATTTAAAATTTATTTTTAGTTTGTTTAACTCGAAAAAAGATAAAGATGTAAGTATTGATATTACTCGTGTATCTGAAACAGATGATCTTTCTAATTTGGACTGCGGTGCTAATAGCAGTGATTTGGATATATTTGCATCAGAAATACTCCAGGTTCAATAAATATGGAGTCAAGCATTTCAAAGTGGTTCCAATTCTTGGTAATATGACCGGAGTTATATTTCAAAGAAAACATTTATTTGACGAAATGAAAAGAAGTTATCAAACATTTCCAAGAGAGAGGTTAGTGAAGGTTTAATTCCATTTACAGTTTGTAGTTAGACGATTGGTTAATTTGATCTATTTTATTTAAGGTTTATTGGTAGTTATCAATTTCTTGAACCGACATTAATAATACGAGACATTGAACTAGTGAAGACGATTACAGTCAAGGAGTTTGAAAATTTCCATGATCATCGAGTTTTCATAGATGAAAAAATTGAACCAATTGCTGCTAGAAATTTATTCTTGTTGAAAGGTAGGTATAATTAAGTTCTATATTTTGTGTATCTAGTGAGGTTTTACAAATACCGAAAATTCTTGTAATAATTATAGGTCAAGAATGGAAAGATATGCGTTCGACTTTAAGTCCAGCTTTTACAAGTTCTAAGATAAAAGCAATGGTCCCGTTTATGGAAGAAGTTGGAGAACAAATGATAAAAGCTCTGAATAAGAAAATTGAAGCATCTCAAAGTAAGCATTTGTGTATCTCATACAACATTCTTTAGTTTAGTTTTAGTCTACATTTTTTGTTCTAGTTAGATTACATTGTTTATTATACTTTGTAGATGGATACATGGATGTAGATTGCAAAGATTTGACATCGCGTTATGGAAATGATGTAATCGCTTCCTGCGCATTTGGTCTAAAAGTTGATTCTCATGAAGATGAAAATAACGAATTTTTGGAGATGGGCAAAACAGCAACTGCCTTTAAACTACGACAAATGTTAATATTTTTAATTCTTAGCGCTTGTCCAAGTCTTGGAAGTGTAAGTAATATTCATAACTTAATTCTAAGATTTAACCAGCGAAGTAATATAAAAAAATATTGTATTTGTGTGGTATAAGTGTTTAGTTTATTTAATTACTTTCATTTTATTTTAAACATTGCATATATGTGTTTTTATTATTTTGTTCTTAACACTTAAGAGATAAGGGGAATCCAATAAACTATTTACAATTTTATATAAAAACAACTGATCTTTGTACATGCGCCTCTTTTCTAATTGATTGCATTATAATTACCAAATCTTTTATTTAAATATTTTCTATAAATATTTATTAAATTTATTCTGTATTTGTTCTATGTGATTAATATAAACACCGTACTAAGGGTTCCAGCATGTTGACGCGTATTCCAAATTTGATTGAACAAGTGAGTTAAAGAGTAATTTTAATGACTTGGGACCTTAAAAATTTGTTGTTCGCCGTAAAACAAACCCTAGCATTTTAAATGGTTTGTTCCGAATTTTATTTATATGTGATTCAAAAAGCAATTTAGAATCAAGCTGAATTCCAAGATCCCTCACCTCAATTATTATTATTATTATTATATTATTATTGGTAGTGCAATATTAACATATACGATCCAAATCTTTCTGCAATTCAATACAATCATTTTCTGATTTTATAACTTTAAATATTTTAGTATCGTCCGCATATAACATATTTGTGAGTGTTGATCCCATTCCACTACATCATTAATAAAAATATTGAACGACGAATATAATAATAAAGGACTATGAGATATCACTTATATAATCTTCTTTAAACACTCCTCCGATGTAATATGCAAAATTTTAGAATTTTCATTTTGGCGACCCATAATAGTGCAGTTGCGGACCCAGCAGAAGGCATAATTTTTTTCTTGCCCTTAATTTGGCTTTTTGTAAAAGCATCTTATTAGAGTTAGACAAATGATCATTAAAATAAATTCTATTTTGATTTCCAGAAAATCAAATATCGCAGGCCCTTAAGTTTTTTATACGACGGAGAGAAGAAAGAAAATCATCTTTTTTGTATCTAGCTAATAATCTTACGATTATAGGTTTTGGCTTAGAATCAACATCATTTTTTACCGCAACACGAGTAACAAAGTCACTATTAGTTGATGGGTTTAACGAATAACCACTTAAATCAGCCAGATTCTTTAAAATATTTAACAGATTTTCATCACTCTTTTACGGAATTCCATTTATTTAAATGTTGGAGCGTCGAACCCATTGATCTTTTGTAATACTATCAATTTTTTCTTTTAATTCGTCCATATCTGATTGCAATTCGTCTAATTGGAAAACTTTTCAACTCCGGTACGTTTATCCATCTTATCAATCTGGGTATTAAACGTATTTTTTAAGTCAGAAATATCAATTTTCATTTGACTGAGATCATTTTTAATACGCTTTTATTAGCTTTATACGTATGTTAGTATGTATGTAACGGAATCTTTGAACATGATTTTGACCCCCTTCAAAACGTCGGATTATCTAAATTTGGCATACTTATTAAGGATCAATGACAATCAATCAATATTTTAAACAGTTTGATACGTTATCCTTACTAGGATAATCAGGATTAGCGATTTTTTGTTTTCCTGAGACCCGGAGTGTCTGCCTTTTTTTTTTTTTTTTTTTTCGCGGGGTAATGCATTTACACATACCCTTTTAGACCCTGGTGGGGCCGGCTGGGTTATGTGGGACTCGCCGACGAGCAGGTCGACCGCAATATTCACTAAACCTCCGCGGTTACCCTCCCCGTCATAAAGAAACGTTGCGGGGACGCTGAACGCACTCTACCGCAAACGCCTCGACGGTCGACCCATACTAAAATGGGCCTGTGCGCCTCCCGAGAGGTGTCCCGGGTAACGGGGACATTCTCGGTTCCCCAGAGGCATCAGGTGACAGAAGGCGTGCGTATCTACGTCGTCTCCCGCCCGGTCGACCTCTACGGATCGGGTCAGATGAGGCATCGGCCTCCCGGGCCCGCTCCGCGGCCTCCTTTAGCGAGATCACCGATTCGCAGAAGGAGGCAACCGCTAACCAGCCCGCCTTACTCCCGAGCATGGCCACGACCACACTCGGAAGGGACAGGTCTCCGCCAATGGATGACACCAGGACATACATCATCCCTTTATATTCTAAAGTAGTTTTTACACCCGTTTTATATTAAAATTTATCGATGTTTTCAGAAAATTTGTTAAATTTTTACAAAATTTGGTTCAAAAATCAAATTTCTAGTAGACAACAGTAATATTAGTTTATCCGATTTCGCTCGTTTATATATCGTTGAACAGAGTTTTTATCACCTATTCAACGACACCACTCTTGTTAAGATATCTTTCAGGACGAACGAAAAATTAAATAATTAAGAGGGGAGGGGAATTCAAATAACCTATAGATACCATTTCAAAAGTTTTTAAAAAATTTGTCTGTTTGTCGTTTGTTTGTGCGCGATAAACGCAGAAACTACTGACTCGATTAACGTTTATAAAATTGTGGTGCTAACTTCGGAGTAACATTTAGTCTTTGTTAAATCGCAATCGGTTCACTCAATCAAAAGATATATTCATTTACAAATTTTATTTATGTAGTTGAACCTGTCACACGTCCTGTAGATGGCGCCACGTGTTTGATAATTATCTCTTAGTATAATCACTAATCAATATTTGGATTTTACATTACTATTATGTAATATTTTACAATAATATAAAATGTTTTTTTAAATTTTTAAATAAGAAGTTTTTGAAGGTTTGCTACATGTTGTTATTAATTTTCTTTTTCTTCTGTCATATAGATGGCGTTGTCGCTGTAAAGTGTAGTTACTATGTATTATTTTATTGTTATCGGTTTTTACAGTAATATTTTGTAAGTTTGTACAAATAAAACAGCCAGACTGACGCGACCACAGAGCCATTGCTGCTGATGCGGTCGAAATTTTAACTCTATTATGGAAAATTTTGTAACATTTATTTGCGTTTGTAAATAAAATCCAAAATTTGTTCTGAGAGACATCCTAATAGCGGCACAGTTGAGGTTCTCAGCCTTTATACCTGATTTGCAGATTATACCATAATGAGATATACTTTTTGACCTCCGACGCTACAACAACGGGGTATTATACGTTAAACGTGAATATCCGTATGTCTGTCTGTAACCAGAGAGAGAATGATCATATTACGTGTGACTTTTTTGTATGAAAGCCAATTTAATGTAGATAGTTCTGAGCTAAAATGTGTGAAGATCTGATCAGCCGTTGAAGACTTCTCTATCTTATTTCCATCATGAGTCAGTGATGTTATTTATTCCGTTTGGTTTCAAATTTATTGTAAAGTATTTCTAAGACTTTACAACATTGATGATGTTGCAGCATTAAGTAGTCTGTATACCAATTCCTCAGCCATTTACAGCAGATATTTCGTGGTGAGGCTAATGAGGATAGTTTCTTCGGTGGTATCTCCTACATATGTCAACATTAAGCAGTCAGGGCTATATTCAACTCCTCAGCCACTTACGTTTAACGTGAGTGTGTATTACGGTAGAATGTTTCTATCATACTTTAAGAAGTTTAAGTAACTATTTCAGTCAGGTTTTTTTAATTTTGTATTAATAGTTATTATGAAATTAAATTGATTATTATTTTTCTATAACCTCTTTTCCAAGGCGGGGCGAGACGGGTCGCACCCCCCACTTCCGGCACGATACGTCACCGGATCACTCTCCGTTTTTATTTGTTAGCTTATACTTTTGATATAATCATCAGCTCTGCGCGTTGCAGGAGCAGACCTGAGTGCTAAGGTTCCTTGCACGTCAATGTAACTTGATGTAAATCTATCCTAGCGTAACGAGACTAGATGTAAGAGGTGTATTAAGTTCCAGATGAAACCTACTTCCTAGATAGGAATGATTAATTTAGTAATTAAGATTCCTTTTTTTGTTTAAATTACTGATATATATGTGAATATTTAGCAAATAATTGGCTACTGATAACATCGCCCTGACGCGCCGATGGGTTCCGAGGGTTCACGCTTTGTGTTTGTTTACTTCAATATACCTGATCATGTGGTGAGGTGTACACGTAGAAATATATTGCCGCGATAAATAATACGCAGACGGAGTTGAGGGCACAGCTAGTTGTTAAATATAATTTATCAAATTTTAATTACTTAAAAAATAATATTTTAAAAAATAACTAAAAAATACGCTTTTATAGAAAATCCAACTAAAAAATATTTTTTTTTTTTTAATAAATTTGAATAGAACAGATATGAGTAGAAGGGTTATTTTGATAATATCCTGAAAAACACCCCATGCTTGTTTTACAACAAAATCATTTTTGATACCGATACCTTCTCTGCTTCTCTTGCTTTGAACACGTTTCGCACTTCATAATTGTATTTAAATAACTGAGTTACGTGGATGTAATGGTAACTTGCGCTTTATATTATTTATTATTATTTAAAAACACTAGACGTCCACTTCAATACAATTCGCAATGCAGTACTTTATTATTTTCAGAAATTAAAATTGACGCTTTTTTCGAAACGACTTACAAACTTCTTCACAAGTCTTGTGTTAAATACGATGAAAGAAAGAGAAGCTAAGAATATCATCAGACCTGACATGATCCATCTTCTTATGGAAGTTAGAAAAGGAAAGGAATCTTAATAATAAACTTTTAAAATTCAAAAAGAGTAAAATGATCACTAATAAGTTTTATATTTTAATCAAATAGGAAAACTAGCTGATGATAATGAAGGACGAGATGAAAACGTTCAAGATACTGGCTTTGCAACGGTTGAAGAATCTTTTATTGGAAGAAAATCAACAAATAGAGGTAAATAAAATGCAATAGAAGGATTGGTTTTTAACAGGTTGCTGAAATTTACTATTTTTATACTTAATTAAACTTTTAGTGTGGGCAGATATCGATCTGGTTGCCCAAGCAGTTTTATTTTTCATGGCTGGCTTTGAATCTGTATCAACTGCTACTTCTTTTGCCTTACACGAGCTGGCAGTCAATCCAGATATTCAAGAACGTTTAGTTCGAGAGATTAAAGAAGAAAACTTAAGAAATGGTGGAAAACTAGACTTTAGTTCTATACAACAAATGATTTATATGGATATGGTTACATCAGGTAAGAATAAGCGATATACTAAATATTAAGTTATGAGTAATAATTGGATATGGAACATGTCAATAATATAGTATATTTACAGAAGTCCTTAGAATGTGGCCACCAGCAATGGCCTTGGATAGAGTTTGCGAGAATGAATACAACCTGGGAAAAGCTAATGATCAAGCTACAAAAGACTATATTGTAAGTATTTTAATAATATTACAAAAAATAAAGAGATTATGTGATTTTAAATCTAAAAATGATTTCTTATTGACGTCATATTTAGATTGTATACTTGACAAATCTAAAAAGTAATTGATCGATAAGTTATTAATGCTAACGTTGTCTACTTTCAGGTCAAAAAGGGCGAAGTAGTATGGATACCAGTAGCTTGTTTTCATCATGATCCAAAATTTTTCCCAGACCCTCAAAAATTTGATCCAGAACGTTTTTCGGAAACTAATAAGCATGATATAAATCCCGTGGCTTATATACCTTTTGGAGCAGGGCCTAGAAATTGCATTGGTATTTAATACGTTATTATCTTCTTTAATCTCTTTAAAATAATCGTTAACTTTAACTATCATTTAAAATATAACGCTAATTTTATTTCTTTCAGGATCACGATTTGCACTTTGCGAGTTGAAAGTACTTCTTTATCAAATTTTGCTTCACTTTGAAGTGTCTCCATCAGAAAAAACTCAGCTTCCTGCAAAATTGTCTCCAGTATCCTTGAATCCAAAACTTGAAGGCGGACACTGGCTACGATTTAAAAAGCGGAACTGAAAAAAAAAATTATATTTATAAGTGAAACAAAATCTTCATCTTCTTTCCCTTCTACTCTTTCAAATCTTTTTTCTTTCTTTCATTTTACTGTCATTATAAAGAATGATCAATATTGCTATTACATTATTAAGTGTTAGTAATACAAATGATCTATTAAGTAAGTAAAGCTAGGATCAGTGTTAATATGATAGAAGTAAAGCATATATATTACCAATTTAATGTACTAATGAACTAATAATATGAACTATAAACTATAACCGAATTATAATTTAATATTAAGTTGCCTTTTTATGTACAATTTCTTAAGCTTTAAGATTAATTATATGTACCTAATGCAATAAAATTTTTTGAAAACGTTGTTTATTACGGTTTTATTTACTTTTGTCAAAAAACTGGTTCACAGGCATATTTTTCCACTTTCACAGGATGTACTACAGTAATATGTATTATTTTAATAAAAGGAACAATGTTAGCGTTGCAGCATTTAAAGAAAAAATATATAAATATTATTTATAATTTTATTTTTACATAATACAAGCCTTAACTATCTAATATTAATCAAAAATTAACAAATCAACAACTAATATAGTTAAAATTTTTACTGGCGTATTTTAAACCTCAACCAATGTCCTCCTGCAAGCCGAGGGTTAAAGGACTCTGTGGACAATCTTGAGGGGAGACGAGTCTTATCTGATGGAGACACATCGAATTCAAGAAGAATTTGGTAGAGAAGTGATTTCAATTCACAGAGAGCAAATCTTGACCCTGAAAATAATATATTATAAGCACAAGAGTACAAAATTCAAATTTATTTTTTGAATTGTTTTGTAGAGTCAATCTTCTGAATCCTCTTCTTCACAATCCTCCTAAAGATTTACTCTTGAAAGGAGTGTAAATAATTAAAGCGAGATGGTTTTTAAACTCACCAATACAATTCCTAGGGCCTAATCCAAAAGGCATGTAAGCCGTAGGGTTGATTTTGTGTTTGTTCTCTTCGGAAAAGCGTTCCGGGTCGAATTTAAGAGGATTTGGGAAGAATTCTGGATTTCGATGAAAACACCAAACTGGTATGGCAAGGATTTCTCCCTTTCTGATCTAAAACAACATTGTAATTCTTCTTTAATTTATATTATTTAAGATATATTCTTATTCCTAGAATCTCCGTAACTATTTGTATAAGGTTATTTATTGATATCTGTACTTACAATATAATCTTGAGTGGCTTTATCATTTGGCTTTCCCATATTGTAGTCCTTCACACAAATTCTATCCAAAAATATTGCTGGTGGCCACATTCTTAAAACTTCTGCAATTGTACAAGTATTATACGTTTATATAATAATGTAATTTGTTAGATGGACCACATTAAAAAAAACTTGAAATTTATTATTTGATTATTTGGTGAAATAGACATTTTTAACTTTAATCTGTACCTTAGTTATATTCATTCGTCCAGTTTCTATATCATGTGATAACATACCTGATGTCACCATATCCATATAAGCCATACTCTGAATAGCATTGAAATTTAATTTGTAATCATTCTTAATATGTTCTTCTTTGATTTCTTTTGCCAACCGGTCTTGAATTTCAGGATGAAGGGCGAGCTCGTGTAATGCAAATGACATTCCCGTGGAAATTGTATCAAAACCAGCGATGAAGAATAATACTGCTTGAGCTACTAAGTCACTGTCTGACCAAACTGAAAAAATTACGAGAAGTGCCAATTAAATCATCCCTTCTTTAATTTGAGCCTTCTTCTAATTCCAACTCATTTAAACTCGCAAATCTATTGTTCATATTAGTAAAAATATCTAATTTTATTTTTACGTCTCCATATTTCCTCATATTATATCGATATCGATAACTTTTTCGCATACATATAATTTTTTAACCTTTTCTTGTCTAAAATAAATTAAGAAACTATTTTTACAAACCTCTATCAATAGTCTTTTTACCCACAGAAGATTCTTCAACAGTAGCAAAGCCTGTATCGTGGTGGTGACCATTCTCTGTTTTGTCATCATGAGACAGTTGTCCTGTAAGAAAATATTAATGTATTTCGGATTTGTTGAATCTTTTGTTCAACTTCCATCATACATAATACTCGTTTAGTATGTTTATTTTTATATTTAATTCAATAATATAGAAGTACTATAAATGGAATGGAATAATCACATGCTTAGTCATTTCTTAAAAGTAGTAATATGTCGTTTAATATCCATCATTTTTAAAAACTCTCTCAAATTATGTTGAATAAAATAATCCTATTTTAACGAATCTAAATTTACATTTATAAGAATGAACAATGAATACATTTGCTACAAATTCACCTTCCTAAACTCAGGGATTTTGCTCTGTAATTGTAACGGTTTGAATAACCAAACACAAACCTAAATTTTGGTTAAATTGTCATTGGTGCAGTCCAGCTCAAGTCTTGTTGATCACAAAGATTTGGCGAATAATGTCGAATTATTGCAATTTCGCTGCACATATATGGCTTTTACTGGTCCAACTGACTACTCAGCAACTTAAGTTCTGTTAATTCTGTTTATTTTCATCTATGATATTTACCTTTCAGATTTCTGTTTAATGTTAACTACAATTTAGACGACATGGTTTTGAATATTACTTTGATCAGGCATTGGAGTTTAGAGTTTATAAGAGGGTCACGTCAAATAAGAGAGAGATAGGTATAAGGTTAGAGTGTTGCATACGCACGTATAATATTCTTCATCGATGCTCTGCTTCTATGGGTCGTGTATATGTATACATCTTTTTTAATAAATGGACTATCCTTTATGATCATTCAATTATTATTCTTAGAAATTTTATTATTTATTTTCCTTCATTCCATGGTAAAGTTCAATTCTAATTGTTGTAAATGATACGCCTTTGTCGCGTTAGGTGTACAAGTAATTACTTGAAGTATTTAATTGTTATTCATTACACGAGTAAGAATATGTTATTTGTATGTGATGCAAATATTATAAATGATGTAACCAACATTAGCATTATTAGCTGTAAACAAAGAGACTAAAGGTCTTGCGTGGGGGATCATGTATGTAAATACCGTCGTCAAATAAAGTTATTTGGCTACACATACAAGCCGGGCAGTGCCTTGGATTTGCGACTAAGGTGTAGGGTTAAAGGCCTTTTTTATAATTAAAACGCTCCCCTTCGCTGCCCGAACACTAACTACAGAAGATAATAAAGCTAACTTACGTGGACTTCAAGAAGGGTGACCTTAGTTATGACACTATAATAATAATTTCCATGTACACTTCGCGACAACACCAGAGAGACTGACTCTAATCTATTGCATTATACGTTATATATTGTCTACATTTAGGTATACGTAACACTCCTTTGAGAACATGGAGAACTCTCAGGAGTGCAGGTTTCCTCACGATGTTTTCCTTTACCGTTAAAGCAAATGATATTTAATTGCTTAAAACACACACAACTCAGAAAAGTCAGAGATGTGTGTCTTTGTGGGGGATCGAACTCGGACCTCCTGAATAGACATCAACGTCTAAACGATTGGGCTCTCACTTTAAATATTATATTAAGTTGGGGAAAAAGTCGTTTCGCATTTTTTAAGAAAATTCAAAACATTTTTTAATATAGTTTACTTACATTTAACTAAAGTATGTTGGTACCATTTTGTTCGATAACTTTTTGCCATCTTGTAGGTAGGGACATGATCCTATTGCTATAGAAATTTTGGGACTTCTGATCAAAAAACCGCGACAAGTAGTTTTGGAAGTCCTCTCGTGATGTTAACCTAACACTGCCTAAAGAATTCTGAAGAGACCGAAACAGGTAGAAATCTGAAGGTGCAAGGTCAGGACTATACGGCGGATGCATAAACACCTCCCAGCCAAACTCTCTTAATTTTTGCTGAGTGGCTAAAGACGTGTGAGGTCTAGCGTTATCACGATGAATAACCACACCCCTTCTGTTGATCAATTCCAGCCGCTTTCTCTCAACTTCTTGCTTTAATCTCATCAGTTGTTCGCAGTAGAGTTCAGAATGATGGTCCTGCCTGGTGGTAACAGCTCATAATGAATAATGCCCTTCCAATCCCACCATACATACAGCATCACCTTGTTGCGAGTTAACCCGGGTTTCGCCACAGTCTGTGAAGCCTGACCGCCCTTTGACCACGACCTTTTTCGCATGTTCTTGTCATACGTGATCCACATTTCATCACCAGTTATCAGCTTCTTCAAAAATGGTTCGGTTTCATTACGTCGTAATAATCGAAATCGTCGAATCACAAATGAGTACACGGTTCACTAGGTTTCTTTCAGTGAGCTCTTGAGGTAACCAAATATCGAGCCTTTTTTGTACCCAGTTTTTTTTAAATGCGCCAAAATTGTTTTGTAGACAATTCCCAGCTCTTCAGCTACGTCGTAACTACTGATATACCGATCTTGCTCCACTTTTTCAAAAATGGCATCCATTTTATCCGTAATAGGGTGACTAGAGCGAGGTGCAATTTGACATCAAAATTTCCGGATTGAAAACGCTTAAAAAAATTGGTGCTACTCTCACAGACACTGCACTAGGTCCATAAACATCGCAAATTTTTTTCGCGGCTTGCGTTGCATTTTTACCTTTTTTGTAGTAAAATTTAAAAATGTATCGAATTCCTTCACTAGATTCATTCATCTTCACAGTACGAAAAGCAAATAAAAATCACACATTTTCCTAATGTGAATTTGGAATTATCTTCTTTAAAATGTAAATTTTTAATAAAAAAAAAACCAGCCAGATATAAATAGTATAGCCAAAGAGATTTTATTACAAGTACATACATACTATAATGCGAAAAAATCTTTTTCCCTAACCTATTTTAAAAAAATAAAACTATTATAGACAGTTCCGCTAGTTTTTGTAGAATTTGAATTAAATAAATAAATTAAAAAGAGGACCTTTCTTAGCTTCCATAAGTAAATGAATCATGTCGGGTCTAATGATTTTCTTCTTTTCTCGGTCCTTCATTGTTTCTGTTACAAGCTCCATGAAGAAATCTTTAGTGTCGTTTGTAAATAATGTTATTTTTAATTTCTGAAAATAATGGTTAGGTTAGCTAAGGTTTTTAATGAATTCAAAATGAGTTATAAACAAACATCATAAGTCCACAGCGAGTATTTAATTGCTTACCCTCACAAGAGATGGGAAAGCAGACATTGCAAAAAATAATAACATTTGACGGAACTTGAAGGTTGCTGCTAACTTTCCCATTTCATAAAATTTATTATTTTCATCAGTATGAGAATCTACTTTTAGACCAAAGGCACAGGATGCGATCACATCGTTAGCATAACGCGTGGTCAAGTCTTTACAATCCACATCAACATAACCAGCTGTAAATAAGAAAGTTTTTTAGTCAACGAAATGCTTTAGAAAATTAAGATTACAATACTTGTTTTGCTTACTGTCGGATGCCTTAATTTTTTTCTTCAAAGCGATTATCATTTGATGTCCAACTTCTTCCATAAATGGCACCATCAGCTTTATCTTGGAACTTGTAAAGGCTGGACTTAAAGTTGATCGCATGTCTTTCCATTCCTGACCTGAGATTAAATATATTCTAACTAATTTTATATATTTCGAAAACACCTTCAATGAAACCAAGGTAATACGTAAAAACACAAACTAAACAGACGAAACTGCGATTTAGCACTCTTATATTACGTATGCAATCTTTTGCTGAATAGATGGCGTATTTCTGTCCGTTACACAATCAGGCTTAAATCACTAAACAGGTTTAATTGAAATTTGACATAGAGATAAAACAGAGTTTCGGGAAGTGCAAATGCTATGTTTTATCGGGAAAAATACTCTTCAGAATACAAAGTAAACAATGAGTGCGCTCGCATGCCATCTATCGACGTGGAGGTGAAGTGCATGTCGATTTGTGTAGCCGTTATGTTTTGGGAATTACTCATATATGAATTAATATATAAAATACAGTGATATAGCGATAAAATATGAAATTAAACCTAAAACCACGTGGATATAAGATTATAAGTCTGATTCTAAAATTGTCTTATTTTATGATTTATCAATCAAACTACCTTTTAATGAAAATAGATTTCTAGCAAACAGTGGCTCAATTTTTTCATCAGTAAAGCCTCTGTGGTCAAGAAAGTATTCAAAGTCCTTGATTGTGATTTTTTTCACCAGCTCCGGGTCTCGTATTACTAGCGTTGGTTTAAGTAGTTCATATCTACCGATAAACCTTTAAAAAAAAATTAGAAGTTGTTAGAATTGTATACTCAATATATGTTTTTCTTGGTTCTCTCCTGTAATTACCTTTCTTCGGAAAATGTCCTGTACATCATTTCCATTTCTTCAACAAAATGGTTTAAACGAAAGAAGACTCTCCACATGTTGCCGAAGAACGGCACCACTGGTGAATGCTTTACCCCATAGTCGCTGAACCTTGAGTATATCTTCCGGAAGTACAATGCTAGTACTGCTACTAGCACTGCTGACCAAATCACGAATATCATCTAGAAAAATTGGTATTTCAATTCTTTAAATTCCTTCACTATAATATTTATGGAATTATTTTGCTAACAAATGTAGATAAAGGATTCTTAAATGCTATTAACATTATTATCAATGTTATCAGTTGAGAGCTCTCAGGTAATATTTATAATGTTTAGTTATAAATCTAGTAAATACTTGATTCAAGAGAGAGGTCGTTCAAGTATTACGTACTTTTTGCAATTATGAACCACTCCACCCGCCATGTTAGCAAAAGTTAACAAAGCCTTAAAATTTAACAAACGCATCAAATATGATAAATAATGTAATAATTGCGAGAGAAACCTAAGCAGTGTCTTGGACTTGTGACCAAGGTGTAGGCTTAAGGACGTCCTTTATTCGATCGAGACACTCGCCCCCACTGCTCAGGCTCTCTGTTTAAACCAAAGGTTACACTCACATAAACCTAACGTAACACAAGACGTGGAAATTACATTGTAAAGTACTGACGTGGCCTTAATTGGACAGCACTGTTTGTTCCGGCTAATCTTTGAAATGGCTAGACCGATTTTAACGGGACTTTTACTGGCAGATAGCTGATGTAACAAGGAGTAACTTAAGCTACTTAACTAACTCGCTACGACCCATAGGAGCGGAGCAACGGGCGAACGAAGTCGCGTAGATCGGCTAGTACCGCTACTCCTACTCCAGGGCCGTAGATATCGATGACGATTCAATTATTCAATAATCCTTTATTATTCTCCGACATGTATGTAGCTCATACTATCATAATGATTTTATTTCGACCGTTTTTAAAAGTTTTAACGCCTTCTAACTTCTAAAACAAATTTGCTGCTGAACTATCTATTCTCAAATGGTCTCCTAGTCTACCTGGTTTTTAGGTACCTATTTTTTTCTTCACATGAGTTTTTGAATAAATACTAATATTAGATAGGTACTTACGTTGTATTTTCAAAATCAGGAAACGCAATAGTACTAAAAATAGTAATTTAAAACGAACGTGTTGTCAGATCGGAACTTTTGTTAGTATTGATGTTGTTTGGACAACATCATTATCTATTCCATTATTTATATGCAGTCCGCACGTGTTAATTATACTTATAATATCTAATCTAAATATATTTATATCTTGTCTGTCTATATAGTAAAAAGATATATATTTTACACTTTTTTTCGGGACCGAGTAAACGATTATCGAATAATCGAATCGTCAGCGCCATCTACGGCGCTTGAGTAAAGTAATAACACTTTTTTTTACAGACTGATTGGCTAGTATTCTCTATTGGTTGATTTATTTCTGCCCTAACCGGAGCCCCTCTCTGGAATTACTAACGTCAGTTGTTTAACCCGCGTATTAGCTTAATAAACATTTATTTTATTATTTCTATTCAATATAATTTAAATTATTAATTCATTTAATGACATTTATTTTCCTTACTTTCGTAATACAATAGCAACATTAGCATCATGATTATTTATCATAACATACTTTGTCGGTAGTAAAATAATAATTACATTTACAAAATCCAGTGAGGGTAGATAGCGGATGCCATTGCTCTCACTCTGTTCGCTCGAAACTCGTCATAGTAGCAACACGTATTTTCGAAAATTGATAAAATATATAATTATTTAAGTATGTGTTCGTTATTCACATAACTCTGGAACATTGTCGGCGCCGACCAAGAAGATCACGAGTGTATGGTGGCTGGTGAGTTGGCTTTGGATTTATTCGCATGTTTTTACTTCTCACTGGATATCGTGTAATTATTTATAGTCCTATACATATTAAGTGCCGTGCTGGTACATTTTGGTCCTTCGAGCCGGATTCTTAAAATTGAGAATAATAAATCTCAATAAAAGATTACGTGAACCATTTATTTCGTGTCGTTAATGTTGCATTTGTAATATATAAACATAGAAATAAAATATTTCGATTTATCAATAAATTATTGTGTGAATTGCATTGTGTAATATATTAGAATCTAAATTGTATCTCATTACTAATTATCGTATTAGAATCATATTACAAACCAAATATATATAACGATAGTATTATTATTTTGTACGATAAAAACGTATTATTATCGTACAAAATAATAATACTATCGTTCTAAAATCGTACACTGTGTAAATATTATCGTACAAAAATTGTATATTAAATAGAATATCTTCGTATTGAAATCGTACACTACGTAGAATATTATCGAGTATTTTGTAGTGAGTGCTTGATAAAATATTATCGAACGTAATTTTTGATTATTATTTTATAAATTTATTTTGATTGAATTTTTACTATTTAAACTTTTTGTTTGTTTACACATAATTAATCCGTAAAATTGTTTGTTGTTTATTTTTGTAGTTGTTTTTTTTTTACTGATTATTTTTTGAAATCATAATTCATTATGCCCAAGAGCGATGCAAGCGGTTGTCGGCGCAGCTTACAGTTGAAGCGCGACATAGCGCTAAGCGGCTTGATGAGTGTTTAACATCGGGTTTAGAGGCAAAAGCAGATAGTTCGAGGATGCCAGTGTTTTTATCGCGTTATAGTAGACTCGAAAGTTTTTGTACTAGCTTCAATCGCATCATTTAAAATTATGTTCGGAATTAACCGACACTGCGGAATTGGATAAGGAGGATAATATTAGGTCGGAATTCGATGTTAAATAGTTTAAAATAGTTGAAATTTATTCTTTGCTTACTTCGAATGCGGAACAACATATTCAAAATAAATCTCTCGGTTCAGATACTTCTATCAAATTACCTAGGCTTAACTTATTAAATTTCGATGGCGATATTAAATCATGGGGCACATTTTTTGATATGTTTAACACAATGGTACATCAAAATAAAAGGTTATCGAATATTGAACGGTTTCCTATATTAATTTCTCTTCTTCGTGGTGAGCCGTTGCAGCTATTAAAGGGTTTTCCTCTTTCGGAAAACAATTATTTAGATGCATATGCAGCCTTAATTGATCGTTATCAATGTAAACGTAAATTAGCTTTTCACCACTGGGAAGAATTACAAAATTTCAAATGTAACTCTTCATCACCACGCGAATTACGTCGTCTTGTTGATACATTTAAGGAAAACATCGCAGTTCTAAAAAACTTAAGATTGCCAGTTGTTGATTGGGATTTTCCCTTATTTTATTTATTAATTAATAAACTTGATCAGGAAACGCGTCGTAGATTTGAATTGCAAAACACTAAAGGAGATATTCCGTCGTTCGATTCGTTGCTCGAATTTCTTGAAAGGGCTAGTCAAGCACTAGAGTTAGCACAGCCTGAGACTCGCATCGCGCCTGATCCGCGCGGCTCGCGCTTTGTGTCCGCTGCACCCAAACGTAATAATTTCGCTTCGAGCTCTCAAAATTCATATATCTCCAATGGTCGTCATAATACTTCAAACACGCGTACTCACACTTTTGTATCAGGTAACGTAAAATGTTCATTATGTAATTTAGATCATTCAATAATTCAGTGCAATTTGTTAATAACGCACCTCACGATAGATTCAACATTGTAAAGGAACATAAGCTGTGTGTAAATTGCCTGCGTTCTGGTCACGTGGTTAAAACATGTTTATCGAAATCTCGTTGTAATAAATGTAAAATGATGCATCATACTTTCTTACATTTTGATTCGTCGGACACTCCTCTTCCATCTAAC
Organism: Limenitis camilla; assembly: GCA_905147385.1. Classification (NCBI taxonomy): domain Eukaryota; kingdom Metazoa; phylum Arthropoda; class Insecta; order Lepidoptera; family Nymphalidae; genus Limenitis; species Limenitis camilla. The sequence goes on along the minus strand of LR990236.1, from coordinate 14,993,208 downwards.
TCTTCCGGTACCGGTACTAGTGTCGCCGTCAGTAACTCGCATACACCTGCTCTTGATTCGAATGTTAAATTACCTAGCATATCTCTTATTGCTGATCCTTTAGCTTCTAACACATCACTTCTTGCGACAGCCATTGTCAACGTCATTGATAATTTTGTTCAATATCGTAAAATTCGTATCGTCATTGATAGTGGCAGTCAACCGAACTTCATAACGAAGAAGTGTGCTTGACGTCTAGGTCTATCATTACGTAAAATAAATATATCAGTTGAAGGAATTGGTCAAGCTTCATCAATTATTTCGTCGTCGACTAATTATCGCTTACTTTGTTTAGTTAAAAATGATGTTATCGATGTGCAAGCTTTAGCTGTACCTAAAATTTGTGGTCAGATGCCTACACATAATGTCGACATTAAAAATTGGCCTCAATTAGAGACTCTCAATTTGGCAGATCCATATTTTTATACTCCTGGCGGTATCGATGCTCTTGTCGGAGTTGATATATTTTGTAAAATATTGCTTAGCGATCGCGTCAAGTGTGAGCCCAATGGACCAACAGCCTTTGAAACAAAATTAGGATTGATTGTTATGGGTAATACACTAAACTCATCATCGGTATGTTCCACCTCGTTACTTTGTAGTCTCGAATCGTTAGATGCACAATTTCGTAAATTTTGGGAGACTGATGAGCTTCCGAGGTCATCGAATATGAGCGAAGAAGATACTCTGTGTGAGCACATCTTTACCACCACACATGCTCGCCTACCAAGTGGAAGGTATGTCGTACGCTTACCGTTCAAAGTTTCGCATCCTAGTTTCGGTGATTCGTATTCTCTCGCTTATCGTCGATTACTTTTATTGGAGAAACGTTTGTCTCGTTCGGAAAATTTGCGTAGGGAATATAATTTATTCATGCAAGATTACCTCGACGCTGGTCATATGGAACTAGCTGACACCTCCATTATTAATCAAAGTTGCTACTATTTTCCACATCATTGTGTACTGAAGCCGAGCAGTACAACAACTCGTCTTCGGGTGGTTTTCGATGCGACAGCAAAGCCATTCGGAGGTCCATCATTAAATGAACAACTTCTCGTGGGACCTAAGCTGCAAACAGATTTAGTCTCAATAATTCTTCGTTTTAGGCTACGTGCAGTCGTTTTTACAGCTGATGTTAAGCAGATGTACCGACAAATATCTGTTTCAGAAGAAGATCGTGATTTTCAGCGCATCTTATTTCGTTTTGATTCTAGTGATCCTGTTATGGAATATCGTCTCAATACCGTCACATACGGCATGGCATGCTCTAGTTTCCTAGAGCTTCGTACTATATTTCAAGTCGTGAAAGATGAAGGTAAAGACTTCGTTACTGCTTTTCATGCATTATCGAATGACATTTTTGTAGATGATGTCGTAACTGGAGCAGATTCGTTGGAATCAGCAAAGGAATTGCGTGATCAAATTTCGTTTATTCTTTCCAAATGTTGCTTTGAACTTCGAAAATGGAATAGTAATTGTCCACAGTTATTAAATGATATTTCACCTGAACATCGCAACACTCAATCATTATCATTTGGTGAAGAAGAAAATTCTTCAACTAAGGTTCTTGACTTACAGTGGGATTCATCTCGTGATTCGTTTTTTTTCTCGTCAAACTTTCAAGATCGTCAATGTACAAAACGTAACATTCTCTCGGAATTAGCACGTATTTTCGATCCTCTCGGATACTTAACACCTTTAACTTTCGCTTTTAAATGTACCATCCAAAAACTTTGGGTACTCGGTTTGGGATGGGATGATCAAGTTCCTGATAGTGTCGCTCAGGACTGGTTTCGTTGTTGTTCCGATATCAATTCGTTATCATCTTTGCACCTTTCTCGTTTCGTTCCAGCTCTAAATGCAAATAAGGTTGAATTACATGGCTTTTGTGATGCCTCTGAATTGGGTTATGCAGCTGCCATATATTTTCGTGTCGAACGTAATGAGTTGAATGTCACTTCTCATCTCATTATATCTCGTTCTAAAGTCGCATCGTTAAAGAGGACATCTATTCCTCGACTAGAACTTTGCGCCACTGTTTTATTATCGGACCTCGTTCACTATATTAAAGAAGTTTCCAAAAACATTTTGGTTTTTGATTCCATATTTTGTTGGTCAGATTCGACTGTAACTCTGGCTTGGATTAAGTCACCATCTTCTCGTTGGAAAACCTACGTAGCTAACCGCGTAGGTCATATACAGGATATAGTTCCCCCAATTGATTGGCACCATGTGCGCTCCGAGGACAATCCAACGGATTGTGCATCTCGTGGATTGACTGCGAGTCAGCTCGTTTTTGGCTGACAAGTGCCAAGACTGATTGGCCTATATGGTCGTACTCAGTCGAAGATACCCCTGTTATTAAGCTAGAACAGCGCAACACCTCTGTCTCGTTATTTGTTGCCCTCGATTGCTTCGATGATTTCTTAAAGAGACATTCGATTCTCAAAAGAAATCAACGGATTGTTGCTTATATTCGTCGCTTCGTTTTTTAATTCTCGAAACCCAACCTCTCGAAAGGCTGGTCATTTAGTGCACTCGGAGCTAAATGATGCAATGCTATGTTTAGTTAAAATGGCTCAAGCATCTGTATCCTCAAATGAGATTGATCGTTTGAGAAAAAATCTGTCGCTTCCAAAGGTTCTTCGTAAATTGCAACCATTTATCGATGAAAGGGGTCTCGTCAGGGTGGGCGGTAGATTGAAACATTCAGATCTCGATTATGATTGCAAACATCCATTATTATTGCATCGTCAGCATCGATTAACCTCCCTGTTGATTGATCAAACTCACAATGATCACCTACACCCTGGACTAAGAACTCTTAGCTATTTGCTAGCCCAAAATTATTGGATTTTATCGTCTCGTCGTGCCATTAACAGTCGTTTGTCTAGGTGCGTTAAATGCTATCGCGTCAACCCTAAACCGTTGGTCCCTCTCATGGGTGACCTTCCGAAACTGAGAGTTTCGCAGGTCAAGCCATTTTCTTGTGTTGGTGTTGATTTCGCGGGACTATTCCCTACTCATGTTCGTCAACATCGTGGTTCTCAAACATTTAAAACCTACGTTTGTCTTTTCGTTTGCTTTGCAACTAAGGCTGTTCATATCGAATTGGTTAACTCGTTATCTGCTGAAGCGTTCGTTGGTGCTTTATGCAGATTCGTTGTACGTCGTGGTCGGTGCCAACGTATCCATTGCGATCAAGGTACCAATTTTGTCGGTGCTTATAACTCTTTGTTGCCCTTAATGCAGCACGCAGCTGCTTCAGAAGCTATTGAATTCTCGTTTAACGCTCCAGGATCCCCGCATTTTGGTGAGTTGTGGGAGATCAATATTCGTTCGTTTAAAACACATTTGTCGCGTACTATCGGAACCCAAATTCTTACGTTCGAAGAGTTCTTGACGTTAGCTACTCAAATAGAAGCATTACTTAACTCGCGACCCATAAGCGGATGCGAAATGAGCTCCGACCCTAATGATATATCGGTGCTAACGCCTGGTCATTTTCTGACACTCGAGCCTCTTACATCGGTTCCGCAATCTAGATAATATATCGCTCTCGAATCGCTGGCAGGTCATTCAAAAGCTTCATCGTGATTTTTGGAAGCGTTGGCATCTAGAATATCTGCACACATTAAATCAGCGTGCAAAGTGGCACAGTAATGATAATGAGCCAAAAATAGGATCATTAGTTCTTATTAAAGACGAACAATCGAAACCTTTAGAGGTTGGCTGTTAGGCCGTATCATTATATTGCATCCCGGTCGGGATGGAGTATCTCGTGTCGCAACCGTACGGACTCAAACAAGTGAGCTGCAAAGACCTCTTGTTAAGTTATGTCCGTTACCTATCGATTGTTAAAATATGTCGTATTTTGGTGGGAGGAATGTTCAACCCGCGTATTAGCTTAATAAACATTGAAAAACAAATGACATTTATTTTCCTTACTTTCGTAATACAATAGCAACATTAGCATCATGATTATTTATCATAACATACTTTGTCGGTAGTAAAATAATAATTACATTTACAAAATCCAGTGAGGGTAGATAGCGGATGCCATTGCTCTCACTCTGTTCGCTCGAAACTCGTCATAGTAGCAACACGTATTTTCGAAAATTGATAAAATATATAATTATTTAAGTATGTGTTCGTTATTCACATAACTCTGGAACATTGTCGGCGCCGACCAAGAAGATCACGAGTGTATGGTGGCTGGTGAGTTGGCTTTGGATTTATTCGCATGTTTTTACTTCTCACTGGATATCGTGTAATTATTTAAATACAGTCCTATACATATTAAGTGCCGTGCTGGTACATCAGTTGTCAAACGGAGCTCGCCAGGTAACCATTATAGTGGTGAAATGTCATGATGCTGGGTCCCCATTACTATGGTTTCGAGTAAGCGTTTAATATTGGATAGTCGATTTTCTATTTTAAGTGCATATTATTATTGTCTTTTACGTGTTTTTTTTTTGCAACTTGCGTAGTACGATTACGTTTATATGTTATTGATATATGGATGATTATTACTCAATCACACAAAACAGCTGAACAGATACTTATAACCTGGATTAACGCACACTTACTTTTGGTTTGGTTTCTTAGTACGTTTTAACCCGGAAAAAATCGTAGTTCCTGCGGGATAATTATAAAATAATTAAATTGCTGTAATATATTGAAAAAATTAAAAAGTCAAAACTAGGTCATATAATTTTTTTTTTTGCAAAGTTTCACGTGTATCCTCTGTCTACTTTTAACGAACTCTACGTTAATCGTTTGAGATTTGCTGGAAACTTATTATCAATTCCTTTACTCCTTATGTACTAAAATTTGAAGCTGATATCTTGGTATTGGTATTGGTTATCTAATTATAATAAGTACTATATAATATAACAATATAAATCTAATGTAACATTATAGTATATAAACAGGAATCGACTTTTATCTACTAAAGGAGATTATATCTGAACTAATTGTAGGAAATGATATTGATTATTGATTTAAGGTATTTAATATTTTTATAAGTATTAAAAAATAAGTATATAGTAGTAAAAATGTAGGATCAGATTTAGAATATTCCACCATTTAACCAAATTCCCAAATGTTTGACAATTTGAATTAAGTCGTTTTGAACAAACACGATCAATTAAGTATATATTGTTATTTTATGTTAATATGAATAATAAAAAAAGAAAATGATAAGAATATTATTAATATTATCCAATTTTTGGAATATTGACAATTTTTTTTTCTTTGTTAACTCAATACCTTTGTTAACTAAGGAAAATATAATTACCTCTTTTTCATATAAACAAATATTAGTTATTTTATAGCAATTACGCAAATGCTTTAAAAATAAGTAATATTTGTTTAAAAGAAAAACGGGAACGGAACAAATGTTCACATAAAATGAAAACTACTTGCCCAAACTATGTTAAATTTTTATGGGACCAAATAGTAATGTCCCCTCTTTCGAACTTCAAGAAGTAGTTTATATATACTTATTAAACATACAAGGTTTCTTGCAAACAGTGGTTCAGTTTCTTCATCCACAATGTGGCGGTGATCGACAAAATATACAAAGTCTTTTATCGCCTTGTTCTTTGCAAGTTCTACATCACGCACTAGTACTGTTTGTGTCAGGAACTCATATCTTCCAACAAACCTTTAAAAAACTAATTTTTTTACAAATAAGTATAGGAGATGTTTTTTTGAGAATTTCCTTACTGAATGTAATGTCACTATAGGTTGTAATTCATATTAGATGTACCTGTCACTAGGAAACATAGGAAACAAACAGAGGGTCTGTGTCTCACTCCAGTGTCGTTGAATTTTGCGCAAGTATATCTACATAACAGCTATTAACACGATTGTCCATATTAGGTAGATCATCTGCAGAAGTAAATTACATTATAAAACTAAGACCTTAAAGGATTCCATGTTAAATATTCTTAAATTTGAATCCAGCTAGGGCTTGGTGTTCACATCTAATAAGACTCTACAGACTAAATCAGATTTGTCACTGAAGCGATTTAAAACTCACATTAATAAGTGTTTAGTAAAGGTCGTTACTAATCTATACAGGATTACTTGAACGATTACAAAGCTTGGATTCAAAATGACGTTGCTGCTCAGCTGAATGATTATACCTTTGTAACAGAACACAGACAGACTGATGTAAACAATGGCATTTTGATGGGAGCGACTGTTGAGTTTCTTGCTAGTTCTTCTCATCAGGAAACTGCTTTCCGAACTGGTGGTAGCTTCAGACAACTGACTGACTGACCTATTTTGACGTGTCAAACGTACTTTGTAACAAGTTTAATTGAAATAAACTATTTTGAGTTCAAGTTTACTAGTGCTCTTTTCATAAATGTTTTTTTAAATATTTCTATATATGTTGTATTTACAGCTAGCTACATGTGAGATAGTGTCGAAGGCTTTTTTATAGTCAATGAAAGCCAAGTAAAGAAAAGATTTCTAGAATTTTCTGTACTTTTTATATATTGGGCACGATAATAAATACTGATGTCCGATATCGGTCAGGAGAGTATTATTACTATTAAAGTTCCAGAAAATATCGTTAATATCAAAACCATAGCCTAGCGTAAGCAAATATTATTAGTACAAACAAGATAAACACATAAAACGCCTGTCATCGTGAGCAGCATTTTAAGTTTTGTATTATTAAATAAGTTTGTTATCAACTTAATTACAGGATAAATAACTCATAATTTATCTGTGTAGCAATGATGTGATATCTAACAATATAATAGTTAGTACTAGCTGTGCTCGCGACTCCGTCCGCGTATGCCTTGTCGCGCAGAAATATCTTTACGTGCATACCTCACCACTTGAAGTAAGCATACAAACATAATGAATCCTCAGTACCCATCGACAGGTCGATGTTAACAGTAGACAAATATCAAGGAATATTAACATATAACAATAATTAAAACAAATTGGGTTACATATGGGATGGAGCTGGATAGAGCTACATCAAGTTACATTGACGTGCAAGGAACAGTTAGCACTCAGGTCTACTCCTGCAACGCGCTGAGCTCGTCCCTGTGTCTTATATCCCTGATTATCATTCCGAAGTTAAAAAGTATTTAATTATTTACATGCTTTATTAATTACGTTACAACCATGATACAACAATAAAAGTTTGCTAAAGTAAATGTTCTTCTTGTAATTAATACTTTTGTATAAAAGTAAATGTTCTAGTCTAGTTAGACTTCTTCTAGAATGGTCAAAGACGTATATGTACCAAATGCGCTCGAAAAAAACTTGATGTAGGAGGTTGAAAGGGCGCTTGTGACAGATGATGACTTTTCTTCTTAGTGTGCATGACTCTTGTAACTAGTATCGAAGACGCATATGGTCAGTTGCGTCTAATCAATTTCCAATCTTTTTAACTATCGGGGGCAGTACTCAGTAATACTCATTATTTTATATTTTTATTAAAATACGTTTAAATTTCCTAAATTCGAAATGTCTGCTGCAAGTGGCTGAGGAGTTGGATATAGCACAGCCTACATAAGGTTGACATATCTAGACGATACCATCGAAGAAACTATCCCATGAACGTAAATATTTTAGAGGTTAAAAAATATAGAGTATTATTGTCTAATCTGCAAATCGTGTAAAAGTGAGCGTAAATACTTTAGGGGTTAAAAAATATAGAGTATTATTGTCTAATCTGCAAATCGTGTAAAAGTGAGCGTAAATACTTTAGGGGTTAAAAAATATAGAGTATTATTGTCTAATCTGCAAATCGTGTAAAAGTGAGCGTAAATACTTTAGGGTTTAAAAAATATAGAGTATTATGGTCTAATCTGCAAATCGTGTAAAAGTGAGCGTAAATACTTTAGGGGTTAAAAAATATAGAGTATTATTGTCTAATCTGCAAATCGTGTAAAAAAAGCTGAGAGCCTTAACTGTACTGCTATTAGTATATTTCTCACTACACATTTAGGATTATATTTTAAAAATCACCCAAGATGAGCGTAAAGATTTTCTGTAATATAGTAAAAAATTTTAAACTGAATAAAATGCTGTGCGATGGAAGATGGATCAGATGTGTGAGAGAGTACAACAATTCGGATAGATAAGTTGTTGCATCGTGTTGTTTCATTATTATTTGTGCAATACTACAAAATAATACTACACCGACAACGCCATCTATATCACAGAAGAAAAAGAAAAAAAAATAACCAACATGTATCAAACCTACAAAAAATTATTATTTAAAAATTGATAAAAACATTTTATATCATTGTAAAATATTATAAAATAGTATCATAAAATTCAAATACAGATTAGTGATTATATTTTGAGTCAGTCAACAAACAGGTGGCGCCATCTACAGGACGTGTGACAGGTTCACAGGCTTTGCTCGACTCCGTATATATTACATGTGTATACTACTGAAAAGAACAAGACAAACGATACCCTTTCTCATCCCATTAATGCTGCAGTTCCAGTGGATTCCTGTTCAGGGTTTTGTATTCCTAATGTCCATAAGCGACGGTGGCCACTTACCATCAGAGGAGAGACTACTCATTTGGCTCCTTTTTGTCATAAAAAAACAGTGTTGCTAACTCGTAAAATGATTTGTAATATTATGATTTTGTGCATTTAATGATATCAGTATCTAAAGAACTTGATTTTTTTAAGGAAAACATAAGCTCATATTTATAGCGCATATTTTAAGCTATTCTGTAAGGTTAAGGTTAAGTATTTAATTGTATTTTTTTTACTCTCATTCGTATTACTCGGCAAGTCCTTTCATGTGATACATATATTCTAAGAAGGCATCAAAAGCTTTGTAGACGTCGTTTTTTGTAGAAGTCCGCTATATTGGATTGAGAGTGACGCCACTAGCTATTTTCATTTGATAGCTATTTAACTGTAAGTTCCATAAGTTTCTAATAGATGGCAGAAAGTTAGTTTGACGTGACTCTTCAATTCTCTCATTCATTATCTAGGTTGAGTGAGCAATCAATAGATGGCGCTGTTAAGATTTAATGTTTCTAATATTCCGTTTTCTATTTTCTTTAATTACAAGATTATTAACTGATGCGGGTTAAGAGTATGTAAGGCTTCGTTTCCATCAGAGATAAGCTAGCAAGACACACTCGAGGCTAAGAAGAACAAATTAAGTACAAACTACGTTGCAATTATTGACGTTAGATTGGTCTTGTAAATTTAACATTGCAGTTCTTCTATGTTAAAAGGTAAATAAAAACGATTTGCTCTAACTTGATAGGGTTTTCGTATCATCAATATTAGGATGGCGCAAAAAAGCCGACTATTTTTTTTTCAGTCTCGAGTGAAAAAATTGTTAGGTATTGATGTTTTAAGAGCACTCTCCAAAGGACAGCTCAAAAAACATAATTAAAGTTTTATCTCAAAATTACGTAATTAAAGAACAACTTGGGTAGTGTCACCAAATTTTTAAGGTCATTCTAATATCTATGTATGAAAATAAAAAACAAATTTATTGGAAATCATGGTTTTATTAATACACATGGGCGATCAAGTTTCACTCAATGTTTTCTTTATGTTATAATGCCATCAAAATACCCTTACAAAATTTTGTAGCACTTTATATTCCCAGCGTGCGAGTAAGGATTGCAATCCGGAAAAATGGATCCGGTAATCCGGCGGATCCGGCATCATTTAACGTTTACCGGATCCGGTACCAATATAACGGATCCGGCGACCGTCTTGCATGTGGTTGTTGTTGATTAAATTAAAGAGTGGAAATTGTAAGACGAACTTATTATTGTAATAATTGTGCCATTCATCAGAAAGATTCATCAAATCATGATGGTGTCTGTCATATATATAAAACTTGTTTGTTAGCATTCTCAAATACTTTAAGAATTGTTGTGATCTCACTAAATTACGTAAGGTTAATTATATTAGATTTTATAAAGTTACTTACTAAAATAATTGATCTATCTGTAAAAGAAAAATCTATAACGAGCTAATCGTTACATCGTTAAAATTTTATTGGTTACCTACACTACTAGATTTTATTTTTTTGCTCAAACTCAAAGTTTATTTCAGTTAGACTTTTTACAAAGTACTTTTGACACGTTAAAATTGGTCAGTCAGTCAGTTTGTCTGAAGCTACCACCAGTTCGGAAAGCGGTCTTCTGATGAGAAGAACTGGCAAGGAACTAAACAGTCGCTCTTTTCAAAAAATCATGTAAACGCCATTGTTTACGTGATTTTTTTTACATTCAATATACACCATTGTCATTCAACTTAGTGTCAGCGTTACTTGGATTCCAAGTTTTGTCATCACTCAAGTAATCATTTACAGAATAGTTTGGCTTTGTTTGTTAAACAATTTTTAATGCGGGTTTAAAATCACTTATTGGGTAATCTCAACATAGGATTGGAAATAAATTTGATGTTATATATGTTTTATTTTTTATAAACTGACTATATTAACTACTAGCGGCCCATCCCGGCTTCGCACGGGTGGAATATTTTTTAAAAAACATTTTGGCTCCCGCATTTCGGTGGCCCTTCTCATGCCGCGTTACTCGCTGCGCTGCGTCGCTATACTGGCCCGTCGCGTCGTCGTGTATTTTTTGTTTATATTGATATTTTTAATTTCGTAATATCTTTTGAATGGAAAGTCCGATTTTAATAATTCAAAAAGTAATTTACGGGTATTGAAACAGTCTTGAATACGACATAATTTATTTGGATAAGGATTAATACGAAGGTATGGAAAACATGGTCTGATTTTGATAGGCTTTTTTATCAACTTTTAAAATGTAAAAAAGTAGTTATAGTGACATAACTAAAGTAGTTGGACATATGGTCTCGCGGAGTTTTTTGTAGATATTGATACGTTCTATAATATTGTAGAACATTTTTTTGTTCTATCATCAATACTTTTCGCAGCGCATGCGATGAAAGACATTTTATGGCTAATTTTTTTGCACCTTGCCTTGGTTTTAGTAATAATTTCTGAGGATCCCTAATTTTTTCCCGTAATAAATATAGCCTATGTTACTCAGGGAAAATGTAGCTTTCTAATAGTGAAAGAATTTTTGAAATCGGTCCAGTAGTTTTTATGTTTATTCGTTACATACAAAAATACAAAAATCCAAAAATCCAAAAATACAAAAATACAAATCTTTCCTCTTTATAATATTAGTATAGTATAGACAATGACACTTGATTAACTTTCTAACAGTTAATTTCGAACCGAAAAGCGGAAATTATCCTGATTTTTTCAATCCGCCGGATCCGGACCGGATCCAAAACAGAAGTAATGTAATCCGGAACAAAAGTAATTACAAGCATAACAATGGAATACATTATTTGGTATCAGTACTACTATTGGCGCTCTTTAAACCGCAACCAATGTCCACCCTTAAGCCGAGGACTGAAGGACTCTGTAGATAATTTCGCGGGGAGACGTGTCTTGACTGATGGAGAAACTTCAAATTTTTGAAGAATTTGGTATAGGAAGGACTTTAACTCGAAGAGAGCAAAGCGTGCACCTAAAAATTGCAATAGTAAATTCGTAAGAAATTTTGGGATTTTCGTAATTACCAAAATTATTTGGATTAATTTAAAAAATCACAAGTGTTACTTTGTCCAATTACACTTACCAATACAATTTCTAGGACCCAAACCAAAAGGCATGTAGGCCACGGGATTTATTTTATGCTTGTTCTCTTCGGAAAACCGTTCAGGGTCGAATTTAAGAGGATTCGGAAATAGTTCCGGGTTGTGGTGGAAACTCCATATTGGTATTATGACTAGGTCGTCTTTTCTTACCTGTTACAAATTAAATTAAATTAAAGCATCGATACTCTGAAATTCATCAAACAATTGTAAATTGTAAACAAAAATACTGCACGAAAAGCTCGAGAGCCCTGAAGAACCTTCAAAGTGGTCAGCATCTTCACTTTTATAATTGAATATAGTTCTGGCTCACCATGGATAGCGTAGTATTAAAGACTTAGAGTTGCTAATTGAATATAATGTACTTACAATATAATCTTGGGTAGCTTTGGCATTTGGCGTTCCCATGTTGTAGTCTTCTGTACAAATTCTGTCCAATAATATCATCGGTGGCCATAATCTGAGGACCTCTGAAATTGTAAAATTACATATTATAAAACATGAAAGATATAAAAATATTAATATGTGAAATAACTCATTAACTTTAAATCATTCCAGCAAATATGTCTAGCGCTAATTATTGTTATGTCGAGTGAATTTTTTTCTTACCTGAAACTACCATATCCAAGTAAGTCATACTCTGAATACTATTCAAGCTAATTTTTCCACCGTTCTTCACGTCCACGTCTTTAATTTCTTTTGCTAAACGATCTTGTATTTCAGGATGGATGGCAAGCTCGTGCAATGCAAAACATATCGCCGTTGAAATTGTTTCAAAACCAGCTATTAAAAATATCATTGCTTGGGCAACTAAATCGATCTCTGACCAAACTGAAAAAAACATAAATTTGATGATCAACATTTAGTTTTAATTTAATTAGCAGTAGATAAGTTTGGGCCATAGAATTGTACCAGAATAAAAATATTCCAGTAGATACCTACTATAGATAGCCTTCGCTTCGCTTTATATAACTAGCGCCATTTAGAAAAAACGGATACTTAAAGTAGATAAATTTTTATACAAACCTCTGTTAACATTCTTTTTGCCGACAACAAATTCTTCAACACTAGCAAAACCAGCGTCTTTATGTTGACCATTCTCTGCTTTTTCATCATGAGAAAGTTGACCTATAATTAAAATAAATTTTGGTTTTATAGATTAAATCACCTTATCAATGCGACAATTTGGATTGACCCCCTTTTGATTTGGTACTTGAATATAAAAATTTCGTCATCACCATAGCTTTAATTTTTTTATATTGAGGCAAAATCATGTCGTATTAGCAAGACCTTTAGTTAGTCAATTATTTTATTAATATTATAGTACGATAATCCTAGAAAGTATGTTATTAAATCTTAGACATTAGACTAGATGTCTATTCAGGTATTATATATAACACTATTTAACAAAAAAAAATATAGTAGATGGACATATTTTGTTATTGTTTAGTTAACTAAAATGTTAAGATATTAAAGGTTTTGGATTTACGTGCAACTATTGAAGATTACCTTTGTTGGCTTGCATGAGAAGATGTATCATGTCTGGTCTGACAATCTTATTTATCTCTCGATTCTTCATGGTGCTTAACACAAGTTCCGTAAAAAAGTCTCTAGTTATGCTTGGAAATAAGGTTACTTTTAATTTCTGAAAAATAATGGTTATATTTAGTTTAAAGCAGGAGTATAACTACCGGCAAGTAAGTTTAGGGTTGACCTTTTATGCGCAGAAGTCACTATTAAGGCAGCAGCAGCGCGTCAAACGCGACTATTTCTTATGCGACGTTTCAGTTCCCACGCGTCTGCTACGTCATGGATGAAACGCAGCACGTCCACAATGCGCAACAAACCTCCACTATTTTTGCTTACACCTAAAGTTAGCTGCCGGCTAATATGTATATATTGTAGTATTTTTGAAAAGGTAATAGAGACTATAACTCACCCTTATGAGAGATGGGAAAGTCGACAACAAGAAAAATAAAAACCTTTGACGAAACTTAAAAGTTGTTGCTAATTTTCCCATTTCAAAGAATTTATTTTTTCTGTTAGTATAAGAATCTACTTTAAGTCCAAACGCACAGGATGCGATCACATCGTTGGTATAACGCGATGTGAGATCTTTGCAGTCCATGTCAACATATTCAGCTGTAAATATTAATATATATATTCTTCTAGAACAATTCAAGCATGAGTTAGTAAAGATAGACATTAAATATGTTTTGCATGCAGATCATGATGAAGAACATAAAATTGTTACGTGACAAAAATTTTCTTACTGTTTGATTCCTTAAGTTGCTGATTTAAGATTTTTAACGTTTGTTGTCCAACTTCTTCCATAAACGGCACCATCAACTTTATCTTAGAACTTGTAAAGGCTGGACTTAAAGTTGATCGCATGTCTTTCCATTCTTGACCTTGTTAAAAAAATTAAATCATATAAGCATTCACAAACTATTTTGTCTTATTAGCTGTTAAATGATGACTACCTCTCAATAAAAATAAACTTCTAGAAAATATGGGTTCCATTTTTTCATCAGTAAAGCTTCTGTGATCAAGGAAGTGTTCAATGTCCTTGATTGTAATCTTCTTCACCAGCTCTATGTCGCGTATCATTAGCGTTGGCTGCAATAACTCATATCTGCCGATGAATCTAAAACCATTATTAAGAAGTCAATGATAGGTCGATCAACATTTGTGCTCTAATCATAGCTGAGGCGAGTTGGGGTCCAGAGTTGAAATTGCTAAGACTAATAAGTTAATAGTGGAATGCGCAGCAATTGACTCACATATTCTTTTGGCATCACTAAAAGTTTTACAAGATTTAATTTTTATTACGTGATTTTGATTGTAAATTAATACATTTCAAATTTTTTTCGCATATTACACAATAATTGATGATTGCCCAGTACCACTATTAACGATTGAACAAAACATGAGATTAATATTGCCATTGTTTTTTAAAAAATAAAAAAATTGTTTTGCAAAAAAGGTATTGTTTTTTGTTTCAATCACATTAGTTTAGGCAACGTGAAGATAATTCAGAGCAAAAGAATTTTACAATTTTTGTAGTCACCTCTCTTCGGGGAATGTTTGGTACAACATCTGCATATCTTCAACGAAATGGTTTACACCGAATAAGACTCTCCATACGTTGCCGAGGAACGGCACCACCGGTTTATGCTTCACCCCATAGTCGCTGAACCTTGAGTATAACTTATTGAAGTATAATGCTAGTAATGCTCCCAGCACTGCAGCCCATATCAGGAATATCATCTATGGAGACACATTACGGTTACATTACAAGTATGTTTATTAGATCTGGTTTATAGTCAACCTCTGCAAGTTATAGTAATAATAAAAAGACAATGTGGAATATAAATATATAATCCTAATGAATACTAATCTCTATTATATAAAATTTTCGTGTGACAATGTTAGTTATCATACGCCTCCCAAACGGCTCGGCCGATTTTTATGATATTTTATATGCATAGTCAGCAGGTCTGAGAATCGGCTACTATCTATTTTTGATCCCCCAAGTAGTAAGGGTGGCCCACCCCAAATTTATATAGCAAAAAAAACGTTTGCCGGACCAGCTAGTCTAATCTATAAAATTCTCGCGATGTTTGTTACCAAACTCTTCCGAAAGGGCTCGTCAGATTTTGATGAAATTTTGTGTGCATATCGGGTAGGTTTAGAATTGGTCAACATCTATTTTTCATACTTCTAAGTGATAAGGGTGGCCCACCCCAAAACACCGTTTGCCGGGTCAGCTAGTAATACTATAAATCTTAACTCTAAAATCAAAAATCCAATAAGCTATACATATAACTTCCCGTGTCTGTACATTGCGTGTATATTAAAAAAAATTAGCAGAGAGCTTAACAGATAACTTAAAGATACCATTTCAAAAGTTTTTAAAAAAATTGTCTGTTTGTCGTTTGTTTGTGCGCGATAAACGCAGAAACTACTGACTCCACTCGAGTGACGTTTATATATAATTGTAGCGCTAACTTCGGAGTAACATTTAGTCTTTGTTTCATCGCAATCGGTTTACTCAATCAAAAGATATATTCATTTACAAATTTTATTCACGTAGTTGAACCTGTCACACGTCCCGTAGATGGCGCCACGTGTTTGATAATTGTCTCATAGTGTAATCACTAATCTATATCTGAATTTTACGATACTATTATGTAATATTTTACAATAATATAAAATGTTTTTTTTTATTTTTAAATAAGATATTTTTGAAGATTAATGATTTTTTTTAGTTTTAATTTGTAATGTAATGTAATTACAAATTAAAACTAAAATCTCATCGTGTGGTGAGGTGTACACGTAGAGAAATTTCTGCGCGATAGGACCATACGCAGACGGAGTTGCGTCCTCTCATAAGACTCCCCACGAATCACTCAGAATGGATCACAGCCGACGGTCCCTAGGAGTACACTACAATAATATACAATCTAGACGGAAGTCGATCAGTGCCTGGGGCTTGCGACGTAGGTGCAGCATCAAAAGGCCTTTCTACTACCAGTAAATACTCTCCCTCACCGCTCGACCTTCTGAACCCAATATTTCAACAACACAGGAATTATACTAGTTATTATTTAAATGTTCAACAAAATATACAACATCTTGAAGTCACATCCGAGAATAACTAAACCTTATTGCGTAAAAATCATCCCTTTTATAATACAAAATACTCTATAATTAATGACAGGTGGGGTCGTAGGTCTGTGTTGCCAAGTTAATATTTAAAACCTCCCTTACATAATTTAATAAAGCTTACAATTAGTATCAATTAAAGTTGAGTATGAAAATAGGTAAATGTACAGTGTCCACTCACATTTAATCCTCTAGCTCTTGTTTTTTTTTTAATCGTACGCATGCGCGACGCGTTTGCTTGTCTGAGTGCTATAATACGACTATCATATAATACCTACTTTTGTTTACTTTATCATTGTTATATTTTTGTTCACTTTTGTTATCTTAGTAAAATGATTATTATACAAAGCGTCAGTAGCTCAGTGGTTCGGGCGTTGGATTCACGATCAACAAGTCGTGGGTTCGAATCCCGTACATTGGACTACTGGCGTGGCCCACTCCTGACACAAGCTATTTATTAGCTTACTAGGAGGGGTAAAGAGAATACTAGTAGTATGTGATCCATACTGCTAGTAATCTTAGTAATAAAAAAAAAAAAAGAAAACAAATGTAAAAATAGTGTATACGAAGGTTTGCATTGCTAGTGGATATCAGCACTTTGTTTTTCTGTCATAACGTGCGACCAATTTGTAAATTACAAAATAAAACTATTTAAACATTCAACGTCGATTTTCGGTCTCTTAATTAGGAGTCTCTTTAGGGTTAATAAAAATAGAGTAAGCAAAGCATGAAATCATACCTTGTTAACGTCGCTAAAAACCTTATTAAATTAATTTCTTGTTAAAACTTAAATTGAAGATAACAAACACAAAAATGCTTGTCATTGTGAGTGTGACCCAACGCCTAATGCCTATCGCGCACTCGGTTGTTTATCATCGTAACTATTCAAATATTTGTCCAAATGAAGTAGTGTAAAAGACAAAGTTTATCTACTTTAAATAAAAGATGCGATAAAAGTTTTTATTTTGATGTAAGGGTTAACAGGCAGGCGCCAAGCATCTTCTGCGCCGGTGTGCGAAAAAAAGTCGTTCGCCAACAACTATCTTCTGCGCCAATTATTACGCCCTGTTGTTTTTTTTCATTTCGAATCATGTCATATTATATTTTTGGTTTGGCGCCCCCAAAAACGTTCCTTCGCCTTTTCTGCCTTGGCGTCATCGTGCACCGCATGACCTCGCACACATGGACGGCGCGTCCCTGAGGATTAAGATGTGTTAATACCAAATGTGCGTTAGAAATAAATTATCAATATTTATCGTATCTATATAGTTCACTATTTTGTCGATAATGGCTTACACATAAAATATAGATATAATAGCTCAAAGATGGCAGATATTTTTCCTACGTACTTGACACTTATCGTTATATTTTGGATAATTCACATTATATCATTATAAATTATAGCCTATGTGTTATTCTGATGTGTAAAATATTGTCGTTAAGTTTCATCAAAATTCATTCAGTAGTTTTTGCGGTTGTAAGTGTTGTTTCAGATAAAACAGGGTTATGGTTAATTGTAAGGTCTAAAATAATTATGTGATTACTTCCGTATCATATACAATTAGCAACATCGTTGATAATTTAAATTCGGGGGTAGTACTATTTATATTATTCCAAGACAGTATGTAACTTCTGTTCCGATAGAATTAAGCCAGTTGTCAAACGGAGCTCGCCTGGTGAAGAATACTAACGTAAATCAAGATTTTTGTGATGTATTTTAATAAATTATTAAATGTTCACAGACACTATGTAGAATTATATTTAAAAAAAAAACATTATAAAACTTTAGCGTTTGAGTATCATTATGAATATAACTCTTGATATGATAACAAGCACATAACAGTTACTACTTTAACGACTTTGTACTAACTATTGGTTATATAAGTAATATTATCGATAAAAATATATGATATAGTCTATTGATTATACATATATATTAAAATATCTTTTGGAAGTACAATGCAAACTTCATTAAACACGCCCAAATAAAAAAATCAGCCTTATTACATGACCGACATAAGTCAAAATAGTTTCCAATAAAACTTGTCGTAAACTGAAAGAGTGAAAAAATAAATACACCGGTAGGTATATCAATTACTAAATCATGACCGACATTAGTCACGATAACTTCCTATAAAACTTATACATTTTATAGTTTCCAATACAGCTTTTCCAATGAAACTAACAAGAGGTAAAGTAATAAATACACCGGTGTGACAGTTTATACAATTTTCACATGACCGACTTTTGTTGACTGATTTGACTTGACTGTTATTATATCGTAATATTCGAATAAATAAACCGTGTCATTAATAGTAGTTTATTAAAACACGTAAATGTAGCAATTGGGATATTTATTCGGTACGCAAATCCGTTGTTCAGCTCGTGATTAATATGCACTTACATCCTGTAACATCGCTCCCTGACAACGACTGATCTCACATAATCCTGAATATCAATTGCTGTCTATATAAATATGGATGAATGTTTTTTGTTAAGTTTGTAATAATTAGAATAACTGAAATATTTATTACTAGCGGCCCATCCCGGCTTCGCGCGGGTGGAATATTATTTTTAAAAATATATTGGCCCTCCCGCATTTCGGTGCCCCCTCTCTTGCCGCTTTACTCGCTGCGCTGCGTCGCTACACTGGCCCGTCGCGTCGGCGTGTATTTTTTGTTTATATTGATATTTTTAATTTCATAATATCTTTTGAATGGAAAGTCCGATTTTAATAATTCAAAAAGTAATTTACAGGTATTGAAATAGTCTTGAATACGAAATAATTTATTTGGATAAGGATTAATACAAAGTTATAGAAAACATGGTCTGATTTTGATAGGCATTTTTATCAACTTTTAAAATGTAAAAAAGTAGTTATAGTGACGTAACTATAATAGTTGGACATATGGTCTCGCGGACTTTTTTGTAGATATTGATACGTTCTATAATATTGTAGAACATTTTTTTGTTCTATCATCAATACTTTTTGCAGCGCATGCGATGAAAGATATTTTATGGCAAATTTTTTGGCACCTTGGGTTGGTTTTCGTGAGATTTCCTAAGGATCTCTAATTTTTTCTTGTAATAAAAATATATAAAAATATAGCCTATGTTACTCAGGGATAATGTAGCTTCCTAGTGGTGAAAGAATTTTTGAAATCGGTCCAGTAGTTTTTATGTTTATTCGTTACATACAAAAATACAAAAATACAAATCTTACTTCTTTATAATATTAGTATAGATTAACATTTTGTTTTCTAGTCGACTCGTCCCGGTTTCTAATCAAAAAATTCACCTGACCCGGGCCATGTGTAATAAACCACGTGTATTAAGATTTAACACGGTAATTCCTCGATTTTATTTATATCTTCTCTGTACACCGCATAAGGATACAGTGAAATAAAATTAAACCTTAATTAACGGTGTGATTAAAGTGGACCATCTGCTCGTTTGCACCTTTTCTACCATAAAAAAGATTCAACTATTTTCAGTGGTGTAACTTCTTCTTCTTTATCACGTCCTAGCAATATGGCCAGAAGACAGCGCCCGCCTCACGACGTCCCGCCAACTTTGCCTACTGACTGTCAATCGCAGCCTTCACCTGATCCGTCCATCTCATAGGGGACCTTCCCCGTGGTCTTGTGCCTTCGACTCTCCCTTGGCGGAGTAACTATAGGGTGGCATTTCGGCAAAATGCCAGGGGGGCCGTGTCGAAGGGAGCTCCCAATCAGAGAAGGCTATGAGCACAGGTGGATCCTAATATTTACTATTACAATATTCAGTAAAATTTATAACTAAGGTTCTTGCTTGCTCTTCAAGTATAGGCTCATAAGTATGTCACACACCGGCGCAGCCGACGCTTGGCGCGTGTCTGGGTTAAGTTTCTTAATATTGGAGGAGGGGGCCCCATTTGATGAATTCGCCAGGGATAGTTACGCCAACGGTGTAGTTATGCCATTGAAGTACTCTACTTTTAAAATAGTTGAATCTTTCTGGACGGCCTTATGGCTAATTAGCCATCTCTTTCAGGCAACCTGTCCTGTCTTGGAAGGAGCGAAGGTTAAAATAAAGTAGGTGTAGTTACAATATAATAATACTAATAAGAATATTGTTACTATATTACTATATATGATTTTGTTATATGTTAATAACGAATTTAGTACAGTTTACATATAATAATGCAGTAACTATCATATTATGTATACATGTTGTCGTGGGTAGGGTAATCGATAGTAGAATCGGTAGTTGTACGCCAGTCATAGACCCGAGCTAACGTGACCTGGCGAGAAACTGAGCTTACTAGTAAAGGTACACAAGATTTCAAACCTATGGTTAATAGTGTCAGTACAAAAAAAAAAAAAATTTTATCAAATCAATCAAAATTATTTACCTCATGTTACACGTCCCGAAATTTGCTGACTACATGGGAATGAATCACCGATGACTTGGGAGCCGAGTTTGTCTAACTTCACCCCCCTCCCTCGCTGCGTTGCCTGCTGCGAGCTGAATTTTCTTTGGATGGTATTTTGTTTGGATTAACATTTTTAAGTTTCTAATATCTTTTGGACGGAATATCCGATTTAAATAATTCAAAAAGTAATCTACAGGTATTGATGCAAATGTATGGCTAACATGGTCTTATTTTGGTCAGCATTTCTATCAACTTTTAAAATATAAAGAAGTAGTTAAAGTAAGACATAATTACAATAATTGGACATTAAGTATCGTGAAGTTTTTTATATAGATTTTGCTATGTTCTTTAATATTGCAGGTCACTTTTTTTTGTTCTATCGTCAATATTTACCGCAGCCCATGCGATGAAACACATTTTTATTTTTTTTACAAGGATCCAATTTTTTTTCCAGGAATAAATATAGCTTATGTTACTTAAGGATAATGTAACATTAAACGGTAAAAGAATTTTTGAAATCGGTCCAATTGTTATTTAGTCAATTCGTTACAAACCTACAAAAATACAAAACTTTTCTCTTTAAAATAGTAATATAATAGCTTATACCCGCTTTTTAAAAAAATAAGTATCAAAGATCATACAATAGAAATGAATTGTTTATCTTTCGTAAGAAAAATTTTTTTTTTCATAAAAAGTATCCTATGTTACTTCTAATACCCTCACGAATATGTGTACATTGTTTCATGATGATCGGTTATTTTTTTTTATAATTAATAAGGGGCAAACGAGCAGAAGGTCCACCTGATGGTAAGTGGTCACCGTCGCCCATGGACATCTGCAACACGCGAGGAGCTGCCGATGCGTTGCCGACCTCTGAGAACCCTGTACACACGCCATTTGAAGACCCTCATGTTGTAGTCCTCTGGGAATACCTCTGGGGGAAGGTCATTCCATAGCTTGCACGTGCGTGGGAGAAAGGATCTTGAAGCACGTACGTTCGTCCAAATGGTGAGGGTGGAATTTGTCCCAGCGGCGGAGAGTGCGATGGCGGAAAAGAGTTGGGGGCACTAAATCGAATAGTTCTTCAGAACATTCCCCATTGTGCAGACGGTAGAAGATACATAGAGAGCCAACATCTCTCCGGAGACTTAAGTCATCTAGACCGTCTGTAAGCATTGGATTGTCGATAATACGAAGGTTAAGTAGTTTTCGCGTGAAAGCAACAAACTTACATTCACATTAATAATATTAGTAGGGATGTAGAGATGAGTTAATATTTTACATTATTTATCATTAAATACTTTCTAAGTTATCTTAACAAGATAATGATATAGCAAGTCATTATTAAAACCAATTGTTGTAGTTTGATAATGATTTCGATTTTAATTTTCATGATGACTTTTCACAGTATCAATCTCATGGTGACTACTCATATCGTGAGTCTTTTGATTACTTCTCATAGTTTGAATCTCATGGTGTCTTCTCATATTGTGTCTTATCTTCTTCTCACAGATTGATTTTTCTCACAATATGAACTCCATGTTGACGACTCTTTATATTGTAGGTCTCATGGTGACTTCTAGTATGAATCTCTTCCTTATATGATATGATGGTATCCATATGATTCTTATTGTGTGATACTCGTCATTTCTCAAGATTTACATCTCATGGTGACTTCTCAAAGTATATATCTTATGGTGACTATACTCAAGTACCTTATTGTGTTCTTATCGTGACTTCTTTCATATAAAGTTTCTAATGGGTGACTATTCTTGTTGTGATATTCTAATAACAAGAAATATCCATTTATTTACTTTGTTAGCTCATTATGTTCACATTTTGTATCTAAAGTAAGTTGGAAAAATTCGACGTTTCTCACTAAGAGCTCTCATTGTCCTCCATTTTACTTTCATAAGTAAAAAGTTTTGAGTTTGTTTACGACTACGGTCATTAGGGACGGTATACATAAATGCGATGTGCTTGTCTATACATAAAATATTGTTTGACTGACAGACAACACCTTTGTTAATACTTGTAGGAAAAATCTTACAAATTTGAATAATACCTACCTACCTTCACCTTCCTATTTACCTACCGTCCTACTAGTTTAACTACTTTTGTATTGCTTTTTTATCACCATTGTATCATAGCAAACTATAATTTTTTTTTAAGTTTTCGAGTTTTAAAGTGACTGACGAACATCAACTCATTTTAATTTATTTATATTGAAGATAAAAATGAATAAAAATGTTTTTTCACTCAAATCGCACATCTTTAATAGAAACGCAGCATTATTAGTAATTACAGTTTGATTATGTCGTAGCGCCTGTGAGTTTTTGAAAGCAACATATAAATTGTAACTCATTGCTATTTTTTTGTGAATGCAAAATTAATTTTCATTTGTAATTATTTTTTGTAAACAAGTGTCTAATTATTTCATTGTAATTTTAAAGTTAGTTGGCGACTTGTCATTAACTCCACTTGAATGTGTCTCCAGAGAACCTTAAAATATTTTACTTCATTAACCTAGTTGGAAGTTCAGTAATAAAACTACACCTTTTCATTAAATAATGGATCATTTTAGTTGATTTAAAACAGAAAGCACTAAGCTTTAGAGACTTAGGCTGCGTTTCCACCAGAGATTAGCGAGAGGTTGTGTATGCATGTTTTGTAAATTGACACACTGCGCGAGGCTAGGTTAATGAAGCAATTCTAACAAACACATCGGTCGCACGTATATGGTGGAAACACAACCTTAGGGGGCCCATTAACATTATAAAACTTTATTTCTTATGTTTTCACCCTTTTAAGTTTTATAACATAACATTTCTTTTTGGACTGATACTGAATTCCATTTATACGAAGTCGTGGGCATATGCTAGTGCAATAATACATTTTTAACTTATGTCTATTCAACAATATTTACAACTTATTATTAGTATGAAATAAATTCTTAAAATTCCGCTATCTCGCTAGTTATTGCAAAATATCTTTGAAATATTAATATTGGATGCATACGCTTTAGATTTTAATAACATAACTAAGCTTAGGACGATGTTATTATCGACAGTCACTACAATAACTACTTATAAAAGCATTAGCTATTAAATTAAATTATTCGTAATAAAACTTGTCGTAACATAAGAGAGGTAAGAATATAAATACAACGGTGTGACAGCTTCTGTTATTGTCACATGACCGAGATTAGTCACAACAGCTTTCAATATAACTTGTCGTAACCACAGAGAGGGTAACGTTTGGGTATATAACCTAATCCAGGCAGGTACTACATTAGCAATTTAACACGTAGGGAAGGTGAAAAATTACCAGAGATTACTGAAATACCGTCATTTATCAACATCGTGGAGACCTGGATATGACGCATTAACCCAGATAACGGTTTAAAATGTTTTAAATTATGGATTTTGTGTTGAAAGGATAACAGTTGATGGTCTACACGATGTGTTGATCATTTTCCGGGTTTATTTATTGATATTCCGTAACCGAAACTTTGGTTATTCGAGTTTTGTGCTCTTTGATTTTGGAAATAAATAATTGTAGGAGCGTACTAATAATTTATGTAAATATTGTACACCACAATATTGGCGATCAGTTTTATTATAAACGAAAATACAAACAGCTTTTTAAATGAATACTTACACATAAAAGCAAACTAGTATCAAATTATGAGTTATTTGATTAATCAATATCATTTACACAAAAAAGGTGTGTGTGCGATTCACACACGATAGAAGTGAAACTTCAGTAAATCGACAAAAGAATGAGATGAATATATATAATTATATAAAATAGTATGTATATTTCTGTCTCATTCTTTCCTACACATTTTTGTATTTGTGTCTCTTACCTGTCGTTTTTTCCGTTGCATCCGGTTTGAAATCACAACGATTCTAAAGAAGTTTTACTTCAAAAAGGAATAATGAAGTAATGAATTTTCAGAGTTGCTAACCGACTTCCAGGTCCAACCGAATAGCGAGGCTATAACCTTAACTTCCTTAAATACTTTTCGGCAGCTCTTATCGCACTGACACCCAAATACGGAATGACTCGAAATCATGGTAGGTAGTCCAAATAAGAAAACTAAATTAAGACAACCGGATATTATTGACTGGATATTCATAATATCTTTCTAACAATTGATAAATATAAAAATAAGGAAATTAAATGTGTATCATAGCAACCGAATGTTACACACCAGTTTTTTTATTTTAAAAAAAAATTTAAAATACGTAAAGGAAGTCAAATTATATTGTAACAACCCGGATAATAATATAAGATATATTAAATCAATAGTGTATCCTAATATAATGATAATTAATATCGGAAAGAAGAATCATTTAACTACTGCCAGAGTACAAGTGTTACCATAACTGTTCTGATAATGTCAGCATAAAAATTACATTTGTGGAGTATTCCCGCTCATAAATTATAATACGAGTAAGAAACAGTTTTTTCCAAGTTAGAGTTTGGATTAGTTGTTATATTTATGAACCTGATTATCAAGACACAATTAATTTACTGTGTAAGCTGTCAGAGATGATAAATGTGGTTTGGCGCCATCTTAGTAACCAACTACGTGGGTTGGGTCAAGCCGGTAGTTTAAAATAAACTTGTTATTTCAAGGTTTACAGACTGTCGGCAGTCCAAACTAGCAGTCCCTGCCTTGTCAAGGACCTTGTCCCGAAAACTGCCCAGTCTGAATCGCATTGATCTTCGTCTAATAGTGGGAGTAATGTCGGGACACTGCCCACTTAACAAAAACTTATTTACCATAGGCTTGACTGACAGTCCTATCTGTAGGGGTTGTCTGCAAGCAGAAGAGACGACTGCCCACGTTGTCCTGGAATGCGTGGGTGTCGCCACACAACGGGCACAAATCCTCAAGGACATGAGGTCGCTCCAAGAAGCCTGTGAAGTTCCCAGGAAACTTCTGCGCTTCTGGAAGGTGCGGGGCTGGCTCTTATAGATAGTCATCCCTGCACGCACAATGGACCGATTTAGAGTCTAAGTGCGGAAACAGGAGCTCACTCACAATACACTACAATACAAAGGAATTCCAATTGATGGACAGACAGATGGACGAAGTAATCCTATAAGTTTTCTCTTTATAATTAATTCTTTATATTTTGGGGAATTAAATTGTCATTTATTTAATTTTAACGGTTTATCGTAAATATAATACTAACGAGCTCTTTTTAACGAATTATCGATAACCTGTTTCACTTGTTTTTAATATATATTATAATCAACTATAAAATTATAAAGGTCTGATTACTTTATCTGTGAGGGATGGGTTTGAATATAATTCCCCTCTGCAGCTGGGCGAGCATCTCGAAAGAGGCGAGTAACCCATGCACCTTGGTTGTAGGGGATCTGTTTCCCGACTGGATTGAGACAACCAGCATGCGAATCCGACCGCCAAGTGAGTCTCGAGTCGCATGTTGGCTAGACTTATCTTCTCCTTCTCTCATCCCATTAATGCTGCGGTTGCAGGATACTCTGGGTGCTTGCTCAGGGTTTACAAAAACTGCAACATTCTTCTCATCTTTCAAGTTTATTTTTCTTCAAGATGGACAAACGACCTGGTAAAGGCAGCAGTGGGCCGCTGGATGCAGGTCGCAGGTGATCGGTCGTACTGGAAATCACTGGGGGAGCCTGTGTTCAGCAGTGGACGTCCAATCGCTGACACGAAACGAAATTATTGCGACCCAGGTGCAAGATTAAAGAGCCCTTCTACTACCAGTAAACGCTCTCCTTCACCGTTCGACCCACTGAGTCTAATATTTAACACTGCTTCAGCAAAATAGCAATTACACTAATAATTAAAATATTCGGCAAACTATCTTTAAATATACAACACTTTGAAGTCACACGAGATCCGAGAACAATTAAACCTTATTGCGTAAAAGTCATTCTTTTTATATATTTTATATAAATCTGTTGCTAAACTTAATCAGGAATATGAAGATAGAGCTGTTTTTTATAAATGCAATATTGTGGCAGATTTGGATGCTGTTTTTGATGTTATCATTAAAAAGCATGAAAAAGTAGATATATTTATTAATAATGCTGGTATTATAGATGAGAAGAATGTAAGAAAAATTATAGAGGTGAATACAATAGCTGTTATGGAATGGACAATGAAGTTTTATGACTACATGAGAAGAGATAGAGGTGGTAGCGGCGGAACTATTATTAATGTGTCATCTGTTTTTGGAATTATGATTTTACCCTTTACTCCTTTTTACCACGCTTCGAAGTTTGCTGTTACAGCATTCTCAAGATCATTAGGGCACGAGGTGAATTTTAATAATACTGGAGTAAGAATTCTAACGTTATGTCCAGGCTTGACGAGTACTAAGTCAACAGAGCGTATAGATATTAGAGACGATGAGTTGGTTCCTCAATTTAAGATGTCTATTAAAGACTTCGAGCGCCAGCAACCAGAGGCTGTTGGAGTAGGTGCAGTGGAAATTTTTGAGAAAGCGGACTCTGGAACAGTCTGGTTGGTGGAAGGTTCGAGACCAGTTAAGGAGTTGAACGTCTAATTACTTTTTGTTTATTTACTGTGTGATGTTTGTCGTGCATATCTGTTAATGTAATATCACAATAAAATATTTATTAAAAAATTAAATATTATTTTATTAACAACTAACATAGAATTTCTTTAAATAGAGAATTTAAATATTTTTTCCTTCGCACTTAAATGAAAAAATGTTGATTTATTTAAAATATGACATACTTAATACTACTTAACTGAGGTAGGGCACAGCAGGAAATTTCGTGCTCAAATATGGAGCAGCCCGACTGGGGTAGTACCTCGACCTTACAGTAGATCACAGCTAAATAACACTACTATAAAGCAGTGTTGTGTTCCTGTTGGTGAGTAAGGTGGCCAGAGCTCCTGGGGGGAATTGGGGATAGGTTCGGCAACGCGCTTGCGATGCTTCTGGTGTTGCAGACGTCTATAAGCTACGGTAATCGCTTACCATCAGGTGAGCCGTACGCTTGTTTGCCGACATAGTTACATTAAAAAAAAAATACTTTTCCTTTTTACAATTTCGATAGCTCATATAAAGATAATAAATTTATTATGAACAAATAACTAAAATGAGTAATAAATAATTTGTGACTTTTGCTAATATTTTAGATGTCGAAGAAGTAATTAATAATTACAAAATTAAACGAACGACACATACAAACAATAGTTCTATACAAAGATAAATTGCTACCGATATTCAAGGCGTTCGTTGATTTATATGAATACTAATCAATTCGCCGGCTTTTGTACCTATTTAAATTTAACTAAAACAATTTTTTTTCAATAATTTGTTATAACAATATGCAGGCGTTATATATTTTATTATTATCCCGCAGAAACTACAACTTTTTTCGGGATAAAATGTACCCAAAATGTTAATCTATGTTTTAAAGTATCTGTGTGCCAAATTTCATTGAAATATGTTCTAGCGTGATATTATTTTAGAGTGATGGTGTGATCGCACACTCATTCGTTTACTTTGTATACTTAAGAGGATTTCGTACGAATGACACTTGAAAAATAGATTTTTACCAAAAAAAATGCTGTCGCGCTGAGCTCCTACGTTGCCCCCCGTTCGGCGTTTCCATGTGTTAGTGAACCGGCTATCGGTACTTTATCGGCCTATCACGAGGCGCGGCGACAATTACATATAACTCAAGGTTTTCTTTATGAAAAAATATCAAAAGATGATGTTTTTTGCCAAAAAATAGAACCAGTCTTAGAATTTTTTTACAACGAATGCTTTTTACCAGAAATCATTGACGGCCGCCCCAGTAAGACTGTGATTGTTTTTTTATAATGAGTGTGTATATTTTTCTCATTTTTGCTATAAGAATATATTCCTAAGTTATATTTGTTTAGCGGCTACTTACCATTTTCTAACGGTCCTCCTAAGATAGTATTTGTTAAACTTATTGTCTGACTATATTAGACATAATCAGTCCTGCTAATGTGTGTATTGCAATCGATTTCTTACATTATCTACAATTTATTTTATTGCACCCTTATTTTATTTGTACCTATTTTTAACGAGCAATGTAAGAGACCCTAGAAGATGGACTGCATAGCGGGTTTGCGTATCATAAATACCTAGGAAAGACACGCAGTAGTCAATCGTGATATAAAGTGCCTGAAGTCGAAAGTTTTCGAGCAATGTATGTTGCCAATGACATACGGATGCGAGACGTGGTCCTTTACCGTTGCCCTCTTGCAGAAGCTGGAAGTCACTTAACGCGTTATGGAGAGAACTATACTCGGTATTTCGCTACGAGACCGAATCAGGAATAATGAAATCAATAGACGAACTGGCAACATAATCTGTAATCCTGGTTTTCGACTAAGCACAACACCAATATGCTTTACTAGGTACATATTATAATAGCAAATAGATAATTAGATACTGATATTAGTCAGTTCTACTGTAAAATTATCGAACCAATTTTGTGTCATCTGTAAGATTTCAAATATCGATACTGACTAACAACAACAATAGAATATCGATATAAGTGAGATGCATCACTTACATGTATATTTACCAGACTGCCTCTCTCCCCCAAGCTTACCCCTCACCGTGTGATAGAGAGAACTACAGCTCGAACTGATGTTACCTACGTAACATTAAGGAAATCGTCCTTTCGTAATCCCCTGTTTCCTCCTCCAAATCTGGACCGATTTTAATATTTATTTCGTTAAAATCCAGCACAGGGTCTAAGCTATGCCCGGACGTTTTGCTGTTTTGGTTTATATTAGTAATAATAAGTTTGCTGGATGTTTGCAAATGTAAATAAAAAAGTAGTTTTTTTGACGTGACAACGTCTTATAAATTGGTTTGCCGGGTGACACTTCAAGAAACTGCGTTACGCTCCGCTCACGTTATGCGCTCACAATGAGAGCGAGTGAAAGGCACGCGTCCCTTCCACTCGAGCACAGTTAGCCCGCCTAAGAGCGAGAGAGACAGAGCGAGAGAGAGAGAGTGAGAGAGATAGGCATACACACCGGTTCATGTCTTGCGCTTCTATTTCGCTTAGGCGCCTGCATACAAGTTTACACGTTGCCAGTTAATTGTAAAACGATTGTGTAGTGATAATGTGAAGGTAGTTTCGTCCATCGCAACAATTCAAACAGCAAAGGTAAATAATTTCAGACTGATAATATATATTTCATCCTTCTTCCTACTATACGAATGAATATTCACATTAAAATTATTTTACCACTCAAAGTCGTTGTCACGTAAAACTTTCGCCCGTATACCGACTTTACAGGCAACCAATTTTTTTTAATTTTAAAAGTTTTTTTTCTATTATATCAATCAAATAATAAAAAAAAAACAAAACGTACAGTCATGGCAGAGGTACGTATATATCGCATGGTATTTTTTCTTCTTCTGTAACTTCATTATCCTAGGAGGAAACAGGGGACTACGGTCGTATGAAAAAAGTGTCGACTGATTTCCTCTTAAGTATATTTTTCGCTATAAAACATAACCTATGTCCTTCCACAAGCTCTACTTTATATCTATTCCATCAAAATCGTTCAGTGATTTAATCCTAATTGTGTATCAGGTGAGCCGTGCGCTTGTTTGCCGACCTAGTTACATAAAAAAAAAAAAATAGTAGGTACACTTGAAACTTTTAGGAATTCTGCTTAAGACACTTATAAATGTTCGACTATCATTCAATTGCTCTCCTCAATATATAAAAATAAACATTACATAATGCATGACTTGAAATATCTGTTTTCCAAAAACTGCATCATACATCCATGTTTAGTGAATTACTTATATTAAGAACTTGTCCTCGCTTCGCTGAGTCATCAATATACATTTCATTTCAGGATGAATGAATGAATATTTTATGTTTAGCAAGAATCATATAAATTGGGAATATTAATGATTTTCTATACAAATAAAAGCAAAAATTCTTTAAATGAAGGATAGTCCGTTTATCAAGGAAGGTTACAGGCTATATACCATCACGCTACGACCCATAAGAGCGAAGCATCATTGACAAATGTCGCAAAAACGGGGAATATTTATTTCTTTAATTTTGCTTCTGTTGCATACTCTGCGTAAATGGCGTTAAACTAAAAATTACATGAGTTTCAGCTCCTTTAGCGCGACTCTGTCCACGTATGCCTTGTCGCGTAGAAATATCTTTACGTGTACATCTCACCACATGAAGTAAGCAAACAAACATAATGAACCCTCGGTACCCATCGACAGGTCGGTATTAACAATAGACAAATATCAAAGAATATTTACACACAACAGCAATTAAAACAAACAGCACTCAGGTCTACTCCTGCAATGCGCAGAGCTGGTCCATGTGCCATAGTGATACTCAAAGCAAAAGAAGAATTAGATGGCGAAGAAGAATAAGGTAGCCGTGGTGGTGTGCCAGGAGCGGGTGGTTCCGGCCCGCTTCTGGCGGCTATTATAGAGGCCGGCAAAATTGTATTTATATTTTGCCGGCCTCTTTAATAATAGTAATCTTATTGGAAAAAGCAGTGATTGCCCAGTGGTTGAGACTTCAATGTCTTACTCGGGAGGTTCGAGTTCGCTCCCCCCTTACAGGCACACACCTCTGACTTTTCTGCGTTATGTGTGTTTTAACCAATTAAATATCACTTGCTTTAACGGTGAAGGAAAACATCGTGAGGAAACCTGCACTCCTGAGAGTTCCCTAAAGTACTCAAAGGTGTGTGAAGTCTGCCAACCGGCACTTGGCCCGCGGGGCGGTTTATGGCCTAATACTCTCCTCATTCTGAGGAGGAGACCCAGCTCATCAGTGGGCCATTGACGGGGCTTGACGATGATGATGAAAAAATTGGAATTAATTTAATCGTTGTTTTAACCTTCTAAAAGTATGATAGAAACGCTATTTAAAATGTTCTATTGTAATACTCATTATTTAATATTTTTAACCGACTTCAAAAAGGAGGAGGTTCTCAATTCGATTGGTATATTTTTTTTAATGTATGCATACTGATTACGCTGAGATTTATGATCCGATTTATGTGATTCTTCTTTTGTTTGCTGCGGAATTGTTGCCATTTGGTCCCTTAAAAATTTAATAATAATTTGGCCTAGTAGTTTTCATTTTATGAACATTCTTTCCGTTTCTGTTTCTTGGAGTCTATATAGTTTAAGACGCGCGGCACCTTTCGTAGGCTATGGGTAATAGCTACCTAAAATAAAATTACTATTTAATATATGAACATAACAACGAAATAACATAGTCTACCTGATTTACAGAACAACCCTAAAAAGTAAAAAAAAAAAAAAACTACGTTTAAAAAAACCGACTGCAAACTAAAAATGCACTAAAAGGTAAGAAATAATTTCGTTATTTATTATTCTCCCTTTATTAGGACAATAATATATAATAATTGTTATTTTTGTAGTCGGATTAGTAGTTCCTGAGAAACCCTTCAATTTACAAAATGACCAGGTTATGGCACTTAAATGGCCATATCTTTTTAATAAGAATATTTATGATAACACCACATAGCCTATGTTAGCCCGGAAAGGATGTAGCTTTCTATCGGTGAAAGATTTTTCAAAATCAGTTCAATACTTTTCGAGTCTATTCGCAACAAACAAACATACAAACATCATCATCATCACGACCCGTCAATGGCCCAGTCCTTAGCCGGGTCTCCTCCTCAGAATGAGGAATGAGGAGGGTATTAGGTCATAGTCCACCTCGCTGGCCCAGTGCGAGTTGGCAGACTTCACACACCTTTGAGGACTTTAGGGAGCTCTCAGGAGTGCAGGTTTGCTCACGATGTTTTCCTTCGTCGTTAAACCAAGTGATATTTAATTGCTTAAAACACTCATAACTCAGAGTCAGAGGTGTGTGCTCAGGATCGAACTTGGAGCTCCCGAGTAAGACTTGAAGTCTCAACCACTGCTTACTGGGCCATCACAAACATACAAACAATCAAATCTTTCCTCTTTATATAATTGTGTAGATAAGACAGGACAATGTCTGTCGTCTCAGCTAGTAGTATTATATAATCCAAATACAGATTAGTGTTTATATTATGAGTCAATCAACAAACACGTGGCGCCATCCGGACGGACGTGCGACAGGTTCAACTACGTGAATAAAATTTGTAAATGAATATATCTTTTGATGGAGTGAACCGATTGCGATGAAACAAAGATTAAATGTTACTCCGAAGTTAGGAATACAATTATATATAAACGTCACTCGAGTGGAGTCAGTCGTTTCTGCGTTTATAGCGTGGACTGGATTTTGAACAAAAATGGGAACAATCTGTACAAAAAGAAATTTCCAATTCGGTTCTAAATGTCTTAGTTCTGAGGAAACAAACATAAAAAATACAACCGAATTGCCAACCTCTTTTTTTGAAGTCGGTTGAAAACTGACTGTAAATAAGGAAATATTCGTGCAATATTGAGATTAATCTATACAGAAATAAAAAATGAGCTGTCAAATGATTTACGTAGTTCAATTACGTATTACTTCAATCAATCAATTAATCAATCAAAAATATTTTTAAACACAAATATTATTTCTAGATTTAACGTCAAGCCCGGATCTATGGGGGGGTGGAGGAAACTGGCGGCAGTTTTAGTGGGCTTTGGTGAGTTCACAATTATGCGCGTTGAACAAACAACAATTGCATACACTATAAGCACTCAATCCCCATTTTTTTTTGCTTTGCTCCTCAAGGACCAGAACTGATAGGTGGCCTAAGATTTTTTATATTATACTATAGGAACTTCTCCTTTTTTTGCTTTTCACTTTAAGGAATAGCATTGGACTACATATTGAAGCATCGCCATCAAGCTCTGGCTTGAAAAATTTGTAGATTTGGCACTATTGAATGTCAACCTTAAATTACTGACGTGCGGTCTTATATACTATAGTATTCAATTGAAAATACTCTTCAGTTAAGTCACGCTTACGCCTTTGCATGTATGTGCAATTAAGTGAGAAAGTTTATTTTAAAAAAATATGTAAGACGCTTTACTAACTAGCAACATAATAAGAATGAATTAAGAGAGATCTTGTCTATCAAAGTCAGGGCAAAGTGTTGTTAAATCCTCTCATAAATAAAGATGTTATATCTTCTTGATCTGAAGGAACAATTACATGAATGTAGTGTATATTCATATTTTTCTTCTTTTAATGTGTTTTAATTACTAGCTGTACCCGCGACTTCGTGCGCGTGAAATAGTGTTCTTGTGTAGCATTTTTAATTATCTATTTAGGCTAATTATTTTACAAATAAGACAAATATGTATGTGTTATTTTACACCCTAGAGGGTAAAACATTTACAAACTTTGAATGTCGTATTTATTTATATCGAATCTACACCCTAAAAAATAAGTTATAAGCTATAGCTCTAAAATGACGATACTTCTATACAACGTTTCATCCCTTCTTCCCAATTCCCCTTACAACCCTTTTTTCACATTAAAAAGAAGCCTATGTCCTTTCTCAGGCTCTAGGCTATCTATATACCAAATTTCATTTAAATCGGTTCAATAGATTTGGCGTGAAATAGCGACAGACAGACATAGTTATTTTCGCATTTATAATATTAGTAAGGACCAGTAAGGATTAACGAACTTTTTTAATATTCTTTTATTAATGAGATAACATTAGGATTTAGACTTAAACGGTAAAAAACCTATTACGGATTACAAGATATCGTTTTTAATAATTGCTTGTTTGTTCTTCTGTGTCTTTTCATTATCTTGTATTTAAATTATTTATTATTTTATATTGGGCATGTAGTATATATACTTTAAATATGTAAGTATCTATTTCACCAAAATATTATATTTGATTAGTTACAATCTTTAGCACTAGTCCATATGCCTTCATCAATTCCTATGTTTAAGGGTTGCCTGGAAGAGATTGCTTTAGCAATAACGTCGCCATTACAATTTTCATGTCTTTTGAATTTTGTAACTTACTTTCATTTATGTTATCTAATTCTTTTAATATTGTGTGTGCTATAAATTTTTTGTCTATCTCTCTATTTATCTAGTATAGTTTTTTCTTTAAGAATGTAACCAAAACATTAAAAAGAATAAAGTTTAAAAAACTATAACCCGACTACGTAAAAATTGTTTTTTTTTTCTATCTAAATTATTGAAATTATTATTTTCTTGTTTCGTCCTTTTTAAACAACTTATTTACGTAGTCGGGTATAGTTTTTAAAACTTTTTTTTTTATTTAATAGTTTTCCGTTTCCCAATCGAGATAACCTTTATAATCTTATATTGTAATGTAATGTGGGTTTTTATTTGCTTAAACGAGTAAATAACTGCAACGACAGGACCACGCGGACTATACGACCGCATTTTAAACATATATGTTGACATAAACAATAAGATATATATACATATTTGTAATGTGTTCGCCAAGACCTTTCTTTTGATACCAAACACGTGATGATCATCTCAGTTTAATTTTTTTCGAGGTTAGAATCTGAGTTTTAAATTCCGTCATAGGACACCTCATTCATGAAAATTGGTCCAGTAGTTTAGGCGCTAGGGTAGAACATACAAACATACATACATAGACTGACAAAATCATAACCCTGCCTTTTGGCTTCGCCGTCATCGGGTAATAAAAGTTTAAAAGTAAATGTTTTAATATTTGACTTTGTCGCCCAGATACTACGTATCATTATGTTTGTGTTACAAATATTTGACCGCAGCACTTAAGGGTTGAGCAGGGTTAGAAAAAAAAACAGTTTTAATTTTCCTACTAATATTATCTGCGACAGAGATCATGTTGTGTCAGTGAGACACTACATCATTTAGACAAATATTTGAATATAGTTATGACGATAAACCATCGAGTGCGCGATATTATGATGCGGCGGCGGGCGCACGATTGCGGGGTGGGGGAGGAGGTCGCTCATGACTGAGTGCACGACCCGAACGCGGGCAGACGCGTGAGAGCAGACGTCGTTGACGGTTGTGTTCGTAATGCGAATTTTCAAGGCAATAGCTATTTGTTTAACAGTTGCTTTCACTTACATATACTTAAACAATAAAGAACGAAAACGTAATTTGTTTGTTGATAATAGTAATAAGGAATTACTTAGTTTATTTTAATTCTTACATAGGTAGGTTAGTATGTATGTTTGTTACTCTTTCACCCAAAAACTACTGAATGGATGTTGATGAAACTTTACAATAATATAGCTAACACATCAGAATAACACATAGGCTATAATTTATAATGATATACTATGAATTATCTAAATTATAGCGGGTGACACCGCGGGGCGCTGCTAGTATTTAATAAAACTAACAGTTAAAATTGTTTTAAACAAGTGTTTTATTAATTTTTTATGTTTCTTTTTTCTTTTTAGTTTAGGCCATTAATTCAAATCAAATAGACCTATATTAATTGATTTCTAGACTAGGTATTTTCAAATTCGCTATAGTAAATTATATATTTACAAAAATTGATTAATGGATAAATATTTATTGTATTTTGCGTGCGTACCTCTAATCCCTACTAAACGCTTTACATTCATCCTGTATGTTCTAACTAGTGTCCATTTTGAATAGGGGAAACCCCAATATTTATATTATTTTATATTCAAATAAGGGGAATACCCACTAATCCATTAGGCATTCTTTGTTTTTACCCGACTACGGCGAAGCCAAAAGGAAGGGTTATGATTTTGGCAGTATATGTATGTATGTATGTATCTATGTATGTAGGTATCTATGTTTGTATGTTCCACTCTAGCGCCTAAACTACTGAACCAATTTTCATAAATGAGGTGTCAATAGATTCGTAATAATGGCGCGGGTGACATAGGCTATAAAAAATTTATGATTTTTTTTTATAACGAAAATTATACCTCGGACTCTAACCTCGAAAAAAATTAAACTGAGCTTATTATCACGTGTTTGGTATCAAAAGAAAGGTCCTGGCGAGTACATTATAAATATGTATATGTATACTACTACTATATGTTATTGTTTATGTCAACAATTTAAGATTATAAAGGTTATCTCGATAAAGAAACGGAAAACTATTAAATACGTTATCAAAAACACGGTTTTAATTCAAACTGATTTAAACGTGTGTTTTAAACAACTTGTTTTAATCATGCCAACCCTGGGGTTGAGTGTTCTTCTTATTATCATAATAAAAATTATCTTATTTAAATAACACTTCGAGCTGGTGATAAGGGACTGATAACATGGTTAAATAATAACATATTTTTAAATTAAAATGGCATGAAAAACAAATTTTACATTTTTTCTTAAGTAAAGTTTAAGTGAACTCCAAATTTTGATGAAGTTTTGCATGTTTTCTGTTGCCTCAAATTACTATATTATAATCAATTAGTTAAAACCGAGTAAAATTAATGAAATCATTACTTTTTGTAATTGACAACATCGTTTATAACTATGTAGAATTTTTTTAAAATTTCAGATTTGTGCCAATTGTCAAACCGAGCACGTCTATTGACCATAATGTTCGTACAAATGATGTGGTGTCGTTATGCTGGGACATTGTGAAGGATTGTGATTATTTGGTTATATTTTTCGGTTTCTCTCTAAAGTGTACATAGTCATCGTGTTTTACGTGTTGTATAGCTCTCATGCAGATA
The DNA here is from genome assembly GCA_905147385.1 of Limenitis camilla. Classification (NCBI taxonomy): domain Eukaryota; kingdom Metazoa; phylum Arthropoda; class Insecta; order Lepidoptera; family Nymphalidae; genus Limenitis; species Limenitis camilla. Next base: position 14,955,735 of record LR990236.1, on the reverse strand, counting down.
ATATCTCTAACAAAAAAATAACGATAAACTACGAACTGTTAAATAAAAAATTGTTTTTGTTACATAATTATGTACTATATAAAGAGATAAAATTACCAAACTTTAGTAAACTTACATACCCTTCGATTCGCTGAGGAGAAATTGATCTTTCCTGTTGAAAAAAAAACCTTCTCTATGACATCCTGTATTATACAAGAGTTAGTACAAAGATAATTATTTTGAAAGAAAGAAAAAATATTTATTTGGAGTCCACATTTTACATAGGGTTGTTAGTAATATTTAGTGTAATGCTTATTTATTTTATGATAAAAGCTTAGCTTATACATTGATATTGTCTTTGCATAGAAAATACTTAACTAACACCACATAGCAAATATTTCTTAGACTCTATTCTTATCGTGGAGATACTACTTTATTTTTTTTAATGACAACACTAACACGACTAACGTCATGTTGATAAGAGGTCAAAGACAGCATATAAAATTCTTAAAAAAGTCGAATAGTTATCTTACATGTTTATTTTGGCAACGACAGATATCTAAGGTTAAGAAAACAATATGGGAGTTCTTGATAATATAAACAGAAGTGAAAACAGTAATATTAGAACTTCTGTCTGTATGTTGCGGTTTCTGTATATTATGTCTTACTTATTTAACCTTGATATCTAAGTAATCTAAACATTGAAAATATTTAATTTTCGTATCAACATTTTGTGATAAATTAAAAATATCCATTTTAATACATAATACGTATACTAAAAATTCTAATTCATAATTAATTCAGCATTGAACCATGGAACGCCGGGTGGAACATATGATTCAGTCGGCTAAGTCAATACAATACACTGATCACCTCAGAGTATATATACGTTACGTAAGTAATTCACATCAGTTTGTAATCCACACTCGGACAGTATGGATCGCGAAGTAAAAGGAAAAGTTGTTGCAATAACCGGCGGTGCTGATGGCCTAGGGCTGGCTATGGCCAATAGCTTCCTCCAACATGGCGCTAAATTAACAATACTACTAGACATAAATGAAGAAAATGGAAACAAAGCATTGGCAACCCTAAAAGATAAATACGGAAATAAAGCTGTGTTCTACAAGTGCAATGTTGTGTCAGATTTAGATGCTGTTTATGATACAATCATTAAAAATCATTCAATTGTTGATGTTTTGGTTAATAATGCTGGAGTTTTTGATGAATGTAACATTAAAAAGACAATTGCTATAAATACTACTGCTGTAATGGAATGGACTATGAAGTTTTATGAACACATGAGAGTAGACAAAGGAGGGAAAGGTGGCACAGTTATAAATGTATCTTCAATCTATGGGTACAGAGTCTTAAGCTATATTCCATACTACCATGGTTCTAAATTTGCCGTAATTGGATTCTCAAAATCTTTAGGACATGAAACAAATTTCAAAAAATCTGGAGTCCGTGTAGTCACATTATGTCCAGGATTGACGTTTACGAAAATGTGTGAAAATCCAAAAGTTAGAGAAGCTGATGATCAACCAAGTTTTTTGGAAGTCACAAAACAGCACGATTGGCAGCAACCTGAGGACATTGGCGAAGGTACAGTGGATATATTCAAGAAAGCAGATACTGGATCCGTTTGGCTGGTCGAAGGTGGAAGACCAGCTGAGAAATTGAGTGTTGGTGTTTTATTGTAAACGATAGAGTATCTTTGCTGAACCCTAGTAATATAATATATTGAGTACTGAGACTATGGAATCCGGTTATATTGATTTAATTATTAAACTGGTTTTTGTTGAATTTATAGTATTTTAATTGAGACCTAAATTTGTAATATGGATATAGGAAACGTGGAAGTCATACATTTTATCGTTTTATTTTGAATATTAATAGATTTTGAATATTGATGAAATTAGACACAAAGGCAACGCTGTGATCGGGGATTTTCTTTAAATATTTAGACGAAATTGTTATTTTAGTCTATGTCTTCTCCTTCTTTAAGCTTTACAGACTTTGATAAATATTTTGTTGTATTTTGTAGTAAAATATAATAACACACCGATTTGTGTACTTTTCGTTGATACCTGGATGGTATTTAAAAATTAACTTTGGTATTATTAACGTATTAAAAGATATAATAAAGTGGACTTATTGAGATAAGAGGTAATTATAATACAGAGTTTAATTGCTCATAAAACATATAATGTAAATGTTGATTATTTTGAATCAATTTACGATTAAAACCTTATTATTTTTTTTTTTTTTATAATATTATATTTTAAACTCAAAAGTTTGTGAGTATGTTTGGATACTTTCACGTAAAAACTACTGAATGGAATTTAATGAAACCTTACAATAATATATCTTATACATCAAAACAACACTTGGGCTATAATTTATATAGATATTGTGAGGATTGTCCAAAATATAAGGATAAGTGTGAAGTAAACTCGCTTGTATGTAGTGTGTGTCTAGCGTGCGCTGGTGTGTGTGTGCGCGTTTGAGCTAAACGTGTCACGTATATAATGTATCATGGAAATGTTTATCTTAAATACTCCTACAAAAACACCACACAACCCGCGACAGCTTATATCTATCTTTTATATGCTAAGTATATAAGAGAGATATGATACCCATTACTGTACAGCAATACGTATACACATGCAATTTAGATTGAGGCGAGCGGTGCCAAGGGCTTGAGACCCAGGAGCAGGCTTAAAGAGCTCTTTCATAATATATTAACTCTCACCTCCACCACTCGACCTCGCTAACGACAGTAGATAATAAAGTAAACTTACGTGGACCTCGAGAAGGGTAACCTTAATTACGACACTATAACACTATCTTCCATGTTCATTGCACGAAAATACCAGAGAGACAGACTAATCTATCGCACTAAAGGTTATATAATGTCTACACGTCGGTATACTTGGAATAATATAAAATGATCTACCCGCTACTAGTACTTTATAAACTAGTGTTGCTAACTATATATGTAAGTTATTTTCGCCAAAAGAGGGGTTGATGGAATGTGGATGTGAATGAGAAGGTATGCGCCAGTTGTTTGGGCAATAATTAAATAGTAGGTCATTTTTTTTAAAATTAATACATAGGTAGACATAAAAACAGTCTGCTATTTTGAATTTTTTAATAGGTATTTACTCCTTGTTTTAAATAAAGAGGAAACTCTTTTTAAATAAATAACTCTTGTATACTATATTATTAAACTAACAAACAAGATTATCGTCGTCGTCGATTCAGCCGTGAGATATTCTCTGCTTTACATACATAGGGGTCCGCCAGAGTTTTCCAGTACTTACATACACAAATTCGTCAAAAATAGATCAGTCAGTCAGTTTGTCTGAAGCTACTGTTGTGATATTGGTCGAACTAACGTAAAATATACCCAAAAATCCTCAATAGCGTTTAGTTCAGTATTCCCGATGATCAGGTGAGTGGTTTTTATCTACAGTATTTATGTGGCGAGGTCGAGCAATGAAGGAGAGCGTTTGCCCAGCCTCATTCCTAAAGAGCATGATATAATAATATTATGCGTGTATTACTATGCATGTGTTAGGTAGGCATTGTTACACTACTGTCAGCTCAGAAAGCAGTTTTCTGTTGAGAAGAGCCGGCCAGAAACTCAAAAGTCGCTCTTTTCAAAAAGCCATGTTTACATAAATTGTTATACAAATGATTTAGCTTGAGAGTCAACGTCACTTAGATTCCAAGCATTCTCATCATTTAAGTAATCCTGTACATTGTAGTATGCTTTTTATCATTTAATTATTTCATCATTATATTATCATCGCTTGAGCTATTTAAATATATGATGAGTTTCTTCATGTTGATTTCTGATATCAAATCATTCTTGTTATCTACACTAAATAGGCCACATATTTTTAATATTACAAATACCAAATAAAGGTAAAGATGGTCTTTATATTAGGAATAATATAAAACGTTAAATCAGTAGTTTTATTACATAATATTTGTGTATCTATTTAATTAACTGTTGTTCATACAATAACATAATATTTATTTTATATTACTTTCAAATACTTTCTTGGTCACATAAAATTAAACATATCTTATAAATATTCCATTTAGAATTATCTTCTCGAATAAAAAGAAAAAAAAAACAAAAATAAAAAAAAACTATTTTATTCGTAAAATTAAAAAAAACTGTTTTTTTTCCAACCCTGATGCTGAGTGATCTACCTTTGCCAACGTCATACTGCAGTACAGAAGTATTAATATAATTTAAAAACAGTATATTAAACACAAGATATAAGGAACTATTGCAGTGTATTTTGGTTATAAAGAGAAATTCATTCATTCATTCAATTTATTTAATATTATAAAGAAAAAGAATAATGCTACATTATCCCTGAGTAACAAAGGCTATATTTATTACTGGAAAAAATAAGGTATCCCTACTAAAATTTCAATAATGTAACCCAAAACGTAAAGGTGTAAAAAAAAATAAAATGTGTTTCATCGCATGCGCTGCGAAAACTATTGATGATAGAACAAAATAATGTTCTACAATATTAAATCACATATCAATATCTATAAAAAGCTTCCCGATAATATACACAACTATTGTAGTTATGTCACTATAACTACTTTTTCATATTTTAAAAGTTGATAGAAATGCCTCTCAAAATCAGACCATGTTTTCCATGCCTTTGTATTAATTCTTATCCAAATAAATCATTTCGATTCAAGACTGTTTCAATGGCTGTAAATTAGTTTTTGAATTATTTTAATTGGATATTTCATTTAAAATATATTAAAAATTCAAAAATGTCAATTAAAATGTCGTGTGACCCTGAGCAGAACAGCGAGGGAGGGGACACCGAAGTGTGTATTTGTTGAGATACTAGCCGACCCGAGCGACTTCGTTCGCGTGTGGCTGCGCTCCTATGAGTCGTAGCGAGATGTTAAATAGCTTAAGTTACTCCTTAATAAATCAGCTATTTGCCAGTGAAAGTCCTGTCAAAATCTGTCAACCCATTTCGAGGATTAGCGGGAACAAACAATAAGTAAAAAGCGATTATTTTAATATTACAAACAGACATCCCAATTTTATTTATTTATTTGGATAACAAATAAATTTTGTATGGGAGTAACGAACTATAATATATTATATAGGTACAATTTTAAAGAAGTTATAAGTATTTAATATATTTGAAATAAATTTAATATTTTACATCTAATGATTAATAATTTAATAATATTTATATTTGCATTTTTAGAAATTTAAAAACCTTTCATTAAAATATGTAAAAAAAATGCAACGAAAGTTGTTTCGATTGTAACTTTTGACAGTCTGGCAAAATGAAAAAGGCCTTTTAACTGTATACTAGGGATAGCGTCCCTAGTATAAAGATAAGACGCCATTTTACGTGTAAATACACGTGTAGTATAGTGTTAGTTTAATGAGAACTAAGTAAGTTATTTGTTATTTAAAATTACATAGATCTAAATAGAGTTATGTTGACCAAGGTACCCAGGTGGTGATGGTGAGAGTTGAAATTCTGTCCAAAGGCTAAGGTACCACTTGGGGATCCTGAATTTAGAAGTAAATTACCTAGTCTAGTAGTAACATGATGTCATAGAACTTAACCAACTAGATTTCAAGCCGCACTTGTAAGACTTTTTTAGCGGCCATACCCTGTAAGACCCGGGTCATCATATCGTTACATAAGTTTGTATGTCGTTAACCCCATCGACCTTCAGGAAATATTTAACTAATCAAAACTCCTTGAGTTCACTGAAGGTCAAAGTAGTTTTTTTAGATAAATAAGAATAATAAGACACCATTAAACATGTTTACCATATCAGACTACACATAGGCTGTTTACATTGATACTAGTTAACAACCCTGCTTCGCTGGGCTAAATATCTTGTTAAGTTGTTTAGTTCAATTTCCTACAGACATTGCAAATTCTTGTATATTTTTGCAATAAAACATATTTATATCTTATCTAGAACAATTTGATTTTACAGCCAAAACTCGACAATTTTTATGGCTCGACAAATTTTATCGACCTTGATGGTAGGGGATTCCCTTGGTGGTAGGGGATCTTTTCCCCGACTGGCTTGCGACCACCAGCATGCGAATCCGATCGCCAAGTGTCTATGACGCGTTTCGGCTGAGTCGCATGTGGGCCACCTCTACCCCTCCCTCTCCCATCCCATTACTGCTGCGGTTCCAATGAACACCGGGTTCTTGCTCGGAGTCCATTGAAATCGCTGCAGTTTTCTCTTCGCTCCCTCTCCTCTTCGAGGAGTAAATAATTCCTTGAAGTCTACCCGCAACAGTAAAGACAATCAACTAAATTGATTCACAGTCGTATGCAACCTACTAACGTAAAAAGTATCTCCAACAAAAGAACTCCAAAATGCAAATTCATCCCCAACGCGTCTCATTTATTACTAAGATACTAGAGATGGCGCTCATATTGGCGAATTTGAGAATTTTAAAAAATTACGCTGTAAAGGTGCAAAGGAAACATTGATTATCGTATCATTAACATATATATTTCCTGTTTATAAATTGAATAAACTAAGTTTTATTAATGGGATAACCTTTACAGAAACGATGGCCATTCTTCAACTACTTCAGGCAAAGTTCAACTTTTCAATGATTTACTAAGTTCGAAAAAATGGCACTAATATTTATTAAAAGATTTTATTTAACTTGCTCTGTTAGTATGGGACCAATCTCGCGAGTTAATTTTCTCTTACGTATGATATTAAGTTAACTTGCTACTATCGCACTCATGATGTAATCATGCCTAGAGATCTAAAAAAATAACAGAAAAAAAAATTAAAAACAAGTTTTTTTGTTATTGTTAATAAAATAACTTATTTAGTTAACTTTTCAGTATTATTTTATATTTTAATAACTTTACATTAGTTATGTAATTACTGGTTACCATCTAGCACTAAAGTACTTGTCAAGACGAATCAAACAAGCCCATACTCGATGGGGCTATGTTGTTTAATTTCTGAGTTCCTATGGCCATCTTCTAGCTAAATTATCAGACTCTGGTTACCATCTAGAACCAAAGTACTCGTCAAGACGAATCAAATGAGTGGAGACGCGATGGGGCTACGTCGTTTCGTTACAGAGTTCCTATGACCACCTTCCAGCTTCATCGTCAGACCCGGGTTACTATTGAAAGACAAACTACTAATCAAGACGATTCAAACAAGCCCAAATTCAATGACACTGTGTCGTTTCATTGCGAAATTCATTTGGCTATCTTCCAACTCCATCATCAGATCAGCACTATGTGCCATAATATTACATTATCCCGCGATTTACACATGTTCGCAAAATTTCAGCTCAATCGGTAACCGGGAAGTGGATCAAACTGAATTTACAAGATTTAATGACAAACATCGGGACAGGTGAAAATAAATAAAGGTTTGTAATAAAAATAAACTTGTTGTAACAACTGGTGCCATTGGTGCGTTCGGCGTCAGCTGTGAAATAGTTGATAGATGTCTATAGAAAGATGCAAAAGTTACTATTTTACCCGAGGTTCATGAACAACGAATACTGGTATGGACACTGTCTAATCTCAATGAACTAAATTAAAATAAATAAATTTGTAAACAAACAACAGTTTTGTATGGAATAAAAGGTTGTTTTATTATTAATGTATTAATTGGAAAGATGTATGTGTAATTACTCTAAACAAACAAGACTATTATCATGACCTTTCATTTATCACATTGCCCAAATTATCTCTCACTGTTACATTTATAGTCTGCGTTCCTAAATGCAAAGTTACTCTTGTTTTGCCAAGTGCAAAGTAAATATGGCTAGAGATCTAAAAAATAAAGTTGTGGTCATAACCGGAGGCGCTGTTGGCATCGGCAATGAAATAGCTGATAGATACCTACAGAAATGTGCCAAAGTTACCATTTTACTCGACATTGATGAAAAACAAGGTACGGACACTGTTAAAGCTCTTTGTACAAAATACGGAAATAATCGAGCTGTTTTCATAAAATGTGATGTAACGAAGGACTTGGAAGCTGTATCAAAGAAAATAATAGACAACTACAAAACTGTTGACGTGTTAATAAACAACGCAGGCATATTGAATGAACAGAGTGCTAAGAAAACTATTGATATTAACGTCTTGGCGTTAATAGAGTGGTCGTTAAAATTCTGGGAACACATGAGAACAGACAAAAACGGAAAAGGAGGCACGATTATCAATTTGGCTTCAATTTATGGTTTTCGAGTAGACCAGTTCTTACCAATTTATCAAGCATCTAAGTTTGCTGTGATGGGTTTCACAAAATCTTTGGGGCATGTGTACAATTATATTAGATCAGGTGTTAGAGTGCTTGCTATATGTCCCGGATTCACTGACACTAAACTGACAGCTGCTTCTAAAGTCTTTGATGATCAATGTATGAGTAAAGAAGCAGCAATTTTTCTGAAGAAGCAACTGTGGCAAAAGGTTGATGCTGTGGGAAAGACAGCAGTGGAGATATTTGAGAATGCTAACAGTGGAACTGCTTGGTTGATTGAAGGGTCTAAACCTATTGTTGAAGTTTAAATGGGTGAAATATAAATATTGTGTAAATATTTCTTTTATTTTTTATTATGTTTTCATCTTCTTCTCTGCCAATTTTTCACATCCATAATGGAATTTTTTGGCAAGCGAGTACACTGATAATTTGTGAACCTAAACCTTGGTCATTAAACATAGGGCACCACTTAGGGAACCTGATTTTAGTAATAAATTAGTGATAAATAAAAAATCATAATATTATGTTAGTAAGGCAGTACCAACAGTATCCTTAGAATGATTGCGAGTAGGCTGGACTGTATGTGCGTGGGTCATTGCTGTGCCATTTCTTGTAGAAGATCGCGGTAATGAATATAATACGTAATTAATTTTAATAAGTAATATGTAATTAATTTTAATTTTTATATAATAGCTTGTAATTTACTAACATAGATATTAAGTAGTTGTAAACTAACAAATTGAGTCCGTGTTGCTCTTAAATAAATGAATTATTATTATATTATTATTATGTATGTCTTTTCCAATCACGGGTCAACAGTGACCCGGACATCAGTATGCTGGGTATATGTTGAAGATGAAGGGTGAGGCATTACTATATTAGATGTGTTATCTGCTTCACATTCTAGAAATTTTCTAACTATTCTACATGTGTTGAGCATTGCTGCTTTCTGTAACAAATGGTAACTATTTCATGCTAAATTTAATGTGCGAAGTGATTGGTGTAACTGTCTGGGTATCACACCTGTTGTCGAAATTACTACAGGAACTACTGTCACTTTTTCCAAATGCCAGAGTCGTGTGATTTCATGTTTAATATCATTGTATTTAGTTATCTTTTCAGCTAAGGTTGTCTTAGTATTAACATGATGACGTCATAGAGCATAATCAACTAGATTTTCTAGCCGCACTTGTAAACACGGCAACCAATTTTGTTAGAAGTCTTAACTTCTTCAGCGGTCATATCCGGACAGAACCATACGCCCTTCGTGAACGACCTGGGTCGTCATATCCATACATAACATAAATTTGTATGTCGTTAACCTCATCGACCTTCAAGACATACTTAGCCAACTATAACTCCTTGAGTTAACTGAAGGGCAAAGTAGTTTTCTTGTATAAATAACAATAATAAGATAAGAAATACATCAATATACATGTTTACCTTATGAGATTATTAATGAGCTGTTTACATTGATACTAGTTAATCATCCTAGCTTTGATGGCCTAACTATCAATTTTCTACAAAACTTTCATATTCTGGTATAATTTTGCATTTAAAATTATTTTTATAGTTATAACTGAAGGGAAATTAATCTTTTCTAGAACAAATTAATTTTACAGTCAAAACTCGACAATTGTTGTTCAAAATATGCATAAACAACTTTAATATTTATTTGCAATAACAAGGAATTTGAAATACTAAATTGTTATGTTAATTTATAATCTATTTGCGTACCATAGAAATCCAGAAAAGTTCCACAATCAATAATTAATGACAAAGTCCAAGGTAACAAAATTGAAATAAGGGTCTATTTCAATTTTGTTACCTTGGACTTTGTCATTGATGAATTCCGCTTCAGTAAAAATAATTAACTAAATCCATTGACTGTCGTTAGCAACCCGCTAAAGCAAGCAAAAAGTATCTCCAATAAAAGGACCCCAAAAAACAAATTCTTTCCCAACGCTTCTCATTTATCACTAAGATACAACAGATGGAACTCATACGAATTTGAAAATGTTAAAAAAAATACGATATAAAAGAAACATTGATGATCGCATCATTCACATTATTTAGTTCTTATTTATCAATTGAATAAACTAAATTTTATTAATGCGATAATCTTTATAGAAACGATGGCCATTGATGCGCTGCCATCGAACCAGAAGTTCAACTTTTCAATGCTTGACTCATACTCATAGTTCGTAAAGTTCCAAAAGATGGCACTATTATTTGTTTATACCTGTCAATATTATACAGACAGGCCTTTTTTAATTGGAAATCATTGATAATTATCGGTTTATAAATAAATATTCGATTCTAAATCCCTTAAAGATTCAATTTGTTTTCTTCTCATACGTGTGATATTTTTTTTTGTTTTAAACAAATAAATAATACTATTAAGATAACCTGCCACTATTGCGCGTTGCACAAATTATCTACCCTTGATGTAAAGTCTGTGCTCATGATGTAATAATCTAGAGATCTTAAAAATAAACTTGTTGTAGTAACCGGTGCCGAAGGCGATATCGTCATCGACTGTGTAATAGCTGATTAATGTCTACAAAAAGGTGCCTAAGTAACTATTTTACTCGAAAATGATGAAATTCAAGGTACGGATATTGCTAAATATGGAAATAAACAAATTTGTAAATTAAAGCTACTGTAAGTTTTGTAGGAAATAAAAGACTGTTTTTGTTAATTTATTAATTGGAAAACTGTATTTGTAATTGTTTTAAATAAACAAGACTATTATGATGACCTATCAATTATCACATTGCACTAATTATCTCTGCCTCTTACATTTATAGTCTGCACTTCTAAATGCAAGTCACTTTTCTTTTGCTAAGTGCAAAGTAAACATGGCTAGAGATCTAAAAAATAAAGTTGTGGTTATAACCGGAGGCGCTGTTGGCATCGGCTGTGAAATAGCTGATAGATACCTGCAGAAAGGTGCCAAAGTTACCATTTTACTCGACATCGATGAAAAACAAGGTACGGACACTGTTAAAGCTCTTTGTACAAAATACGGAAATAACCGAGCTATTTTCATAAAATGTGATGTGACGAAGGACTTAGAAGTTGTATCAAAGAAAATAATAGACACCTACAAAACTGTTGATGTATTAATAAACAACGCAGGCATACTGAATGACCAGAGCGTTAAAAAAACTATTGATATTAACGTCTTGGCGTTAATAGAATGGTCGTTAAAATTCTGGGAACACATGAGAACAGACAAAAACGGAAAAGGCGGTACGATTATCAATTTGGCTTCAATTTATGGTTTCCGAGTAGACCAGTTCTTACCAACTTATCAAGCGTCTAAATTTGCTGTGATGGGTTTCACAAAGTCTTTGGGGCATGTGTACAATTATAATAGATCTGGTGTTAGAGTGCTTGCTATATGTCCCGGATTCACTGACACTAAACTGGTAGCTGCTCCTAAAGTCTTTGATGATCAATGTATGAGTAAAGAAGCAGAAATATTTCTGAAAAAGCAACTGTGGCAAAAGGTTGATGCTGTGGGAAAGACAGCAGTGGAGATATTTGAGAATGCTAACAGTGGAACTGCTTGGTTGATTGAAGGGTCTAAACCTATTGTTGAAGTTTAAATGGTTGATTAATAAATATTGAGTAAATATTTATTTTATTTTTTACTATCTGTTAATCTCATTCTCTGGCATGTATCCTAAAGTAGATTATTTGGTAAGCGAGTTAGTGATCATCTTCAAATATATGTATAAGCTGCTGCATGCCATCATATGTATTTAGATTTTCAGAATTTGACTGTCTGAATAACTTCAACGAATTATAATTTACACAGCGATGATTCTCCCTTAACATCTAGATTTATTAATTAAGTTTAAACATCTGTCTCTCTGTTCGTTGATGTTACCCATGAAAGTTTATATGATTCTCGTATAAAAAAGAAAAAAAAACTTTGCTTGCTAAAAATACGAAACATTTAAAAACTGGGTCACCATTTTGTCACGGGCTTAAAAGATTTTAAAGCGTGAATTTGTGTAAAGCAAATGACAAGGTACTGTCGTCTTTGATATAAAGTCTTTTGACCGAAATCAATCATTAATTTTAACTAAGGGTAAATTTAAGAAAATGTACAGAAAACATTTAGATCTAAAATAAATACGAATATCTTACAATAAGATTTAGGTTGGCGAGTTTCTATACTTGAGAGAAAAATGTTAATTACGAAATTAGGTCTCATAGTGTTAGGAAAGTAGACTCGCTCTCTCTTCACTGAGGTACAGAGATCTTTAGACAAAGATAACATTATTCTATCGACGACCGATTTGAACAATATTCAACCTTAAATTTATAAATTAGTGCTGCAAAAATATTAATTTCATGCTGCGGTATTTCATGTTATCAAGGCAAAACAAGATAAGTTGGATAACCTAACCTTGTCATTGACTTTTGCCTCTGTCTGATTAAAGTGTGTTTATATAATATTATATTGTAAAGTTTATTATCAAACACCACCGGGTCATACTAATACTGGAATTTTATAAAGCAAATGAGAATTTTGAAGATCATTTCAATTATTTTTATTGTACTTAAGGTATTTTTAGAAATTGCAAAACAGATGAATATAGATATATAGTATTTAGGTCTAGAATCGTGGTTAAATCACTATCATAGATAAGCAATCCATGGAAGTCTCATAAGTTGTTGCTCCATCAAATTATAGAGGTAATACATCTAGAGTAATGAAGGATTGTAGGAGGGGTAGGAGCTTTGCAACATTAGTTCACATCAGCCACGTTTCAGACTTAGCGTAGTGAACATACGGATGGTTAAACCTCCGAATCGAACAATGCTTATGAGGCTATTATAAATAAATTTAGTAGATCTAAAATAAAATTACAAGATTAGCATAGACGGTAAAAAAATTTCTGTCAGTCAGTCAGAAATCTTAAACAACATTATTATGTAATTGGAAGCAACATATTGTAACATTATTAAAAACATTATTATTAACATTATTGAAAAGAGGACAAATAAGTGACTTACATCTATTTTTATTTATGTTACTGGCCGACCTGCGTGACTTCGTCTCCGCCACATAAAACAGAGTAAAAGGGAGGGGGTTAGAGATAGCGTGGCGTAGGCCTACACCTTGTTTTATTGCTTGCACTATCAAAAGGAATAAATGCTCCCGTATTGCAACATTTATCGTTATGTGATGTTATTTAATACATAGTTTTCCTCGTTAAATGGTCTATCCGATAGTTAAAAGATTTTTTTAAAACAAACAAACCACTATATTATGTACTACGTTTAAGTGGATACTTACTTAAAATTCTGTATTTTTTTTTTAAATTATATATTCTTATATTTATAAGGCACTAATGCGGATGTAACTTTATATGTCCGTCATGGACAATATAGGAATTTGATTGAGAAATTTGAACAGTAGATAATTAAAAAAGTACGATTCTCATAATGACTTATAATATGACTACTATTTATTATGAAATAAATTGTTGGCTCGATGCATTTCCTGTGCCCTGTGTTTTCATACCGTAAACCGACCATTAACGCGAAGTCGCGCTTATTTTTACTATACTCTGTTGGTTGAGTTTAGCAGTAATTCTTGAGTAAGCGTTAATGTGGACCTTGTTACTACTTGTACTGGTGTGATAAGTTATAATGCTTTCATTATATTTCCAGTTCACTTGTATACTTTTTAAAAATCCGACTGATCCTTTTTCCAATCATATGCAGTCGGATCATCAAATTAAATCTTCAAGTAGAATTTAGGGACATTAAGCATCTTCGTATTTTTATTGGTTGAATGTATTCTTCACTATCAATACATAGTATAAACCAAAGTCGCTTCCCGCTGTCTGTCTGTCTGTCCCTATGTCCCTATGTATACTTAGATCTTTAAAACTAAGCAACGGATTTTGATGTGGTGTTTTTTAATAGATAGACTGATTCAAGAGAAAGGTTTATATGTATTTAAAATAGTATAGTAGAGAAACACTGATAATTTTAGAGGTTTCTAATATGGTGTCGTAAATAATCACTTTTTTTGCGCTTACATTGCTAACGCTGGCTGAACCCTACGAGATAGATCAAAATAATGTACTACAGTATTGTACACCTTATAAAGGTCTACAAAAAACTCCACGACGGTATATGTCTATCTCTTAGGGATAACCCACAAGAATCATTTTTTATCCTTTACTTTTTACGAGAAATAATGGCTTATTTAAACAATACAGCATTAATCCTTTTATAACTAAGTACCTTAAATACATTGCGCATTTATTATACCTAGATCAATATGGCCCTTTACAGCATGGAATTTAAATGAATATTATCGAAGATATTACAGATGTAAAATGCAGGGACATAGCGGTTACGGCTAAATACATATTGTGGTAAATTGATTTCAATTTTGAATTTTCAATATAAAAATGTAGCAAGAAGAATTCTTATTGTTATAAATAAAAGACACAAAATAATAAAAAAATATTAAAATTATGCCATCTTGCTTTTTATAATCGGGTAAAAAAATATTCAATCCTTAAAATTTAAGTCATTACAATATGGATAAGAAATATCACAGCTTCTTAATTGAAATTGTTTAAGATATAAATAATACTTGATGTAATTAAAATTCAATTTAAATTATCTCTAGGATATTAAAAATAGTAAGAGAATTTCATTATACAGCCGACAAATATTATTAAGTTAACTCGTTAAATGTTGTTTATCGCTTAAACCGGATCGTAAATTAAATCACTGTATTAGACTGGTAAACAACGTCTTTTCTTGTTACTTCTAAATTATATTAAAAAATTGATGCTTAATTTATTACCTAAGAGAGCTAATAAACACACCGGCGTAACAGTTTCTATTATAAGATACACGGCAGTGCCCCTGCCAAGTCTAGTTAAAGATGCAAATAAGCAGTAATCCTCCTCAAGAGGCAATATCCTCTTCTCCAAGCAACTCAGGACGGTTTTGACCTTCTATAACTAATTTATTTTGACGTGTAAATTATGGCAACACCATTTTGACAACAATTTTGAAGTCAAAAGTTTGAAACGCTATCGGTGGTTGATAGGAACTAATGAAAATTATTTTGAATTTGGGATGATCAGGACATGTTATGTTTTAATAGTTCTAAAATTCATCTATCATCATCGGTAGTATTTAAAAAAACTAGCAATTTTGATTAAAAACTACAAACTAGTATTCTTAACCCCTTTAACTTAGCTTGTTTTAGTAGTGGGTTCACATCAGTAGTCCAATCGATGATATTTTACCAATAGAAAGCCACATTATTTATGAGTGTCATAAGCTATACATTAACTCGAAAAAAGAAAGAAAGTTTTTCGTGGTAGTCAGATTTGCTGCAGTAAGTCGGAGAAAAAACAGTCTAACCAAAACGTTTCTTATGAACGCTGCCTTCACCATGAGAGATAGTTGCGGGTAAAGTATGAATTAATAAATAAGTGAGTGTGTGAGTGAATGAACAGTTTGAATACACCTCAGCGTAACTAGAGTGCGTTGACTAGTATTAAATAAAAAACTGACATTATTTCTCACATTTTTTTATCAAAAAAATTAATTGCGAGAGTTGGCAAGTTTTACAATATTTTTGTAATTATTATTAAACATATTGCGAATATTCTAGTAAACAAAATATTGTAAATAAAGCATAATAATATTATGTTTTAGAATCTGATTTAACTATAGATAATAAATTTAATTACTGTGTTGGATATAATAATATTATGTAAAGTTGTTTACAAGCATTTTTAACTATATCTATGTTATATAACAAAAAATTCCATGTTGACGCAACAGTTGACTGTGAGAGTTTATCAGTCAGTTAGTGAAGATAATATTCATTACAGTCAAAGCTCCCAATGTACCTAAATGAAAATAATCTTTTTACGTTTAAATACTTCTTTACTCTTGTCTTATACAAAAAATACATCCCGACGGGCCGGCGTGGCTCCACACACCGCAGCTAGCAACGTAGCGAGAGAGGGGGCACGGAAATGCGGGAGGGCCAAAATGTTCAAAAAAAAATGTCCACCCAAAAACGTTGACATGTTTGTGCACGCATCACGTTAAAACGGCTGTACCGATTTGAATAAATTTTGCGTACCTACAATTACTTTATAGCCTGACTTAGAAAATAGGATACTTTTTACCCTGGAAAAATGTACAGTTCCTGTGGGATAGAGGGATTTTATTTATATACCTAAATGGATCAGAATGAAAGTTTTTTTTACACATGTAGTTTCTAATCTGAATTATCACATACGATACTGGTTATTCCAATACAAATATATAGCAGTCCAATGTATAGTTCCTGTGGGATTGACGCTGTTATGTCCGCATTAACTGTTCAATAAACTTTGACATCTCTGAAATTAGTAAACAGATTTAAATGAATTGTAACGAGTAAATAGAGTTTGGCGTGGTGCCGGGTATATGATTTATTTAATGTGGATTAAATATCAAGAAAAAAGTTAAATATCTTCCTAATGTCTTCCAGCCAGCACTTTATTGGCCGCATAGTTTTAATCATGATATCTATGGCAACACTACTCTCTGTCACTCTGGTACTCTCTGTCATAGTGTAGCTTTCTAGCGGTAAAAGAATTATTAAAATCGGATGAGTTGTTTCAGAGAAAACTGTACCATTAAATGGCCATATCTTTTTAATTTGAATATTTATGGCAACACCATATTGCTAATGTTACCGGGAAAGGATGTAGCTTTCTTTAAAGAATTTTCGAGCCTATTTGCAACAAACAAACAAAATCTTTCCTCTTTATAATAGTGTAGATATATAATTTAATCTTTAATTAAACTTCATTTTTACTAACTGAAGCGACTGTAACTGAAGAAAAGTAAGTTCGTTTAATCTTACTAATTAGAAAAGTGAAAGTTTGTATATTGGATATTTGTTACTCAATCACGTAATAACGGCTGAACAGATTTTAATGAAATTTGTCACGGAAATAGTTTATAACTTAGATTAACACATAGACTAATTATAATTTATGCCTTAAATTTTCATCGTAATTTTAGCTTTTCTTTATTTGAAAGAGAGACAAAGGTGAGAGAGAATAGGAAAGTAAAAGATAAGAAATAAACATAGATGAAGATAAAATTTAGAGACAGAAAAAAGAGAATGAGAAATATTTATATGGCAACACTACATCACGTATGTCACACAAATAGTATAGTTTTCTATCAGTCAAAGAATTTTTAAAATCTGATTTGTAGTTCCAGAGAAAATCTTCACTATACAAAATGGCCACGTTATGGCACTAAATCTATATGTATGTTTGTTCGCCAGCTAAGTATAATTAAAAGGGAAATTTAATATAGCTGTGACTGACTGACTAAGCTTCTCTGTATTTGTATGTTGTGTTATTGATAAGTAAAAATGAATTATTTTGAAATTGATATAAATCCATCGATATTTCTGGAAGCGTCTCCCAATCTGTGGTGTTCGGTTCACTTGCTCTACGGAACGTGATCTGAATTCCGACTATAGGTATAGGTAGGTAAATCTATAGGTTTGATCGAGAAACAAACATACGTCAGTCCAAATTATAAGAGACAAGCGACCTCCCCTCGCTTCGGGTATTTAAAGCATCATTATAATCGGCATTCTTAAATTTGAACTCGGTCATAGTATACCTTTCAATCACTGAAATATTAAAAGAGAATAGGAGATAGAGGGAGAGATAGAAAATAGAGGGAGAAAAATATAGATAAAAGAAACAGGGAATGAAAGAGAAAAGAGCAAGAAAGGGAGAGAATCAGAGTAAGATAGAAAAGGAGAGAAGACGTCGACGATTAGTCGAGTTTAATATCCGACTATGTGCACTTTAGTAACCACGTCGTTTGAATATTTATGGCAACACTATTTAAACTATGTTACTTTGGCGTAGTATAACTTTCTATCGGTGAAAGAATTATCAAAATCGATTTTGTACTTTCACAGATAATCAGCACCTTATGAAATGGCTACTTAATGACAATTATGTGAATATATCTTATTAATTATAAGTTTTATGGCAACACCAAGTAGCTTATGTTACCCGGAAATTATGTAGCTTTCTATCGGTGAAAGAATTATTCATACCCGTTTCAGTAGTTATTGTATTAGCCAAAATTATTAAGAAAAGATAAATTTAAATAACTCCTGACTCAGTCATAATTTTTTTTTTCAGAGAATATAAACGATCACGCAGCTCTCAAGTCAGCAATGATCTTATCTTGATTAAATGACCTTTCAAACAAATAAAACTTCATCAGAATCGGTCTATTATCTTGGGCACTATGATACAGACAGATACACAGATACATAACTAAAAATTTAACTTTTTATGGTAGATAAGGTGCAAACGAGCAGATGGTCCATCTGATGGTAATTGGCCACCATCGCCCATGGACATGCGTTGCATCTTCGAAGATAGAGTGGGGAGAGGGAGTGAAGAGGGGGAAGAAAAAAACACTGCGGTTTCAGCGGACCCTGAGCAAGACCCCAAAGTACACTCGATCCGCAGCATTAATGCGATGGGAGAGGGAAGGGGTAGATCTGGCCCACATGCGGCTCGATCGGAATACGTCTATGAAACGCAAGCCAATCGTGGAACAGATCCCCTACCACTAAAAGGGTACTGGGTTATTCGGCTCTTACGAGATGCTGTCCTATTGGCAGGGGGGAATAGTATTCTAACTCGTCCTCTCAGGGGTAAAACTGCCCCTGATCTTTTGGGATAGAAGTTATAAGTAGTAGAGCCAATGAGTGTTGCTAACATTTTAAATAATCAGCTGTATATCGTTTATAACTTGTGCGTATATGATTATAATTAATATTCATTGGAATACACCTAGCAGAGTTATTTTAGTATACTAACAAATTGCTGAATATAATATAAAAACATAATAGAAAAATATATTATTTTTAGTAAAATAAAAACATAATTATATTTTTTTTAAAGTAACATAGGTAATTTAACGACGCCATCTATTAGATGCTTAACCAGTCCAAACTAGATAATAAGTCTTGTCAATAAATAACGTTACAACGCCATCTGTTACAAACTTATAGAACTAACAAATAAGTATAACTCTTTGACATTTATTAAGCAATGAAAAATGGAGATGAAACTATTCAACCTTTTAAGTTGGACCAAATTACAACACAAAAAACTCCTGTCTCTCAAGTTGGACCTTATTACATACAATATCTATATTTCATACGATTCGGTTAACTATTGGAGATAACCGAAGACAAACATTATGACGTCACAAAATATTATATTAGGTATAGTGTGAAAAAGCTCGTAAGTTGGACAGCTATAGAGGTTGGTGGCATTGACGCTTGTCAGTTTGTCGTCGACACGTCGCTGTGTGATTAATACACTGTCACCACGATACCCAAATTTCCCTCTAAATTACCACTCCCTCCTCCTCCCCCTTCTCCTATATATCACGCAAAAATGTTGATTTACCGCCTGCATGTGATAATGTAGTGTCTGTGACATGTGACGTCTAATGTTATGGCTTTATAGGCGGGACAATATACTAGATATGTGATGATATACAGATTTTGGTCAATCATAAAAATATGGCGTCTTAGGTAAATTCCATAGATGTCCATAGCTTAGTTGTTTAGATTTTTAATTTTCTTCATAAACTTTTTCTTTATAAATAGCCGTGTCTTTCAATTGCATTCACTCAAACTTTTAAGTAAATGCAATCAAAACATGGATGTTTATATTGCATATATTGACCCTCACAAAGGAATCAAAACCTTATTAGGTCATGTTCACATGAAATCGTGAAATTTAGAATGTAGCAAGATCTTGCCTTCCTTACAACGGTAGTATGATAAGTATTTCCATTCGATGAATACTAAAATGTCGACAAGTATAACTGGTAGTATAGGTAGTATTTGTGAATATCACAAACACCTTAATGTAGTATATCATTTGGTAACTAATAAAGTTACTATTACTACCTAATAAGGAAAGCTTCAACCGATTCCTCATACCTTGGTCACATGTCCCAGATACTATTTAGACTCCTACTTATAAGTCAAATTAATAATAATTCCATAAAAAGCAAAACAAACGAGTTTCTTCAGAATACGAGTATCATGTACATAAGTATTTAAGTACACAAATCAACTAGCAAGTAGAAGAAAACACGTAAATTTCTAGTAATACCCACATTAAGGAATAAAGGGTCGTTAATAGGGTTGCCACATGAGCATAGTAATTTTCCTATTATTTTTTTAGCACGGAATTACGGTTCCTTTACCTATAGTATGAACGATATCCTTTCATAAAATGAGAGAGGAATGATACCAATGTCTGTACAGCAATACGTATACATATGCAATTTAGACTGAGCCAAGCAGTGCCTTTCGGGGCAGGTTTAAAGAGCTCTTTTATAATATATTAACTCACACCTCCACCACTCGACCTCGCTAACTACAATAGATATTGAAGTAAACTTACGTGGGCCTCAGGAAGGGTGACCTTAACCACGACACTATAACACTAACTTCCGTGTACACTAGAGAGACTGAGACTAATATATCTACACGTCGGTACACTTGACATAATATAAAATGACCTACCCGCTACTACTACTTTATAAACAATGTTGCCAACAATCCACTATCGTTCGATTTCTCTACTACAATAAGCCTGTATTATACATATAAAACTTACTCTTAAATCACTTTCTCTGTCCTTTGGTGAAAACCGCATTAAAATCCGTTTAGATTAAAAAATCTGAACGTTCATAAAACAGAATCGACTTTGATTTATACTATTTAAATATTAATAAAATACTTTGCTTTTGAAAATATAATTGGCAACCCTATTCCTCACTGCCCTTCTAGGGTTGAGAAAAGTTCCTAAATGGAGGTCGATTAAGACAATCGGTAATAAAATAAGAAGTTCTTATCTTGGAACTTGGTAATAAGTTGTTAATGCTTCTACTGATATATCAGCGGAAGATCAGAGCTAGGATTGCGAATTCATCTTATTTATTCTACATGTTAGATAAAAATAATGTTGTTAGAAATAATGAAAAATCTCTTCCTATTCTAATTCTATTCGATTATAATATTATCGATTAAATTTACTCTACATTAAATTTATTCTACTTGATTTTATAGTTAAAACTTTACTTTAAGTTTCCATGTCTTAAATGAATAAGATAATGAAAATAAAAAGTTATTCTATTTCGAATCAACTTTATAAGCTAGTGCAGGTCAACAGCAATTCTATTTCGAATCAACTGTATGAGCTAGTGCAAGTCAACAGTAATTCTATTTCGAATCAACTCAATAATCTAGTACGAGTGGACAGTAATTCTATTTCGAATCAACTTTATAAGCTAGTGCAAGTCAACAGCAATCCTATTTCGAATCAACTCAATAATCTAGTACGAGTGGACAGTAATTCTATTTCGAATCAACTTTATAAGCTAGTGCAAGTCAACAGCAATCCTATTTCGAATCAACTCAATAATCTAGTACGAGTGGACAGTAATTCTATTTCGAATCAACTTTATAAGCTAGTGCAAGTCAACAGTAATTCTATTTCGAATCAACTCAATAATCTAGTACGAGTGGACAGTAATTCTATTTCGAATCAACTTTATAAGCTAGTGCAAGTCAACAGTAATTCTATTTCGAATCAACTCAATAATCTAGTACGAGTGGACAGTAATTCTATTTCGAATCAACTTTATAAGCTAGTGCAAGTCAACAGTAATTCTATTTCGAATCAACTCAATAATCTAGTACGAGTGGACAGTAATTCTATTTCGAATCAAATACAGGAGTTAGCCCTGGTAAACAACAAGTATCTAAATTTAAGGTAATCTTTTATACTTTCAAAGGTCAACTGTCTGTCAAATTGTATAAAATTATTACAATTTACTTGCTCTTGACGAAAGCAACTGATATACAAAAATTGCAACTGCGACGATTATGTTAATATAAAAATAATTCCAAAAAATCTCTGACATAAAATCGGTAACAACAGAAGCGAAAAATTAAAATTCTTCTAACGTGTTTTGTTCGCGCCGTCCCAGGACGAAATCGAAAAATATTCAACGTCAAGATAGATCGAGCTCCCTGACACTTCTCACTCCATCTATTAAAGAGCAGTTACTGTTCTTGTTTAGTTTAGTTTATTTTTACAAAAAGGTACGAAAATGTATATAGGTGTAATTGGTTAACAATTTTTTGAGATTAGTTATCAAGGTCTTCGTTGTCTAATGATTTACTTCTGACGCTGATCATCCCTCTGAAGGCAAAGGTCTACTACGAATTAGATTTTCTGAAGGTGTTCCACATATTTTTGATGGTATACTTAACTCCTGTAGCAGTGATAGCCCAGTGGTTGAGACTTCAAGTCTTACTCGGGAGGTCCGAGGTTGGATCCTGGGCACACACCTCTGATTCTGAGTTATGTGTGTTTTAAGCAATTAAATATCACTTGCTTTAACGGTGAAGGAAAACATCGTGAGGAAACCTGCACTCCTAAGAGTTCCTAAAAAGTTCTCAAAGGTGTGTGAAGTCTGCCAACCCACACTGGGCTAGCGTGGTGGACTATGGCCTAATACCCTTCTCATTCTGAGGAGGAGACCCGGCTCAGCAGTGGGTCATTGAAGGGTCGTGATGATACTTAACTCCTGGGTATGCAAAATATCTGATTGATGTGCCTCCGGAAAACATACAGCATTGTTATGAAGAAGCTGTGTGTACTTAGCTTGATCCGTGGTTTATGGTCTTATCCGTATATATATCCGTGGTTTATAGACAAGACCATCCCAACGACGCTTTCGCCATCGTGCTATTGACAACCAGGAAGGTGGGGGGAAATCACCGCCAACTTCCAAGCACATAGCGTTGTGTACTTCCGCCGCGGTCAGTCGATCCACAATAATTTTGGTTTTTAAAAAAAAAAAAATCTTGTATAACTATTTGCGTAAAACAATTTACGATGAATACCGCATCACCCGACGAAAACATTTTAAATAAATCGTCGGAGGAGTGCAAGTGAAAATATGATGTGCTTACAGGACACAAAAATAAACAGTCTCAACATTTGTCTGGATCTTATTTTACGCCGGAAATCTATAAACCTTCGACAGCTGCAGAGTCTTTTAGGACAGCTAAACTTTGCCAACTTTGTAGTACAAAGAAAATGGCACAGCAACAAGAAGGAGTTGTTCGCAGTGTTAGCTGCCATCAAAGCAAAGAGGTATGTCTTAAGGAACACACACACGTATTGCTCCAATCGGACTACAGAACGCTTATTGCCTATATCAGGAAGGAAGGGGGAACAAAATCAGTAGCACTCCTATCACTAACGTTTCAACTGTTACAACTGACAGACTAATTCAACATAATACTGTCAGCATATTATCTCCCGGGGAGATACAACCTAATAGCAGACAGACTATCACGAGGGAAGCTACCTGCAGAGTGGCACCTTTTCCCACAGGTAACGAAAGAAATCTTTCAGATGTGGGGACGACCAGAAATAGATCTGTTTGCATCTCGACATACAGCGGTAGTTCGAAATTATGTATCAATAGACTGCAGAGATCGATCAGCAAATTATATAGATGCCTTCAGCAGAATTTAGAACTACCGGCTGGCGTGGGTGTTCCCTCCTCTAAGCCTTCTTCCACGAGTACTGGCACATCTCAACAGTGCAACGGGAACCTACTTGATAGTGGCTCCGGATTGGCCCCGCGTCTTCTGGTTGCAGGACCTGAAGTCTCGGGCGTTGGACCATCCCTACGAAATCAACAACCTATTACAGAATCTGATAGACATAACAACATCGCAGCCTCCACCGCATATTTAATTACTAACATTGAAAATTTGGAAAATTAGGGGAGGGGATCGTACATCAAGGAATGGTCTTTAGAAGAGAAGGAGCTATTAAGAAGTAGTTGGCGCCAGTCCACTTTATCAACATACTTGCCGGCTATTAAGAGGTGGATTAGTTGGTGTCAGGAGGCCAAAATAGATCCAAAATCTCCTCAATCAGCTGATGTCGCAACATTTTTAATTAATCTTTTTATAAAAGAAAAATTGTCTTACAATACTATTTTAGTACATAAATCAGCCGCACTTTACTTTTGTGGTCCTCATGCGGAATATCAATATTTCTCGAGTTTTATTATAAAACATGCCCTGAAAGCTATAGGAACCGCTAAACCAAAAATAGCAAAATTACCTTTTATATGGGACCCAAGAACTGTTTTAGACTGGCTTTCTACTAACCCAGTAAATAATACATTATTTGACTTGGCTCGGAGGACAGCAATGATACTATTACTAGTTTCCGGGCGCAAAATTCATGACCTTACCCTGTTAAGAATTTCAGATGATAGTTACATCGATAAAGGAAATAATATTTTCCTAATACCTGCATTCGGATCTAAAACGGATCCAGTTACATTAGTAAGGATGTTAAAGGAGGCAACAATACTAAGAAGATCAAAAATTAAAAACTTGAATAATCTATTTATAACTGTGTGCGGTACCCGAAAAGCAGCATCACGTACTGTAATTAGAAACTGGGTACGTACCGTGTTTAAAGATATAGAGCATAGACGCCACTCCTGGAAGCTGCAGGTCAGCGGTAGCTTCTTTAAGATGGCTAGATAATCAACCTATCGATGAGAAGATACTCTCTACAGGAAACTGGAGATCATCAATGAAAGGTTAACTTAATCATCATAGCGTTGTATTTACTGAATTCACCAGCAGATAACAAACACGTCTTCATAACAATGCCGTATGTTTTCCGGAGGCACATCAATATAACGGTTTTACATTACAATAAAACCGATATTATGTGCTGAAGAGGAAAACATACAGCATTGCAGAAAGCTCTTCCTGGTGAAGACTATGAGCTTGGAAGATGGCGGTGATTTCCCCCCACCTTGCTGGTTGTCAATTGCACGATGGCGGAAGCGTCGATGGCCTTGTCTATGATATATGTCTATGTCGTGACCATAAACCACGGATCAAGCTAAGTACACACAGCTTCTTCATAACAATGCTGTATGTTTTCCCTCTTAGGCACATTATATCGGTTTTATTGTAATGTAAAACCGTTATATTATGTTTCACTTGCTTAAACTCTTATAATTCATGAAAACCAATAAATTTTTAACGATATTTCTAAAAATACGTAAAAATCAGCACTGAGAATTTTAGAAAAGTGATGGCTATTTTTATCACCTGTATCTGTAAATGATCCGTCGGCCCAGGTTAGCAAGTATTCATGGACTCATTGACACTACTTTATACCATACATTTTATGATACGATATAATCATAGTCAAGTTAGGAAGGCTTAAACTATTGTTACTACATTAGTTTAACAACGAGCTGTTTCGCAGCATTAAAACACTTTAATAAATCCTGTATTTTTTGTCCTAATTTTGGGGCTAGTCGGAAATGTCTATCGCTTCTAGGATCTATTAACAAAATAATCAGTAAAGACTTTTATATTCTATATAATAATAATGAATTGGAGCCTTAACAATATTAGATCCGATACTCACAATTTATTCTCGCAACGTACAAAAGGACGAAGTAAGAAGTTTGGAGGCAATATGTATTTAGTCCGTTTGCTTATCTCGGTTCAAGTAACACATTCCTTTATTTATTAAGTTCATTTTGGTGTGGCTTGGATGTGAGAATAATTCTAACGCATCAACTATTTGGGTCTAACTCAATATCCGATTTCAAGTTCGTATTCGTTAAATTTGTCAAGATGAAAATTTTGATGATCAGAGATATATTAATTTAAATACTTTGCAATAATTTTTTATTTATAATGGAACAGCAATACCACTCAGTGATTTACATAGAAATATAGTATTAAATATAGATAGCAATTTATCGTGGTCCGAACAAGTTAATTACATTAATTAGCGACTACATTACTCAATTCATTAGTTAAAGTGCTTGCAGAATATCCTCCCCATTGAGACTAAGAAATCACTTGCCCAATCTCTCCTGCTCTCTCTTTAGACTACGCTGACATTTGCTATCCGGATGTTTCAAAAGAGCTACTTAATAAACTTGATTGCCTTCAAAATTGATGCATCCGGTTTATATACGGCTTGCGCAAATTTAACCATGTGTCCGACTTCAATTTAAGTGACTCCCTATTCGCTTTCGTCGGAACAATGCCACTGGCAACAAGATAAAAATTGTTGCCACATGTAGACAAAAAAATATATTTATATTGTATATAATATTATTGCTAATACATAAATATAGTATTATCGCGTTTTTTAGTATATGTATTTTAGTATACTGTGTAGTATATTATATTTCTTCTATACTCGAGGGTATCTGGTAGAAATCTTTATTACGAGATAAGTTATCCTGTATGCTATAAATTTTGTATAATAGAATGTGTAACTAAATGTTTTTTTGGTACATCAATTTAAATAACATATATGTATAATATGGCTATTTTTTTATTAGGCTGTTTGGACTTAAAATTGATTAGATTAAGCTGAGTTAGCCTTGAGCCTCTTAATATTAACTTGATGCTCGATAAAATGGCTGTTAGTTTGATAATTTGATTACTATGCTGATTAATAGGGGACTAGGCACATTGTTTTAACTTAGTATTGCTATTAATATAGAAGTTATCGAACCTAAAATTGTTAAATATGTTGACTGACATATTAAATGGTTTTCATACTTTCTACATACAGAGTTACAAGCAAAAGTTTTTGCTGAGGCTTACTACCTCCGAGCAAGCCCGCTTGAGAGCAACGGGAGAGAATTCGACTTTAGAAATAATAAATAATGGAAAAATGGAAAGAATTTTTGAAGTGGTGACAGTAGAGTCTATCCCGTCAAAAATCCATACTCAAAACGAATTAATTCTAAGTCCGTCTCAATATAGGGATAAGGATAAAGCTCATATAATAATATTATTAGTCCGTACTTCAGTCCGATAGCTCTTAATATGTAAGGAAGGTCAATGTACACACCATTTGACCTTCAGATAAACTCTTAGCAGTCTTGATAAAGGATTTGTTGCTGCTCAGCTTAGTGTGATTATTTGATGTGACTCGTAATTATTCTATTATTCAATTTACGGTACTGATAACGCCAGTCGCCACTTCACTAAGATTACTTCGATCAAAACCAAAATGTAACCAAACTTGTTCACCTAACCTCTCGAGATATTGTTGGTTTTGTAGTTAAATGTGTGACAGTGTTTTCCTGCTATGAGTAATGATTAAATTACTTCTTGTATAAACAGCAGCTTCTATTCAAATCAATCAACTTTAATATTAACCCTTACATTATATACAATTAAATATTAACCCTTGCGTATCTTCTTTTCGGTGCCATATATTTTTGGACATGGTGTATATTTTGATTTAAGATAATAAATTTGACTTCAAACTTCCTTAAAACAGATAAGAATCCGTCATCAAAACACGGAATTTTATATTTATCTATCTCTTCTTCGATTTTGCAAACAAATGATTTCCTTTCTATGCTTCGTCTTATTTTTGCAAAATATTATTATAGTACAGGATAATAATTAAATTTTACATGTTTATTTAATACAGCATTAATTTATTCTATTTTTTTTATATATACTAATTTTGATATTGAACAAAATTTATAGAAATTATAATTATAATAAGTAGGTATATTAAATGATATACATTTGTTACATAGGAAACGGCAGAATATATCATAATGTAAAAATTTGATTAAAATATGACAATTTGCAGAAAAATATTATGAGTTGGATTGTTTTGATAAACTTTTATTTATTTATCAAGAAACAGTTAAAATTATAAATGATCTCGATAAAGGAATTGCGTTGGCAGGTGACGCACAGAAATGACAACAGTGATTAGTTGAATACACTAACCTCGTTGATTGGGAGTTTGTCTTCGTTATGTTAATACAATCAAGAATCTGATTATATCTAAACTTTGGTAGGAATATTACGAGTTAACGCTTTAGTTTATTTACTGCTCTAACAGAAAACACCTAAGACGGGTAAAATACAAACGTAAAAGAAATCGGAGAGTTCATTGGGCTATACACTGTCATTTTTTCATTTATATTGTGCTTATAGGTAAACACTATATTAAATCTTTATCAAATCCGATCCACGTGTAAGTTATATAAAAGATAAAATAAAAAGGCAATATTGTTTACCTTGTCAAAAATAAATAATTTTACCTTCAATTATTAGTGTCGATTAATTATGAGACAAGGATTTACAATAATGTAATTTATTTAAAATAACACAGCGTGCAACGTCTCAATGTCACTTTTAAAAATAAAGTTCCACCTTCTCCGTTAATTTTCCAACATCCACCAACCATATCGATCCAGAGTCTGCTTTCTGAAATACTTCGACCGATGCTTCCCCGACGTCTTTAGAATCTTGCCACCCAGAGTTACTTATAAATTCAAAAAAATCCGAAGCCTTTTCATCTTCTCTAACAATTGGACTATTAATTAATCTTGTTCGGGTAAATCCAGGACATAGTGTTAATATTCTAACTCCACTATTTTTAAAATTGATCTCATGTCCTAATGATCTAGAAAATCCTAATATAGCAAACTTTGATGCGTGGTAATAAGGACAGTAAGGAGTTATTGAAAATCCAAAAATAGATGAAATATTTATGATTGCACCACCGCTACCACCTTTGTCCCTTCTCATGTGGTCATAAAACTTAATCGACCATTCCATAAGAGCGATTGTATTAATTTCCATGGTTTTCCTAATACTCTTTTCATTTACAATTCCAGCACAATTAATTAGAATATCTAACTTTTGGTGACTTTTAATAATAGTATCGTAAGCTTTATCCAAATCTGTCAAGACATTGCATTTGTAGAACACAGCTTTTTCTCCATACTGTTGATTTAGAGCATCAACAGATTTATTTCCTTCCGTTTCATCTATGTCAAGACAAATAACTAATTTCGCTCCATGTTCGAGGAAACTGGTCAGCATCGCCAGGCCTAATCCTTGAGCTCCACCGGTTACTACCACTACTTTTTCCTTCACATTGAAATCCATTTTGGTGGTCAATAATACACTGAAACAGAATATGCGATACATTGCTTTATATACTGATAGATAATGCTTCCATTAACATAAAACTCCATTAACATAAAAAAGCAGTATGCTAATTCGCTTTTGTGTGTACCTATGTTAAATGACAATTTAATGACCTGGTTTTAACAATTTTTTGTATTATTTCTTCTATAGCTTGTGTTTTAAGTACTACACTATTCCTTTTAAATTATCCAATGTAGTGACACACAAGTCTCCAAATTTATTATAAGTACAGATATAATAGATAATAAGCATAAGCTGTTAAAAACATTGAACTTAGGTAAAAAATATAGTTTGTCGTAAAAAAAGTGACTTGATTGTTGCAAAATTGATTCAGATAATGCTACTGATAAAAATAATATAAGAGATTAAATAATAAACTAGGCATTATGAACATTTTAAAGTCAACTAGGTATTAAAAATGATAACTTCCTATCAATATCATAATTAGGTCGAAATTTACAAGGCAAAATCCAAGTTCTTATTACGGTTTCATTTATTTACCAAATCTTACTTAAATAATCTTTTATTTTATATGTTACATAATATATGCTCCTGCATTACTTCGCAATGCTAAAAGTATGTTGATTTATTTTCTCTGTTATGAATCAGGTTTTGAAAATTTCATATTGATTTCTTTATTGATCTTTACTCATTATAAATCATTTTGAATAATCAGATGAAGAAGTGATAGTATAGTGGTTAAAAAGTTGATGTCTTACTCGAAAGAATTACACTGCGAATTTGATCCCCTACAGGCTCACACCGACGACTTGCAGGTGTTATATATGTCGGGGATTTTAAAACGATGTGAAAGGAGATGGAAGGAGGAAGATGGGGAATATTGGGGAACACTAAAAGTGGGTGATGGTTTTGAATTGAATATTGGGTAAACGCGACGCAGTTACTTCTACTGAACCGATAAATGATCAAATATGATCTCTAACAATTACGAGAGAAACCTAAGCAGTGCCTTGGACTTGTGACCAAGGTGTAGGCTTAAGGAATTCCTTTAAGTAATTACGACACTCACCTCCACTGCTCAGGCTCTCTGTTTAAACCTAAGGTTAATCGCACGTAAACCTAACCTAACACAAGACGAGGTAATTACATTGTAAGGTACTCACGTGACCTTGATCGGTTAGCACTCCTAGCACTAACACAACACTATCACTATTTAGACACTACTTCACTTCTTGAGAGACCGCGCACGACTAAGACTTCAGTCAGATTGTCGATGGCATATAAAGGGTCGAGAGTCGAGACTGTCAAAACAACGGAAGTGACCACTACCCTTTTTTTTTTTTTTTTTTTTTTTTTTTTGTTGACCCGGAGGAATCTGCTTACAGATACCTTCCCAAGCGGGGACTTGGGAAGGTTATGCGGGGTTGGTGTAAACTACCTCTGAAGGAGGTAGCCCGACTCGCTAAACCATCCGGGATGTTCCTACTCGGCGCCTAGAAAGGCAGGCCAGGGGATCGAAGCGCACCGCGACCTACCTGCGCCTGTCCGATAACGGACTCTACTCTAAGGGAGTAATTCTCCCCTGAATCCTACACATAGTGTCGCCCCAGGAACATTTAGGGACGCACACCTGCACATGGCCTTTGCATGAGTGACAGAAGCCCCCGTCCATCACCCATAGACCCACATCAAACAGCACTTTTACGCTATGGTGGCATTGCCGCCACGAAAGCGCGACGTCGGCGACCAATTCGCCTTCGGCGTATGACAGCAGCCTCCGGGTCATTCTCCCGGGCTCTCTCCGCCGCCTCCTTTGTAGTGATAACGGCTTCAGCAAAGGCCGCCACTGCTTCCCAAGCCTGCTCACTGCTGACCATGGATTTTACAACGGCCATCAGCGACAGGTCACCCCCAATGACCGCGATCAAATTGGCACGGGGCTCTTCCCAAGCTGGACAAACCTCGCGTGTATGTTGCACCGTGTCTTCCTCTCCATCCCCACAGTGATGACACGCGGGAGATTGTTCCCTCCCCACCACCTGGTACAGATAACGACCAAAACACCCATGACCCGTCAAAATCTGTGTCAGGCGGTAAGTGAGGGCGCCAAATTTACGATCGACCCATTCATGGAGAACAGGCCGAATCGCGGCCACCAATTCCCGGCTAGCCACCGGACTCGCCAATCTCTCCTTCCACTTCCTAAGCACTACCAAACGCTCCTCCCTCTGCCAAACTATAACTACCCGCAAGGGTGGGTGACACCCATACTCAGCATATGCCAAGGCACGACTGCGGTAAACCGCGGCAAGGGCCTCCGCATCTAGGTCCCACGGAGGCGTCCCCGCGAGCACACATGCACCGTCGCAGGAGAGAGTACGGTACGCCCTGGCCACCCTCAGCGCCATGGTCCGCTGTGGACGTCGCAGCAGAATCGCAGTGCGTGGGCCGAGAGAATCCGACCAAATGGGTGCACCGTACAATGCTATCGACCGTATCATCCCCGTATACAGCCTCCTACATGTGGCACTGGGACCACCCACGTTGGGAAGTAGTCGTCCCAGACATCCTGCCGTTGCCACAAGTTTCGGCGCCAGTTGGCGGAAGTGTTCCACAAAGGTCCATCGGCTATCCAGGACGAGACCCAGGTATTTCAGAGAAGAGCTAACGCCGATGAAAGTGTCGCCCACCACCAAATTCGCCCCTTCAGGAGGACCTCTCCTCGGTCTATGAAAAGACATCGCCTCTGACTTATCGAGGGCCACCTCCAGACCGAGGGCCCTTATCCTTTGTACTACCTGAGCGACGCCAGCCGTGGCGAGAATCACCGCCTCCTTGTAGCTCGGGCCGCAGGCTGTGACGAGGGTGTCATCGGCATAGCAAGTTACGCCGATGCCGGGAGGGAAGGAACCTCGTAACACCCAATCGTAACCGATGTTCCACAGGAGGGGTCCAAGGACAGATCCCTGCGGAACACCGCACGACATCGTTCTAATCGCCCAATGCCCTTCCTTTGTGGGATATGTTATAGCTCGATCCACAAAGTAGCTATCTACTACCTCCCGCAAATACTGCGGCACCCCATGGAACACCAGTGCCGCTTTAATTGTTTCAAAGGGAAGAGTGTTGAAAGCGTTAGAAATATCCAACGATATAGCCAACAACACTCCACCCTGAGAGACCGCCTCCTCTGCAAGCACCCTCACCCGAGCAATTGCGTCAATCTCCAACGCCACAGATAGCGATAACGATTCGATTAATCGATAATCTTTTACTTATTCTCCGACATATATGTTTTAAATAATTAATTATTATTTGCTATAACGGTGAAGGAAAACATCTTGAAGAAACCTGCACTCCTGAGAGTTCTCCATGTTGTCTTTTGGTGTGTTAAGTCTGCCAACCCGCACTGATTCAGCGTGTAAGGATAAAGTTTGATAAAAGTTTTTAAATTCAATTCATTCATTCACTGATATTGTAAAGTGTGGTAATAATTATTTTTATTATTAAAACATTTTTAGATCTACCATCAAAATGGCATCAAATTTTTTGCAAGTCAAATAAAATAAGAGAAATGTTAACCGTTAAAGATTAAACTTAAATGCTTATGTTCTCAACTGGCCTTGAACTTAAGAAAAAGGTATTTTATACACCTAAATGGTGAAAGTGACCCACTCGAGAAATTAATTTATAGGATAAAATAACTTTTAAATAAATAAGAATTAAATAAAAAAATACTTGAAAAAAAATGCAATGAGAAAATTTCAATATTTGCTTTATTATAGAAATAGGAGTCTGATAAAGATTTGAAATACATATTTCAAATTCAAGTAAAGATGGAATCATTTTTAAAATCACGGACAATGCGCAGAAAAGAATGTTGGACTTCCATGACGGTAAATAATATTAATAATTTAAAGGTAGGATATGTATCCAAATACACAATATCATAATCATAAAGACATAACTAGATTACATAACCACCTTCTCAGCTGGCTTCGAATTTTCCGATAGCCAAACCGTACCTGAGTCTGCTTTTTTAAAAATTTCCACCGCAACCTCCCCCACACATTCAGGCTCCTGGTCCTCAAATTCGTTAAGACGCATTATATATTTCGGTAACATGTCATCATCTCTAAGAATTACATTTTCAATCAATTTCGTACGTGTTAAGCCTGGACATAATGTTAATACTCTTACTCCAGTACTCTTAAAATTCATTTCATGACCTAATGACCTCGAGAAGCCTAACACAGCAAACTTTGTTGCGTGGTAAGCAGGAGTATAGGGTAAGATCATAAATCCGTAAATTGATGACACGTTTATGATAGTTCCACCGTTCCCACCTCTATCTCTTCTCATGTAGTCATAAAACTTCATTGTCCATTCCAAAACAGCTGTTGTATTCACTTCTATCATTTTTTTTACACTTTTTTCATCTCCAATACCAGCATTATTAATAAATATATCTACTTTTTCATGATTTCTTATAATAATGTCGTAAACCGTGTTCAAATCAGTCACGACATTGCATTTGTAGAAAATTGCTCTTTCTCCGAACTTTAGATTCAGAGCATCAACTGACTTTTTACCTTGTGTTTCATTTATATCAAGACAAATAACTAATTTAGCTCCATGGTCCAGGAAGCTGTTCAGCATAGCCAGGCCTATACCGTCACCGGAACCGGTTACAGCCACTACTTTGTCTTTTACGTCTTCGTCCATTATCGCAGAAAGTTATTGACTGAAATAAAGATTTTAAAAAATTGTGGACTATTTAAGGTCTATCAGATAACTTATCGCTCTAGTTTTAGGGTACCGCGAGTCGTTGAAACTATTTTTTCATCCAAACGAAAAAAAAAACCAATGAATAAAGATAGCGGCTATTTGGAATTGTTCATTTGCTTTGTTATTTGAACTTTTAACTTAATTAAAATTAGTCAACTCTCATATTTGTTACAGCAACCAATACATGCTTGATATTTCATAAGTTCAATTTAATTAAAAAAAATTGTCTCTTAAAAATCGATATACCTAAATTAATGTATAGAATTTTTTTTCTTGACCATATATTATCTAAAGCTCCGTCTCCGTATCATTTATCGGCAACGTCTCAGTTATTATCGGACTACAAGCATTCTTCAGTTACTAACAGCAGTGATAGCCTAGTGGTTAAGACTTTAACCTCTCACCCTAACTTTTATATGTGCTTGGTGGACTATGGCCTAACACTCTCCTCACTATGAGGAGGACACGCAGATCAGCAGTGAGCTATCTACGGGTTATGATGAAGCTTACTTCAAAAACTCATGACCTTAGTGATGTACCTGTCGGGCTAACTATAGGCCCCTCAACAATTTACAAAAAGTATTTCTTAAAGTTCATGTACGTTACATTCAAAACTCTCGAAAAAAGTTTTATTATTTTATAAAGATAATCCCTATCACTTTTACATGTTTGTCACATTATATTAGATATATTATATTAGATATCATATTAGATATTAATAAATTACATTAGATACCAGCTTTAATAATTAAAACATACTTTAAGACAAAAAAGGTGCAAAAAATGCTTAAATCTCTAAAGCTTAAGATTTAGAAGAAAAGGAACAAACTGCAATTTGCAAAATGATTACTGGTGCTCATGGACGTCAGGTATTTTTGTATACCTGACGTCCATGAGCACCTCTTATTTGGTTACTGACATAGCAAATAATAATGGTGCTTTTTCTTTCTTTTATTGGCTTCTCTTCCTCTCATCCTAAGGAGAAGCAAAGGGGGCAGTCCGAACTATATGGAACTTCGAATGTGAGGCCACTAGTTGGTTATTTTTTCAAACACATTTATTTAGAATTTTCAAATTTCAAATTTTCAAAAAAAATTAGCTATGATATCTAACATATGTATTTCATTTATTTTCAGACAAGTAACTAATTTTGTTCCACGTTTTAGGTGGTTAGAATTGCCAAACCTATATCATCAGCTGAACCTGTAACAGATTTCTCAGTTCCCTCTAATATCTTAATTTTTTTGTAACAGATTTCTCAGTTCCCTCTAATATCTTTAAAATTGGATATTTGATAGTTTTAAATACTAATAAATTGTACAATTGTAATTATGGCTGGAATTGATACTTGAGGTTTTACTTTGTACGCTTCTCAAACGTCTAAACATCTTTTTAATATATATTTTAAAAACTAAATAAAATAGCGACGAAACAGTTATAATTATTAGATAGAAAGACAAGACATTAAAGTTTAATTTAAATATACACCCGCGCCTGTTAACGGGGTAACCACTCGGTATTGAAAGGAAGAGAAAATCCATTCCTTCGCTATCATCCTTATATATCTTTTGTACTTTGACTTTGACTTTAGCTGATCTGAACTTTTCGCGATCCAAGACGTTTCGCTGACTTCGCTTTCTTAAAAATTTCCTACACTCACACTGTTTGGATCCTCACACTCGATTGCAAGAGTCAAATTTTAACACAAATTTATGTTAAATTTCATTCTCTCTAACACTTGGATTCTGAATCATATATTTTTTTTTTAATATAGTATATAGGGGCAAACGAGCTGAGGGCCCACCTGATGTTAAGTGGTCACCGTCGCCCATGGACATCTGCAATACACTAAGGATTGTAGATGCGTTGCCAACCCTACTTTCTGAGGAACCTGTACACTCGGCGTTTGAAGACTCCCATATTAAAGCGCTCTGGGAAAACCTGTGGTGACAAATTATTCCACAGCCTGCACGTGCGTGGGAGGAATGATCTAGACGCACGTACATTACTGGTATGCCAAGTATCCAAGTGGTGTGGATGAAATTTGTCCCAGCGGCGGAGAGTGCGATGGCGGAAAAGTGTCGAAGGCACTAACTCAAACAGTTCCTGTGAACATTCCCCATTGTAGAGGCGGTAGAGAACACACAGAGATCCAACGTCTCTCCGGAGACTAAGTTCGTCTAAACCGTCTGTCAGCATGGGATCGTCGATAATACGAACAGCTCGTCGTTGGATGGAGTCAAGAGGGAGCAACTGGTACTTAGGGGCGCCAGCCCAAAGATGAGAACAGTACTCCATATGTGGACGAACCTGGGCTTTGTATAGCAACATCCGGTGTTCTGAAGTGAAGTACTGTCTCGTTCTGTTAAGTACGCCCAGTTTTTTAGAAGCCAGCTTGACTTTGCTCTCCAAATGGCCCCGAAACTTGACCTCGTTCGATATATCGACTCCAAGGATCCCAATGCTATTGCTGTTGTGGAGGGGAATGTTCTGGAATTTGGGCGCCAAAATAAAGGGAGTCCTTTTTGCGGTAAACGCGCAAACCTGGGTCTTCGAAGGGTTAAACTGGACGAGGTTATGTCTTCCCCAATCAGAGACCTGCTCCAGAGAGGTCTCGATTTCAGACACCAGGCTTTCTCTTCTTTCCTCCACCTCAATGCGAGGAATGTTTGCTCGGCCAGTATAAAGAGCATCGCCAGTACTGTCGTCCGCATAGCAACGAAAGTTGCTGATTTGCAACATATCGTTGATATGCAGAATAAACAATGTTGGCGATAACACTGAGCCTTGGGGTACTCCAGCATTAATGGACCTAGTGTTCGAGCATGTACCGTCGACAACGACCTTGATGCTCCGCCCACTAAGGAAGCTGGATACCCAACTGCATAATTCCTCGGGTAGTCCATAGGAAGGTAGCTTCGCTAATAGAGCTTTTTCGGGCAAATCATGGACATAACGTTACTATTCTTACTCCAATAATAGTATTTTAAAAATTAATCTTAGGACTTGAGAATCCTATAAAAGCGAACTTTGAAGCGTGGTAAAAAGGAACAGAAGGTACAAATTTAAATCCAAATCCTGATGAATCTTTATCTTTTCAACATTATTCGTTACATATCGGTGTAACGCGAGGACGGACGGTGTTGACACCGACTGACGTCTATGAAGATGTCCATGCAATGCAGCGTTTCAATTATATTGTCATAAACGTCTTTATCACTACCTGTTTCGATATGTGCCCTAGAAAGTGTATCCGCAATATATAACTCCTAACCAGGCTTGTATATGACGTTGAGATTATATCCTTGCAGTTTCATTATCATTCATTATCTATGTAATATAACCAGTTTGCTGACGACACTTGCCTTGTGGTGGCAGATAGGGATATAAAAAAGGCGGAATGCACACTTCAGAAAAATTTCGATTCTCTTTGTAAATGGTCGCATGACAATGGTCTTATCATAAATATAGACAAGACGAAAGCTATCCATATAAATTCAGCGCACAATAGAGTTAAACACAAACCAAATTTAATATCTCACAGTCACTCTTGTCTACTTTCTAATAATAACCACAATTGCAACTGTAATACTATAGAAATTGTAAAGGAGCACAAGTATGTCGGATTGATAATAGATCACAAGTTTGATTGGTCCTCTCACATATCTAACATATGTAAAAGACTTAGATCCATCCTGGGTAGAATGTTTGTTTTAAAGTTTAAACTACCATACGAGATTCTCCGCTTGCTATATCTAGCTACAGCTGATTCTATAATTAATTATGGGCTTAGCAGTTATGGTAGGACATCCAAAACTCATTTAATTAACATTTACAATTTACAATTAAGAATTCTAAAAGCCTAATAAAATCAAAATTAAATTTAAAAACGATTATTCTCAATTATTTAAATATTGCAGGGTTATGCTAGTACAAAATAAAATTAGAATATCTATCTTAAAGGACGAATATAATAAAATTCAATATATCCAAAAAAACATCGTAATAACAACTTAAGTCATTTAAAGGATACACAAACTTACATTTTACCTAGGAATTGTTGATTATATATTACCTAAAATTATTAATGAACTGCCATTGGACATACAGGATAAATACTTATCCAGTATTAAAAAGTAATTTATCAAGTAAAAAAAATCTACTTAACACAACCAATACACTCCAACTATATATTATAATCTATAATTAATTACTATTAAGTATTAGATATAACTTATTGTAAACTAATAAAGCACGAACTCACTAGTCGCACATGAACCGAATGGGTTTTCGCGACTTTTATTTAAATTGTTAAAATATGTTTGTTGTAATTAAAAATTTTAAAAATAAATAAAATAAAAAAAATATATAATTCAGTGGTTTTTTGAAAACTGATTCCAATGGCTTTTGGTCTGTTTCTACTTTTATCTATCTTCTAGGTTTAAAGACCTATTTCATAATATATTAACTCTCACCTCCACCACTCGACCTCGCTAACGACAATAGATAATAAAGTAAACTTACGTGGACCTCGAGAAGGGTAACCTTAATCACGACACTATAACACTAACTTCCGTGTTCACTGCACGAAAACACTAGAGAGACTGACTGTAATCTATCGCACTAAAGGTTATATATTGTCTTCATATCGGTATACTTGACAAAATATAAAATGACCTACCTACTAATTCTACTTTATAAACAGTGTTATAAGTAATTTTGAATGTAATTAAAATATTACATTAAATAGTTTTATAGGTAACTAGCGACTTGTCCCCGCTTCGCATGGGTGGATAATTTTTTTTGAACATTATGGCTCTAAACACGCACACCGGCCCGTCGGCGTGTATTTTTTGTATATTGACATTTTTAATTTCTTTATAACTTTTAAATGGAATGTCCGATTTTAATAATTCAAAGAGTAATCAACAGGTATTGAAACAGTCTTGAATACGAAATAATGTATTTGGATAAGAATTAATACAAAGGTTTGGATAACATGGTCTGATTTAGATAGGGATTTGTATCAACTTTTATAAGGTAAAAAAGTAGTTATAGTGACAAAACTACAATAGTTGGACATATGGTCTCGCAAAGTGTTTTGTACATTTTGATATGTTCCATAATATTGTAGAACATTTTATTAAGAATTTCTGAGGATCTCTAATTTTTTCTAGCAACAAATATATATTACTCAGGGATATTGTAGCTTTCTAACCGCAAAATAATTTTTGAAATCGGTTTAGTTGTTTTTAAGTTTGTTCGTTACATACAAAAATACAAATCTCTCCTCTTTATAATATCTGTATAGATATAGATATAGATTAGTATTTAACTCCTCCGGCTGTGACCTCAATAAAAAGTTATTTTATTTATATTAAGTTTATTATTTACATACCTTGTAGAAGTTTTTGTTCTTAAATTTCTAAAAAAATTAAAATTTTACAAATGCTTATATTTATTGAGATATAGATATAGAGATCAGAACACACGAAAATAATCAGAATAAGTCATACATATATTCTTTTAAGAAATACTATAAAGTTAATATGACACCGGATTAATCTGTTATATTAGATCTTAGAATTTGCAGCCTCCCATCCATTCTCTCGGTTATTGACTTTTTTTCCCCGCCAAGACGTTATCCAAATTCTGAAAAAAGGTGAAGTCTGTAGAGGTAAGGTCTGGTGAGTACGGTGGATGACGGAGAACTTCCAACCCCAGCTCTTGTAACTTGGAGACCGTCTGCTGTGCAGTATGAGGTCGCGCGTTGTCGTGCAGCAACGGAGCCGAAAGATTGACCAAAGCTGGTTGGAGATGTGCAAGCTTCTCCATCATTGTGATCAGTTCTTTACAGTACACATCTGCAGTAATGCTCATCCTAGACAAACTTTGATAATATATATGATTAGAGGAACACCTCCACGAAATAAAAATGGCAGGTATACAGTGGATGCGTCCACGGTACCACCTTTACCATTTATATATCTATGTATTTCTGGGTTTCAATCTGAATTATTTTCTCGTTTCTTCCTTTTTAGACAACTTTTTTTTACGTAGTCAGGTTATAGTTTTTTAAACTTTATTTTTTTCTGTACAATATCAATAAGAAAATTATCGCTAATATTCAATAAACAACCTTGACTGATTACACAAGTCAACAAAAAAAAAAATATTTTTGTGTCTGTTATTTAATGACTATTGTCTGAGTGTTTACATTGAAAAATAACCAAAAACTTAATTTATGAAGAAATAAGTTTGCTATTGTATGTTTTATATTGATAATTAAGTTTTAAAGTTCTTAGTGGAGAGTAAAATAATAGTTGGTAATACTTTAAAACAAAATGGCGACAAGTCGTGCATTCTACTGTATTGAGTGTATGTATGTCTATTACAAACTGTAGCAACTACTTTTGTATATGACTGAGTCGCAGAATAGCATACAGACTTTACTTGTCGAAATAATATGAAATTTTCTATGAAAACGAAATTTCTATAAAAGCAAACTTTATTCAAAAAACCTATTTTACCCATTATAAGTAAGGTAAAAGAAATCAAAATTTGACAT
This sequence comes from Limenitis camilla, assembly GCA_905147385.1. Taxonomy (NCBI): domain Eukaryota; kingdom Metazoa; phylum Arthropoda; class Insecta; order Lepidoptera; family Nymphalidae; genus Limenitis; species Limenitis camilla. Next base: position 14,914,960 of record LR990236.1, on the reverse strand, counting down.
TTTGTTGCCAGACTCAAAATCCGTGTTGACCGGTGTTATATGATTTACGAGTATTTAGTGAGCTTAAATCACAGAATGACTGCGACTATGTAGCGGAGACATTGATTTTAAAATGAATGAAAAATGTTCCGGTTTAAACACAGTCATTTAAATTTTTATTACATACGTATGTCCTTAGATAATAAATTATATTAAAAAATGTAATAAGGTACTATAGAATTACAGGAATTACGATTTACGTTATACCTTTGGGACACAGGTTTTCTTTACTACTACGCAATGATGGCATATCTCTACATATTTATGGTCAAAATTCTTGAAATGTTTAACTTAATTGTCGTGCCTCCCTAATGGTAAAAACATATATTTTAATAACGAAGTGTGTTTCATAGTCAATATGTGTTTACTACCTGAACTGCCTCACCTGTTCGGCTGGTGCTGTTATTGCCTTGAAAACAGAAGAATGATAGTAAATTCTTCTGACTTAAATGTGACTGATGACGGAGGCAAAGCGTTACTGGTATGAGATATGATCTGAGGTTTACCCCAGCAACGCAATCATTTCAAATATAATTTGACTTAATACGCTTAAAACTGTTTGTATGTTATCACTAGTGCTAACCAATAACATGTATCATTAACAATTCTTTATAAAATCCTATTTTAAATTCCACTTAGAAGTACGAACTCGTTTGACCTGTTTGCATCCTATTTTTATATGGTAACTTGGTGACAGACAGCCGAAGATCAAGACATTAAAAATAAATTTTTAAGTAAAGATTTTATAATACTTTACGTTTGGCTTAAAAAATCATAAAAAAATCTTTCTTATTAGAAGGTCATTGCGCGTCGGTAGTATAAATTGTCCAGATATGACTTCACTGGTAAATTAATTATTAAGGCAGGCAACAATTCATTCAATTTCTTTCATTTCATTTATTTACTTTACTCGATTTCTAAGAATTTCGATAAGTTGCACGCAAACTTCTCCAAGAAATACTTACGGATATTAATTGTTTTGCTTTATAATTAAAGCAACAACAAAAAGGCGTTTAGTGAATAGTCACCTTCACAATTTTTTACTTCTTGTGGTTCCGTTTAATGTAATTTTATCTTATTTATAAAAAAACTGAAAGCAATCGAACTCTTCCTGTACTTTGGACAAAAATAATGCATATCATTACAACTGTTTTCAAGTCATAATACGATAATTTTAAATGTTCAATTTCTCAGCCGGCCTTGAACCTTCCACCAACCAAACCGTTCCAGAATCAGCTTTCTCAAATATTTCTACTGTTCCTTCTCCGACAGCTTCAGGATCTTGCCATTCCAGATCACCGAGAGAATCTAACCACTCCGATAACTTATCATCCTCTCTAACATTTGGAGCCTGTGTTAATTTTGTACGAGTTAAGCCTGGGCATAACGTTACCGTTCTAACTCCAGTACTCTTAAAATTAACTTCATGACCTAACGATTTAGAAAATCCAATGACAGCGGACTTTGAAGCGTGATAGTATGGAATATAAGGATAAATTCTATATCCAAAAAGTGATGAAACATTTATGATTGTGCCACCACTGCCTCCTTTGTCTGTTCTCATGTGATCGTAAAACTTAATCGACCATTCCATTAGAGCTATTGTATTTATTTCTATAGTTTTTCTAATATCTTTTTCATCTGTAACTCCTGCGTTATTGACTAATACATCCACTTTTCCATGGTTCTTGATGATAGTATTATAAACTGTATCCAAATCTGTCAACACATTGCATTTGTAAAAGACAGCTCTGTCTCCGTATTGTTGTTTCAGGTCAGCGATTGATTTGTTCCCTTGTGTTTCATTTATGTCTAGACAAATAACCAATTGAGCTCCATGTTTAAGGAAGCTGTTCAGCATAGCCAGGCCTAAGCCATCAGCGGAGCCGGTTACAGCCACTACTTTATCATTAACGTCGCGATCCATTAGGTATCAATAATTTACTGAAACAAGCAACTATTCAATAAATTATTTTATATACTGTTATCTTTTTTATACATGTTATAATAATAGTTATACATAATTATCATAATACTTTTAGGGTTCCTGGAGTTAATTTTTATTTTTTTCTTTTTGTTTTTTTAAAAAGATTACTAGCAGTATGGGTCACATTCTACTAGTATTCCCTTTACCCCTCCTAGTAAGCTTGTGTCAGGAGTGGGCAAAAAAAAAATACGTATAAAAAAATAAACATATAAAAAATATACGTACTGCAGTGTTGTTCATTTTCTTCAGCAATGGCTCTAATGATTTATAAATCAAATTTAAGAAAAAGTTTTTAAATTTTATGTCCTCTAATATGTGCAGTTTATACAATGAATTTATTCTCCAGATCATAGTGCCATGGACTATATTGAGGAATCCCTTCCAAGATGTGCAGTAATCGTCAAAACTTCTCAATAAAAAAGTTGTTAGATTATAATCTCGCGAGATTTTAAACTATCGAAAGATTGTAAAGTGTAACATACTGCTGTCCGAAGGTTGTTAAGAATTAAATACAGGTGTCAGTCAAATAAAATAAATCCTCTTCAACTATAGTGACATAAAGTATGTATTTATGTAAGAAATCAATAAAATCAATGTGAATCAATATGAATTTATAATAGAGTTAAAAAACTATTACAGTGAACATAACGAACATAGTTTAAAAATTAGAATGGGCAAAAATATTGTCTTAAGGAATTCTGTGACGTCTCCAGCGTTATGGAAAGGGTCTCGGCGCTCTTCGCCTTTGAGTAACACAGTGCAAAAACATGCGCCGGCTACGCATCAAATCTACCGAAAATTAATGGGTTAAAATCGGTATCTTACGGTGCACAATCTATTGACTGCTTACAATATAGCGAGATAGATTATAATCTAACGGTATTTACAATTTTATGGTGACATGGATATAACATCAGGAATTCTAGAGATATCTTTAATAAATTAGCTATGTATAACGGAATTGCTTAAGAAAGACTCACACTTGGCTTGTAATGTATGTTATTGCGTAGTTCGTACTAATAGTAATCTAATCAGTAAGTATATTATCGTATTAATGTAAATTGTGTCATGCAGTTTCCGTTATTATAATTATATTAAATTGATCTTACTATTCTTATTATTTACTAAATATTATTATTATTATCTAAAAACTAACACTATAATCTTTGGTTACAGAAATAAAATATTAAGCAAATGAAATATTCAGTATTTTATTGAACTGATATATTAAATAAACTTTAATTTTTTTTACGATAAATAAGGTGCAAACGAGCAGATGATCCACCTGATGGTAAGTGGTCACTGGCGCCCATGGACATCGACCAAACAAGAGATACCCTCTTATATTGTCCAGTGTTGCATCCTTGAGGATAGAATGGAGAGGGGAAGAAGAAAAAAAATGCTTCGGTTTTATCGGACCCTGTCGGTTTTATCCGTAGCATTAATGGGATGGGAGACGAAGAGGGTAAGTCTGGCCCACAAGCGGCTCGGCCGGAACGCGTCTATGATACTTGGCGGTTGGATTCGCATGCTGGTGGTCGCGGCAAAAATCATCACGGGTAAAAAATTTTCCAAAAAAAATAAAATACTTAAAGAAATTTCCAAAAAAAAAATAGAGATCAATTTTTGCTATCACAATTTCGACATATAAAGTTGAATATGCTGCTTATTTATTGAATAAACACGACATCTTATAAGAAGGTAAATGGCGACATCTAATATACTATTCCACTGAAAGTATAATTATGATATAACTCGGATAAATAACTAAACATGATCTCTCACAACTACGACAGGAACCTAAGCAGGGCTTTGAACTTATGGCCAATGAGAAGGTTTAAGGAATTCCAAGACTAAACTACACTGTCTAAGCTTAACCTACGCGCCGACAATTATTTTAATATCACAATATAAAACTTTATGAATGCCTTAAACTTTCAGAGGTGCTTTCAAAAGCACTTACTTCAACTGCATCTAACAATATTGTGACTGTACTGATAACCTCAAATAATAGAATGTCTTTTCTAAACGTTTGAAAAAGAACTAACTAGAAACAAACAAGTGTTGTAAAGCAAAACGCCGTTAAATCTCCAATCAAATCACAAAAAAGCAAAAATAACTAAAATTGGAGGACCTGGGGTGTGTGACACCCCACGTGAGTATTTAAAGATTAAGTGTATTTTATGTAGGCAATATAAATATTACCTAACATATTTCCAAACAGGAAATTAGTATTTTAAGCATGTTGAAGCACTAAATTTTCGTTCGTAAGTAAATTGACTGGAATAATTCACCTAAACTACGTACGACCTAGATATAGAGTACTTTCCGATGCCATAAACAACTTGATGAAGTGTTTTCTTGGACTAAAAAATAAGGCGCATTTAATACGAAATTTCAGATTAATTATACGTCAATTTGAGGTCAATGATTTCAATAATACCTGGGCTATCGGAATTATGCTCAGTATTCAAAAGTTTTTTAGTTAAACTTGTGAAATACTTTTTAACTACATTAACGTCAATTAGTTAGATCTTTGGTTTATTTTTTTTTCTTAATAAAATTTTGGAAAGCATACTATTAATATGGTTTCTAAAAACTACACCAGTTATGCGCCTTTAAAACTTTTTTCTGATCTTTTTAAAATTATTAGAATCAATACTTCTATTTTCTTTTACGAAGAAGTAAATAAAATTACAAATTTTATGGTTTATATAGTAATTGATAAATTAGTAATATAAATAAAGCATAATTTAGGAATAAGTTTAGAGATAAATGAAGGCAATGTAGTTGCAAATAATAAACAAATTTCAGATTATGTACATTCAGGATAATTGGATGAAGTCCATATATAGCAGGGAACTAAATTGATTTTGAAAGCTTCTATTCGAGTTTGTTAATGGTCTATTTGAAATACAGAAGAGAAATAATGATCTTACTTAGTATAAAAGGGCCAGGGGGCCGTTCAAGTATTACGTAAGCAGATTTTTTGCAATTATCAACACTCCCGGCCCCCATACTAGCAAAAGTAAGCAAAGCTTTTTATCCCTGACGGAATGGCCATGCTGACCCCCCCCCCCCATTTTACATGTCATCAAAAATAAGCAAAGCAAGGTCTCCCCACCCCCCTTTAATGCTTATGTAATAATTGAACGGCCCCTAGGATTTTAAAATTGTGAGAATATTTAACGTTTAAATAAATTAAAAATAGCGCCATCTTTCAGAACATGAGCGAACTACGTAATTATTAGAATTTGTAAAAAAATATCGTAGGTCTTCATCCTTTTAAGAGCAACTAGACATAAAAATATCGTCACTTATGAATGCTCTCTATAATATCTGAGCCACAAAAGAGTCGCGTTGTCCCTAGTCCCTAAATTGCCCCCATTTATTGGAGATACTTTCTACATCCGTTAGCCAGGTTTTTAGACCAGAAATCAGTATGAATATTATAAAAATTGGTTACAGTTCGAAGCAGAAGCAGACGATGCCATCAACTAGTAACAATTCAATAAGGGCTCATTACCAAGTCTCGAGAGACAACAACAAAGAGTTTGTGTATTGCCGTCGCTGAGAGAATAAAACTGTAATGAGAGTTGTTCACATTTATTAAGTCCCTATTGAACATGACCTCGATATCGGTTATGTTTTCCTAGACTTTTGTGAATGAAATTATATTATTGGTATTATTAAAAAAAAACTATAAAATCATCCATCCTTAACATTCAAGAAAAACTAAAATTTGTTCAAGATTGCGTGATTATCAATTGATTCTTATTAACTAGTGTCGCGCTTCGGATTCTCGTACCTATCTCTACTATATTATGCATGTATTGTACATATAAACCTTCCTCTTGAATCACTGTTTATTGAGAAGCGACTTTATTTTACGATGTAAATATACATACGTTGATTTAAGTGGCATCATCTAATGTTAATTTAAGATGGCGAGCTTGGTTTACCTATCTTAAATATTAACTGTTTGAAAATCATCATCTTTGAACTTCTTATAATGTATTATTCTTTGCAGATTCTGATCAGATATACATGGCCAATGATGTACAATGATAACATAAACACTAGTCATTAATTAAGTATACAGTCAAGTGCAGAAATGTGGCCATATCGAAGTCGTAGTTGATGGCCATTATTGTTATATCAGGAGGTTCCCGATTGAAAATACTTACAAGATAGCAATTACAAGTCGAGATGATCATGATCTTTTACGACATCTTAGTGTCGACTGTGTAATTAAACTAGTACCAATTATTATACGTTTACTTACATTATAATAGATCTTTAAAGCACATATAAAAGATTCAACAAATGATCAAAAGACGCAATTTTCGAAAGAGAATACAAAGTATAGCAATCGGGAATTATTAAACAAATAATAATTATCATCATTAGCATCACCACCACCATCGTCACCATCTCCATAATCGATTAATAGGCCGTGATTTTTCCTAAGAATAAGATCCAGTGCGGGTTGGCAGACTTCACACCCCGACAGAGTACATGGAGAACTCTCAGGAGTGCTGGTTTCCTCACGATGTTTCCCTTCACGTTATAACAAGTGATATTTTAATTTCTTAAAACACACAACTCCTGCAAGTCGTCGGTGTGTACCTGTGTGCCAACACCAACCTTCCGTGTATGGCGTATATACGTTAACCCAAATGCAGCTGTAGATTATGAATTGAGAAGGAATGTTTCCAATTAATTCTTCAAACAAAGCAAGAATTCTCCACATTTACTGAGCATTCGTTAAAATATTCCGCACACTTTGAATATGTATAGATAATCAAAAGTATTCGCATTCTGATTTGCTCCCGATGTTTGTGCTCGTATATTGACAGAACAATACAACTTTGTGAAGCAAACCTTTGTGCAATTGCCATTCTTTGAATTCGTAATAACTGTGTTTTTACTGAAAATCATTGTTTTGTATTTCCAAGGTATTCTTTGTCTTGATTTGTTCTAATGAATCTCAACTTCTTTATCAGTAAATTGTTATTGTATTGTCCGATTGCTTATTAAACGAAGTAAACTGACAATTCAAGTGTTACCACTTTTTTACAATGTATAAAAAATATCGATACTTTCTTAACATTGTAAAAGACTTAAATATTCATGAAATCTTTCTCTCAAGTAAAAAAAACAGTGTAATCTATATATATAAAAGGAGAAGCTGACTGACTGACTGATTGACTGACATATCAACGCAGGGCCTAATCTATAAGGGTTAGAAACTTGAAATTTTGCACAGGGGTTCCTTCTATAACGTAGCGGTGCACTAAGAGAGGATTTTTGAAAATTCACCCCCCTAAGGGGATAAAACGGGAGTGCAAATATAGTATGAAAATTTGCCGTTTTTGAAGTTATTCAAATGAAATTCAGTATGAAGGTTCTTTATTGGAAGTCATGAAACAAGCTTAAAATGTTTTTTCGAAAATAATCCCTTAAGGGGGTAAAACGGGAGTGCAAATTTAGTATGAAAATTTGCTGTCTTTGAAGTTCATCATCACGACACTTCAATGGCCTACTGCTGAGCCGGGTCTCCTCCTCAGATTGAGGGGGTATTAGGCCATAGTCCACCACGCTGGCCCAATGTGGGTTGGCAGACTTCACACACCTTTGATAACTTTTAGGAAACTCTCAGGAGTGCAGGTTTCCTCACGATGTTTTCCTTCACCGTTAAAGCAACTGATATTTAATTGCTTAAAACACACATAACTCAGAGTCAGAGGTGTGTGCCAAGGATCGAACCTCGGACCTTACGAGTAAGACTTGAAGTCTCAACCACTGGGCCATCACTGCTTTCTTTGAAGATAAAATAAAATTCCCCCTACATCTCTTCGTTACCTGCTGCGCTGCATAGAGTCACACCGCGATGCAGCGGTATTTTTTATTAGTACTTAGTTTAGTTGGACAATTTCAATTTCGTAATATCTTTTGTACGGAATGCCTTATTTAAATAATTTAAAAAGTAATCTACAGGTATTGAAACAGCTTTGAATGAAGATTTATATAGAAAAGAATAATTCCAAATGTGTGGATTTTTCTATAACTTTTAAAGTATAAAAAAGTAATTATAATGACTTAATTACAATACTTGGAAATATGGTAATATTAGTATAGATTTAAGTGTCGCTAAATACCGTTTTACTTCTATGGAGTAAGTTTCAAAATCAAGGTACATTATTATTCAAAAATGTTCAAGTAAATTATGGACGCCTATTCTAGTCCAGCTCAGTGGAATAATTGGATGTTATACGCTCTAAAAATCTTTTGATTCCTAGATCTTACAGGAAAATACGAAGTAGCTTTGTATGGGCTGCTTAAATAAACAAGTGATTTAATTTTTTTAAATCCTTACTAGTTACAAGAGAGCTTAATTACAGCAAACTACGTAAAGGAAAAATTATAACGCAATTATAAAAACATATTTAGTCTAGCTTTTGCTATGCTTGCTAAGATTTATTAAGTTTGGGAGCTATATGCCCAGTAACACTCTAACGACAATATTAATTTGTAATCTAGATAGGAGCCGAGCAGTGCGTGGGGCTTGAGATCCAGGAGCAACTTTAAAGACATCTTCTTCCAAACAACACTACACTATCAGTCTCAATAATTTAATATGTACTAAATCTCATATGGAACGAAAGTTATATATTGTTTACTTGCTTCCCTTCGATTAAGCAATATAAGGGAATCGCTGAGCAAGCCTAAGGTTAGGCTAACATAAACCTAAGCTTACACAAAGCTAACCTAACCTAACGCTGGGGCAATTAGTTACCACGTAGCAATTACATTGTATGCACTTAACACTTTCACTTACACTATCTAGAGACTACTTCACTCCTTAGGAGACCACGCTAACACTACAGTCAGACTGTCGAAGGCATATATAGAGTCGACTATCAAAATTACGGATTTGACTACTACCCTACTACAGCGCCATAGCCACACACACACACACACATATATATATGTCGGAAACTAATTAAAATAAGGATATAGATGGATGGCCTATCTCAAAAGCTATATGGGCGCAACACGGTCAGGATATAACTAAACTTTACGATTTCTTACTATTATGACAGGAACCCAAGCAGTGCCTTGGACTTGTGACCAAGGTGTAGGCTTTCCGACATCAGAACCGACATCCCACTTCTGATGTCACAAACTAAAAAGAAGAAGGAATGGAATGGATGGACTATATTAAAAGCTATACGGGCGCAACACGGTCAGGATATAACTTAACATTACTATCACTTACTATTCTGACAAGAACTATTATGACAGGAAACTAAGCAGTGCCTTGCACTTGTGACCAAGGTGTAGGCTTAAGGATATCCTTTAAATGATCATAACACTCACCTCCACTGCTTAGTTTCACTGTTTAATCTTAGATTTGACTAACATTAACCTAACCTAACACAAGGCTAACCTAACCTAAACCTAACTCACACCTCCGACATATATATATATAATAGCGGAGGATCCTGGACGGTATTATTGTGATTAGATTACTCCTATTTTTAAACTGTGTTGAAATTATCATGATGATCCTGATTCTCAAAAGCAGATATTGTGATTGCTAATACAAAAGAGGAAAAAGGTAAGAAGATAGCTATAACGTGAATTGTATCGTTTCAAATGGGAATTATTGAGTACACACCTAGTTTATATATGAGGTATAAAAAAGGTAATAAACCTGAGTGCCGCTCCGGCGATTTATTTTCTGAACGTGATTTCCAACATTTTAAAACGTCTTTCTCGTGATGTATTGATCTTGGCTTCTGACCTTTTTCAGGTAGATTAAAAACCAGAATCGTTTGTGATGGGGCTGCTAGTCGAGTCGAGTAACTTTGTCCACGTTCAAGTATATGTTAACTTAAGTATAGTTATGAGTACAAAAATTTCAGCATTAGATTTGTTAGTAACACCGATTGTACATTAGTGTTCGTGGGTAGTTTCTTTTATATTATTATATATACTTGTGTTTTTGCCTGAGGTTTCTTAGAAGTAGATTTTAGGAATCCCTTTAATATTATGTATTGACGTTCAACATAAAAACTATTGCTTATATGCTATCGTTTTTAGACGAAAATCCTTTCAGAGGTTTTCCTGCCCTCATTAGAGGTTATTTCAAAATTGATACAGCAATTTTTCTCGAAGATTACCTCATTAAAACATTTTACAAAAAACTTTTTGGTGTTGATGCCGTGATGGAGTAATTTATATTTAAGTCAACAATATTACTTCAACGATGAAAAAACGTTATTCTCATGTAAAGCCATTAGGATACTTTTTGTGCTACCCTCAATCACAACTAACATTACAAGAGATTTAAGAAATCAGTTTAGGATCTTTTACGACGGACATAAAAAACGCGTTGCGAATGAGATGTTGATTTCGAGTTCCATCTTGGATCTAATCTTGATGACTTGGCCTTTTTATATAAAATTCGAACCTAAATAAATGTAGATATCAACTGAATATCATTCAGTTTCAATACAAAAATAAAAGCTAACAAAACAATGTAGTAATGCAGTTGGTCTGAGTCTTTAGTATACCCACCAGGAGGATGTTCTAACAGTTAAAAAACCGTCACACTGTCGGTCAGCATATAGACTATATAGTAGATTACGGCTAAATTATATATAGGTACCGATTGATAAGTAAATCAATATTTGACCCTGTAGTATCCACCAACCATTACAAGGAGAGGATTAACACCCCAAGTCCGGAATTATAAGGGAGACGTTTCAATTGCAAAAAATTAAGTATTACACTTACTCTAACTCTATCACTGATTCTATACTTGTGACACTAACATATATATTTTTTTATGATAGATAAGGGATAAATAAGCACCTGATGGATAGTGGCCACCCATTGACATCGGCAAAACTAGAGAGCATCTCTTATTTTGCCGATGCGTTGCCGCCTCGAAAGTTCGATTAGGAGGGGGAGCGAATAGAAGTCTGCGGCGGTTTCAGTGGACACTGAGCAACAACCCAGTGTTCACTGGAACCGCAGCATTAATGGGATGGGTTCCCCGACTCACTTGCTGGTGGCCCCAAGCGAACAGATCCTCAGGGGTGGTATTTTATATAGAAATGTAAAAAAAAAATGTGTAAATAGAAGAAAGACTTCAAACTTATTGACTTAGGAGACAGACAGAATCCAATCCACTCACATTCCCTTAGCAGTTCATACATATTTCTTTATTTCTTATAGGGGCACAAACCCATTTTTTTTCGTTGGGTATGCATACCCCCGCCGGGCACTCACCCCCTTATCAAACATCCACTTACCCGTCCATGTACTTATTGGCCCATTAATTAATTCAATCACTTATTAGCTTCGCCTACAATCTTGCTCAGACACTCTCTCATCGACACGCACACTCAGTCTTTACCTTACTCATTAATTTGTTCATTAACTTAATGAGGGAACGTATATTATGACTATTGTAAAATCGCTTTACAACGCCTCCAAATATATATCAAGCTGACCCTTGATTCAATTACGCTATAGGAATAACCACGACTAAGTGTTTATAGTAGAATATAGTCCAAATCGGTTTACTACTTCTGGAAAAGTCTCTACTAAAGATGTGAAGAAGAGAGTAAACTAAGTTAAGAAGACAAATAGGTGGGAGAGCTTGGTTCACTTAAGATGGAATAAAAAAGGCATAGAAGTCGGGTATTCCTGCGGTCTCATATTGAGAGCCAGCGTAGCTTTTTCCTGATTTCCCCATGGTCATATTTACGAAGGCCATAGATATAACGAATACAAGTATTAAACATTCAACCTTATTTAATTATTCTTCATTCAAATCAGGGTAACACGCAACACCATAATCAGTAATGGGCAGTAAAAAGTCATTAACTAAGTGTTTTTTTGTAGATTTCGGTAAGAAATGTTTGAGACGCATTAATGAATAAAAAGTGGCGTAAAATTTACGAGACATCTCCTTTACTTGTTCACACCAGTTGAGCCTATTGTCGATAATAATACCAAAATTCTTGACACTACTGCTAAAATTGATTGGAAAATAAATACATCCATTTTGATAAGGATAATAAGTCTAGCTTAGCCAATTGCTGGTGGTTTCCAACTATTATGGCCTGACACTTATCCGGATTTACTGCAATGCCATTATCTAATTATTATGATGTTAGATGAGGATGGATGAATGGTGTACCCGCTATATTTAGTACTGCAGTCCTACACTTAATTCTATTTCTAACTTCTCTTACACGTTTTCAAACTATTCCAATTAATTTTCACATTTAGCGCTGTAAAATTATTTGAATCAGAACATTGATGTAGTCCGCGTACACTCGTGCTCGTATAAACTTTTTTAGACCAGGTTACCTGTTGAGGCAATTCAAGCTTATTCTAAAAATATTTGAATCAAAACTAGACCAAGTGGCGGCTTCATATACCCGAAGTTGGTAATAACGGCTTGTTCCCACAGAATAACTTTATTAATCAATGTATACGTTACTGTAAAAGTTATGTGCAGTCTTACTCGGGAGTCCGAGGGTCCGAGTTCGATTCTGCGTATACACCTCAGGTTTTTCTGAGTTATGTGTGTATTGAGCAATTAAATATCACTTGCTTTAACGGTAAAGGAAGATATCGTGAGTAAAACTGCACTCCTGAGAGTTCGCTAAAGTCCTCCGTCTGTAATGTCTGCCAACCTGCACTAAGTCACCATGGTGGACTATGGTCTCTTCTTTACTTTGAGAAAGAGACCCGGTTCAGAGGTCATTAATGGGTTGTGTGAGGATGATGTAAAAGATTGTTTTATGATAAAACTTTGGATTATTTAATAGTAACATTACAAAAACTTATCTTTACTATGTATTGATGCCATCTATTGACAAACACAGGTACTTCTTGACTTCTTATTATAAATGTGAATGTTTGTAATGTTTCCTTGAAATTTGTCACTTATATACTTTATATGCGCTCCTCTTATAAAATTAGCTACTGCGAGATAATATTAAAATACATTTGTTTACTGTCGTAAATGCTTGAAATTTTATCTAAATATTTTTTGTTAAATCTTAGTATACGTCTGAAATTAATTTACATGAAACTTATCTTCATTTAGTATATTTAGATTGATTAATATCATTGAACTGGTCTCTATGTGAACAGGTCGTGTAGCGAAATTTCAATATGAGCATATATTTGGCAAAAGTTATTAATATTTCGACGTGGTATTGAATTTCTTGTTTGGAGAGTGGAGTGATTTGGAATGAGTATTATTCTCAACTCGATTTATTGATTCCGAATTCTCTTTCCTAATACATTTTAAATCCTATAATAAATTTAAATCATAAAGGAGGTATGGTTATCAGATTTGCCCATGGAAATCAAAATAACGGCTACCATCAGGTATAGTTCATCTTCCAGGTTTGGCAATTGATTTGATATCTTTCTTCCCTCGAAGTTAGGTCGTGTGTACCACTTTTCGTATTGTAAATAGTCTTTCTGGCTTCATAGTTCACATTTGACAGTATGAAGTTATGTTCAGTTTTCCTTTACTGCTACCTCTGCCACTACGGTAAAAGATCAGGCCATAAAACATTCATTTTCACCAACATTACCTTACCCACCATTTTGAAGAGTCACAGTAATAATTACGCATTAAGTGACATCTTCGATTTCGATCTGCAAAAGAATTGGATGAGCTGATTAGAGACAACTTTAATACCAATAATGATACTAATATTGTTAAAAAAATAGTGGGGGATAGTTGCGCATTGTAAGCGTACTGAATGTATTGGCATATACATTTGTGATATAGCAGACGCGCGGGAACTGAAACGACGCTTAAGAACTAATTGCGTGTGACTCGCTGCTATCGCCCCGCTAAGTTCTGAGTATTCAAGGTCAAACTTATACCTACGTGCCGGTAGCTATACTTGTCATCAGTCAAGAGTATTAAAATTAGAAAAGTTAATAACACTTATCGACCCAATAGCTATTTAGAGGTAGTAATTGTTAAAGTTTACAAATTATTCATAATAGTAAAGGTCAAAATGTAAAGGTTTGTAAACTAGTAAAAACCAAAATGGCCGGAGGTCAATCAATTAGCCAACGAAACGTTCATTATCAAAGTTACCAACAATTCTCTTTAGACTCCAGCGGTTTTTGAATGGTACATCAAACGAGGGAACTTCGGAATTTCTGCGGTATCTTTGCCGAGTTTAGACTCTAATGGTTTGTTTGATAGGGCAAATAAGATCAAAGTTTTTTGGTCCTGTGATAGGGGACACCAAGTGAAAGGACTTTGTAAATGCTACTAAATAAAGTCTATTTTTTGTATTTTTTTTTAACTTTTAGTTTGCAGCACAGGGCTTGACAGCCACACGCATACATTCACGTAAACACAAAAGTGTTTACGTGAATGTATGCGTATAATTTAACGTATTTTTAACGTTAAATCCGATGAGAGAGGTAGCTTTAGCTTTAGTCTGTCAGGAATAACCAAGAAAAAAGCAACCAAATAACATCTTAATATAATAATAAACTAATAATTAAATGCATTTATTAGCAGAGAGTGGCACTGAATTAAAAAGTCATTTTGGATTTTTTTTAAAGATCTTTGTATTAGGAAGCCACGTAACGTGCCCAACCCCTCCAAGTAAGCTAAACTGCTTGTATTAGGAAGCCACGTAACGTGCCAAACCCCTCCAAGTAAGCTAAACTGCTTGTATTAGGAAGCCACGTAACGTGCCAAATCCCTCCAAGTAAGCTAAACTGCTTGTATTAGGAAGCCACGTAACGTGCCAAACCCCTCCAAGTAAGCTAAACTGCTTGTATTAGGAAGCCACGTAACGTGCCAAACCCCTCCAAGTAAGCTAAACTGCTTGTATTAGGAAGCCACGTAACGTGCCAAACCCCTCCAAGTAAGCTAAACTGCTTGTATTAGGAAGCCATGTAACGTGCCAAACCCCACCAAGTAAGCTAAACTGCTTGTATTAAGGAAGCCACGTAACGTGCCAAACCCCTCCAAGTAAGCTAAACTGCTTGTATTAGGAAGCCATGTAACGTGACAAACCCCTCCAAGTAAGCTAAACTGCTTGTATTAGGAAGCCATGTAACGTGCCAAACCCCTCCAAGTAAGCTAAACTGCTTGTATTAGGAAGCCATGTAACGTGCCAAACCCCTCCAAGTAAGCTAAACTGCTTGTATTAGGAAGCCATGTAACGTGCCATACCCCTCCAAGTAAGCTAAACTGCTTGTATTAGGAAGCCATGTAACGTGCCAAACCCCTCCAAGTAAGCTAAACTGCTTGTATTAGGAAGCCATGTAACGTGCCATACCCCTCCAAGTAAGCTAAACTGCTTGTATTAGGAAGCCATGTAACGTGTCAAACCCCTCCAAGTAAGCTAAACTGCTTGTATTAAGAAGCCATGTAACGTGCCAAACCCCTCCAAGTAAGCTAAACTGCTTGTATTAGGAAGCCATGTAACGTGCCATACCCCTCCAAGTAAGCTAAACTGCTTGTATTAGGAAGCCATGTAACGTGCCATACCCCTCCAAGTAAGCTAAACTGCTTGTATTAGGAAGCCATGTAACGTGCCATACCCCTCCAAGTAAGCTAAACTGCTTGTATTAGGAAGCCATGTAACGTGCCAAACCCCTCCAAGTAAGCTAAACTGCTTGTATTAGGAAGCCATGTAACGTGCCAAACCCCTCCAAGTAAGCTAAACTGCTTGTATTAGGAAGCCATGTAACGTGCCAAACCCCTCCAAGTAAGCTAAACTGCTTGTATTAGGAAGCCATGTAACGTGCCAAACCCCTCCAAGTAAGCTAAACTGCTTGTATTAGGAAGCCATGTAACGTGCCAAACCCCTCCAAGTAAGCTAAACTGCTTGTATTAGGAAGCCATGTAACGTGCCAAACCCCTCCAAGTAAGCTAAACTGCTTGTATTAGGAAGCCATGTAACGTGCCATACCCCTCCAAGTAAGCTAAACTGCTTGTATTAGGAAGCCATGTAACGTGCCAAACCCCTCCAAGTAAGCTAAACTGCTTGTATTAGGAAGCCATGTAACGTGCCAAACCCCTCCAAGTAAGCTAAACTGCTTGTATTAGGAAGCCACGTAATTTGAACCCACGATTTATCGATCGTGAATCTAACGCCTGAACCACTGACCTACTGACGCTTTAAGTTTGAGTATACATATTTTATTATTATCCCGCAGGAATATTATTTTCCCGGGATATAATGTAGCCTATGTGTCAATCAGGCCATAAAGTACCTGTAAGTCAAATTTCGTTGAAATCAGTTCAGCCGTTTTTGCGTGGTTGAGTAACAAACATCCAAATCAGAGTGAACCTCCATCAATGTCATTTCGTTTTCAGCTTTCTTTGATGTCTTTGAGCTTTTATACTTTGTGGTCTTCTAAACAAACGATCGATCTACAATTAAATTGTGGTTTTCTGTTTTTAGATTCAATTGTCAAAGTAAAACTTTTTAGGTATATTGCAGAATTTTCTCCAGGTTTCACTTTACTTTTATAGTTTTTTTTTATCAATAAAGCTTTACGACATTTCTCATTTTTTCTTGCCGCAATTCAGCCACAGATCAATTTTATTCTTTGGATAGAGATAACTTATGGTCCTATAACAGAGCTGCATTTATCCAGAGAAATGCTTGATCCCTATTGAATTTTATATCAACATAAAAAAGTAAGCAACACCGTATTATAAGAATAAATCTGTTCCGATAGAATTGAGCCAGTTGTCAAACGGAGCAAATTTTTAATTCTAGTTACGTAGTTTTTCAATTTAAGTGCATATTATTTTTATCTTCTGCTTGTTACTGAACCTGTACGAAGCCGGTTCATGTAGCTAGTATTAGTAATATTTCCAATTTGTGTTAATAACTTTCATTATTATGTACAATAAGGCCTCATTTCTCCTTCTCCATAAACATTACTTAACAGGTAAAGCTTTTCTCGTTTTGATCTTAGGTAATTTCATTAAATTGTAACTTTATTAAATTAAATGTATTTATCTAACGTAATCTTAGTAATTAAATGGTAAATTTTCTGGAGAAATTCAAAGCCTGATTTGGTTTGTATTATTTGGTTGGTTGTACTGGATTCTGGGCAATTGATCTCTTGTCACGAAAGAAATATTGCACTACATCGAAATTGAATTTAGAGTGAAGAGTATCTTTGAGACACTTAGGCTGCGTTTCCACCAGAGAGAGCTAGGATGTGTAGCGAAGAATGTGTTTGTAAAGAACCAATAGAATTGCTTTAACAAACATCATTCCTCGCTACAAATCTTCGCTCATCTCTAGTAGAAACGCAGCCTTAGACACAAAATAACTAAATAAAAAAACTCCTCTCTTCTCGCCATACTAACAGACTCTCTCTTTTTCCCTCTTCTGACATACATTATTTTAATTAAATGCATAACCCCCTTCTTTCCTAAAATACTGTTTTTTTTTTCAGGATAAAAAGTAACCAATTGGGTAGGTTACAATGTATATACGATTATGTGCTACTAGTCGACGCTTGCGACTTCGTCCACGTGTAGCTCCGCTCCTATTGGTCTTAGCGTGATGATATATAGTCTAAAGCCTTCCTCGATTAATGGCCTATCTAACACTAAAAGAATTTTTCAAATCGGACCTATAGTTCCTGAGATTAGCGCGTTCAAACAAACAAACTCTTCAGCTTTATATATTAGTATAGATTCCATTCTGCCATTTTTAAGTAATTGAGTAATTAACATCTAAGCGTATAATAACCGAAAGCGCGTGTGGGGTGGTGGCGAATGTTTTAGGATAAAATAAATGCTATAGACCATTATGTCTTCACGAAAAAACTATACTTTCCATGGCATTTTGGATAAAAGAGATTGCCACAAATAGAAACCTTTCAAACAATATTTTGCTCTACAATGGCTAAACTGTCAGAAGAATACACTCGTTATAAATTCAAAAGCAATTGGTGAACTGCATTGAAAACCAAACTATTATTTTTTAACCGACGTCAATAGACTGTATATTATGTTATTTTTAACAAAAAATTCTCACTCGCACACACTATTTTCTATTCTATAATGTTTAATCACTGATGTGCAGTGGACACAACTATCTCAGTGACTCACTCACTCTTCTGTCTCACTCACTTTTTCTTTTATGCATACCTTATGACGGGTGAGAATACTATTCCCCTCTGCCGCTGGGAGAGCATCTCGTAAGAGCCGAGTAACCCAGCACCCCCTTGGTGGTAGAGGATCTGTTCCCCGACTGGCTTACGACCACCAGCATGCGAATCCGACCGCCAAGTGTCACAGACGCGTTCCGGCCAAGTCCCATGTGGGCCAGACTTACCCCCTCCCTCTCCCACACAATGTGAAATTGTTCTGAAGTTATGCGCGTATATACATAGAGGTGATTCAGTTTTTATTTATATAGATCAGTTTATTTAAACACTGAATACCTCGTACCTATTTTTTTTATTGTGAATTATGGCTATCGTAGTGCATGTGGAAATTTATTCCATATTGAAGATCACGTGACTCGTTGATTTTTTACTTTGATGGCAGCAAGGTTGGACAGTGGAGGCCAAGTTGTGATAATTATAAAAATCCTTTTAAACCCTCTAATGAGTCGCAAGCCCTGTTTGGGTTATCCACTTTTTAATAAATCGATTTGGTTTTTTTCAGATTTTAGAAAGAGTCCTCAAAAAAAAACAGTTCCTCGGGCTTGTCCTCAGAATGAGGAGGGGGGTAGGCCATAGTCCACCACGCTGATGTAGTGCGGGTTGGCAGACTTCACACACCTTTGAGAACTTTTAGGGAACTCTCAGGAGTGCAGGTTTCCTCACGATTTAAATGCTTAAAACACACATAACCCAGAAAAGTCAGAGGTGTGTGCCTGTGTGGGGGATCGAACTCGGACCTCTCGAGTAAGATCCTAATGTCTTAACAACTGGGCTAACACTGCTTTGATAAGGTCTTGTTTTATAAAGATTTTAATAGAATTAGCTTTTGAACTAGATAAAGTGATATAGGGTTCATTACAGAGCTTATTAGAGAGCCCTCGAAAAATATTTGTTTACAAAAACATCTGGGGGCCATACATCAGATGTAATTGCTTCGACGAATTATTTGCCCAATTAGCTAGCCCTGAAGCAATAGGACGGAGATTTAGAGGGAAAACATGCCTCTCATACCAAAATAAACTACTAGACCGACCCGCTCTCGCTTCACTGAGATGTATTCAAACTGTTTACTCACTCACACAACTATGTATCATATCTCTCATCGTAAGAAACGTTTTCGTTCCACTAATTCAAAAAAAATCCTAAATATTGAGAAGAATGTAAGAAATTTTTTGAAAAAAATCAGTGAATAACACTTTTCAAAAAAATATTAAAAAAAAGATTGAAATTAAAAAAAAATCATAACTAACATATTTTTTAATGTCTTGCTCTTAAATATTAGGAAAATATTACGATTCAGTAAGTTTGGATTTTGTTACGCATAATCTCTCGCCTCAACTACTTAAGCTTACCTAATTTACCTAAGCTAGCAACAATACAAAGACTCACTGGATTTTCAATATGGGTGATACTTCTTGACACTTATACATTACTTATGATAATCAATATTTTAATCTATGAGTCTACTCGTTAAACTACAATAGAGCTTTACGAAACAGTGGTAGGAACACCCCATCCAAGTGTACATTAAAAGTATTAATCAAAGATGAACAAAAAACAAACCAATGATAGTTAAAAACTTGTTCCCATTTTGAGAACGTTTTACCTCAAGGGAGCGAGGGTAGGTCAAATAATATAAGTCAGTTTTATGTAGCATGTTACGTTACTAGAAATAGGCCAGCCAGAATAAATTATTGACCCAATTAGATATGATGTATCACACTGATCCCGAGAGGCTGCTTCAGTTGTTGCATTATGAAAACCTATTCAAAACCTTACCTATACTAATTTAATTTCATATTTTAATCGCTATATCACTATATTTTACATTTTAATTTATATATGACTAATTCCCAAAGACATGATGGTTACACAGCTCGACATACACTTCACCTCCACGTCGATAGATGGCGTATGAGCACACTCATTTAGTTACTAAGTATTCTTGAGTATTTTTTTCGCAATAAAACATAGCCTATGTCCTTCCTCAAGCTCTATTTTATCACTGTATTTCATGAAAATGTGTTCAGTGATTTAAGCATGATTGTGTAACAGCTAGATAGACGGCATGTATCCGTCAATAGATGGCGTAAGTAGTATATTAAATCGCACTTTCGTTTGTTTAGTTTGTATTCTTGAATATTTCTTTCGCGATAAAACATAGCCTATGTCCTTCCTCAAGCTCTATTTTATCACTGTATCATATTTCATCAAAATGTGTTCAGTGATATAAGCATGATTGTGTAACAGCTAGACAGACGCCATCTATACGTTAACAGATGGCGTAAGCAGTATATTAAATCGCACTTTTGTTACTTCCGAAATTATAATATTAGTTAGGGTTAGAATAACAGTTTGTATGTCTGAATGTTTGTTATATACTACTTTATATCCCGGAAAAGTAAGTGTTCCATGGGATAGGAGGTTATTCATTTAAAAAACATCTCAACAGATAATGATAGGTTTAGATTTTTTTTAATATTTAAAGACTGTAGGTATGTGTTAGAGAAAATGAGACTCAAAGAGAGTGCGTTTGAGAGAGTTAGTACTCTAATTAGTGCCTCATATATATTTCAATCCAATCTATACCAAAATTTGAAGTTTCTGTGAGCAAAAGTAAGTGCTAGTTAATAGTATAATCAATTCGACATCGACTTGCACTACAATAGACAATGTCCATCTAATGAAAGTTGTGTTTTAACGTTAGGTAATTTTGAGAGTTAAATGCCATCTGGTTACTATTCAACAACAGATAGAGGAAACTCATTAACTTTAGACATTTTCTCATACATACATAAATTGAAATCAAAACTATTTCCAGTGTCAAATATGAAATTATAATATTTTCCTACCCCCCTACCCTTCACCGCTCGCCCCCTGGACCCCGGGCCGTGTATGCGCCGTCAGATTACGTTAGCTATTTGTATGCTGTCAGCTTACACCTCATATTTACTTTGGCCCGGCTTATTCTAGACCCAACGCAACCAGTTTTTATTTTTTGCTGATGTGTTCGCTGGAGATAGCTGATACTTATATTTAATAACGTTACTGTTTATTGCCGTTTCCTTTAAATTTATTCATTGAATTCTAAAGAATACCTAATACCTTCAAGGAACTAATGAAAATTCAGTTAAAGCTGCTCATCTGTTAGCATCAACTTTGTGGTCCAATCAAGCAATCTGCAATGCTTTCGTATGTCAAATAATTTCGAAAATCTTTTAGTCAGATCTTTGTCCAGCTGGGGACATCGACGAGTTTGAGTTTGAGTTAACAGTTCTCTGGTCTTTTCGCAATATAAGTTTGAGTTTGATGTCAATTACCGAAATTTTACCACTTTTTGAGTGAGTTGCGAAAAAATATATAAAAGGCTATTTTGTGGTGGTGGCCATCTTGGACCGATTTTCATAAAAGAACAAACCTTCTGTAGCTACAATACCGCAGACAGATACATACACACACATAGACAAACTCGTCAAACTAAGAACAACCCCTTCGTTTTAACATTTAATAAATACAATAAATATATTAAAGACTCACATAATAAGAGTAACCCTACAAACCGTAATTACTAGTCACACTGCTGTAGATTTATCTCAACAGATCTTATAGTATATTGTGTAAGTGGGGGTATTATTAAAATAACTAAAGGAGATTTAGTAAGGGTTACTTTTTATAACTCTCCGCCATTTTATTGTGATTTTCTGGCGTATGGTAAAAGGAAAAGAAAATTAACAGTTACTTATCTTTATCCCCTTGGTTTTGCTTGCATGTTGTAAATCATCTGAGAGATATTTTACAAGTTATATTTACAAGTAATACGTTTTGGTAATAAAATTTCTAACTGCATAATCGTATAGATTCGATACCAATTGAAATAGCTGGCAACACTCTGAATGCCCTATCTATTAGTAGATTGGTGGTATCCTGAACAGAACTCGACGGGCACTCGGAAATCAAGCGTGAATTTCAAAATCCCTCGTGTATATCGGAATGGTTTGAACCTTTAGGTTAACTTTTGATACATAACACTGTTTTTCTACTATAGTATAGATGTATTATACATATAAACTTTCATCTTGAATCACCCTATCTATTGGTAAAAACCGCATTAAAATCGATTGCGTAGTTTAAAAGATCTAAGCGTATAAACTGCGGGTTTGTTTCATACTATGTAAAGATAATTTTAATTCCAGCATCTTGTGCTTGAAATTTCCTTGCAGATGTGTTATCTAGTAATAAATACAAACAAGAACAACCAATTAAACGCCTCAACAGTTCCCAAGATAACATTGCACAGTAACAATCCAGTAATTCTGGTTAGAGTCTAGACAAAAAGCCACTTCAGCCTGTATTCTATCTATATGCAGATGTGGACTATGGAACTTCCACAAACATTAATGCTTAAATGGAATTGAATGTAAGTTCCTGTAAACTGGTTCTGAAAAGGATAGCCTTTTCAGGTTTAGACTTAAACAAGTTTTCCTAGAATACAGGAATTATGGTGTAAAACTAGGTTATGCGAAATTAGAGAGGAATGATACACATTACTGTAAAATAATACGTATACACATGCAAGCCCGGCAGCGCCTTGTACTTGCGACCAAGGTGTAGGGTTAACGGACTTTAATATAATTACAACTCTACCCTTCGCTGCCCGACTAACTACAAAAGATAATAAAGTTAACTTACGTGAACCTTACGTTTACTTTTGAACATCAAAACATTGTCTTATTTCTAACTAATATAATAAATGTGAAAGTTTGTATGTTTGTTACTTAATCAGGCAAAAAGTCTGAACGGATTTCAATGAAATTTGGCTCGGAGATACTTTATAACCTGGATACGTAGGTTACTTTTTATCCCGCAAATTAAATGTTTTTTGATAAATCTAAGTATTATAAGTGGTTAATTGTACCCGTGGGAAGCCTAGCCAGGTCGACTTGTAGCCTCATTGAAAAAAGAAAAAGCCAAAAGCCTTTTGAATTATACTTGGTATATGGCGCTGTTATAGAGATCATGATAGCCATTAAATTTTTTTTAGGACATCATAAATTGACGGATGGACGACTATCCTTACTGGTTATCCAGTAATGGTAATAAGATCTAGATAAAATTTTAAAGTAGAATAGTAGAGTGCTTTAGTATAAGTATGCAGTTAGCACGTAATTCTAAATTTCTGCCCACTTCAGAGCTTGCTCACAGTCGCTTTAAAAATGCACTCACTTGCTTAAAGTAGGGTGTACATAAATATCAATATTAAACTATTATTAGATTTTTGTTGATTTTGGTCTTTCGGTCTACCTGATGTTAAGTTGCCACCGTCGCCGTTGTCGTCTAAGAGTTAGAGTTTAGAGGGGGACTAAAAAGATAAATGTTTTGGTTTCAATGGACCCCAAGTGTGAACGTAGAATCCACTGGAACTGCAACATCAATGGGACGGGAGAGGGAGGGGGATAGTCATCAGTTACTTGGCTGTCGGCACGACCTCTTACCACTAAAGGATGCTGGGTTACTCACCTCTTACAAGATGCTCTGAATCTGCACCTGCAGAGAGAAACTGTAGAGTACTACTCGTGTCCCCTCACGTGTAGAAATCATCGATGAACATATTTATAAGAAATCTCCTCTTTTTTGCAGTCGGTTAATATCTAAAATAGCTTATCTTAATAAACACATCAAATATTATCTTCTAAACTGAAACTATCAATAATAATCTATAATCGTTAGTCTGAGAAAAATAATATAGGTAGTCTTTGATTATCTTTTAGTTCCTTTAAACATTTATAATAAAGTCTTTGATAGATTGCGCAGAAGATAAATAATTCATCATCATCATCGTTACCCATTAATGGCCCACTGCTGAGCCGGGTCTCCTCCTCAGAATCCACCACCACGTTGGCCAAATGCGGGTTGGCAGACTTCACACACCTTTGAGAACTTTAGGGAACACTCAGGAGTGCAGGTTTCCTCACGATGTTTTTCTTCACCGTCAAAGCAAATGATATTTAATTGCTTAAAACTTACATAACTCAGAATACTTAGTCATCAACGTCTAAACCACAGGGCTATCACTGCTATGATAAATAATTGTTGTGTACAAATGCTTTATCCGTCAGATAACTATCAGACACAGAAACTGGTAAGGCTAATGAAAACGTGGTCTATAAAAACAATGAAGCTTTTATATTTCTTTGATGAGGTAACAGTAATGTGTGAAATTATTAGGAAAATAAAGGAAATAAATATTCGTCAATCCTGGTCACCCTACCGATTGAAAGTATATCCAGTTCGTGTAGGAGAAACAAAAGTAAGGAATATGCCCGCTTATTCTATATTCCCAAAGAGAATTAGATATGTGCTCAGACTCGAAGTATCTTATATTCTACTACACTATATTGACTATAACGATAGTCCGCGACCTGCTGAATTCAGTGACGGTTATAGTTATTACTCTTTCCATAGATTTTAACCAATTGTCGAATGGAGCTCGCCTGGTGACTATTATAGCTGTGCAGTGCTGCTGGGTCTCTATTACTAAGGTGTGGAGTGTATTATATTGGTTACTTTTAAGTGCATATAATTATTGTCTTCTGAGTATTACTGTGCGGTATCTCTCCCATGTAGATAACACTCACATTTTTTCATTTAACTTTTAAAATGCTTAATAGCATTTAAAACAAAAAATATTTTTTCATTTCATAACTGATTTCCATTAAGATAATGGCGGACCGTTTAATCACCTTATTGTAATAAGAGCAATCCGCTTATCCCGGATAATTGAATTTTACATCCATTGCATCGTAAATTATTTGCATTTATATTTTACTAGCGATCCGCCCCGGTTTCGCATGAATCCATTTTACTAGATTTATTAAAAAACCTTTAGATTTATATTGTTGCGAAATAAAAATACGCAGGTGTTAACGACGGTAAATATATTTAATTATTATCCCTCAGGAACTCTGATTTTTTTCCGGAATAAAGAGTAGCCTACGTGTTAATTCAGGATTTAAAGTATCTCTGTTCCAAATTCCATTGAAATCCGTTGAGCCGTTTTTGCGTGATTGAGTAACAAACATTTCAACATACAAACTTCTAGAATATTAAAAAGATTACTGATGTTAACATTATAACAATTCAAAACGCCTGAAATAGATTTATGGCAATATTTTCTTTCGAACAAATTTTACGATAAAAATACCCATTAATCCAAGTAAAAAATCAGAAGATTTAGATTGCGACTAACCAAAGACCACGTTTTTTTAAAACAAATTTTTATGCGGGACTCTCCTCGATGCCACACGCAGAAAGTGAGCGACGGTACAAGGCATACCCACTAAAACCATTCAGTTCCGCGGCCCAAAAGCATGGCAAACTCATCAATCCAATGCAATTATATAATTTATTTATATGATAAATTGCACCCGTGCCAAGCTTCAACTGAGGGAGGGCACAGCAGGACATTTCCTGCTCAAATATGGAGCAGCCCGACTGGGGTAGTACCTCGACCTTACAGAAGATCACAGCTAAATAACTCTACTCTAAAGCAGTGTTGTGTTCCTGTTGGTGAGTGAGGTGACCAGAGCTCCTGGGGAGAATTGAGGATAGGGTCGGCAACGCGCTTGCGATGCTTCTGGTGTTGCAGACGTCTATAAGCTACGGTAATCGCTTACCATCAGGTGAGCCGTACGCTTGTTTGCCGACCTAGTTACATAAAAAAAAAGCCAGGCGGGTCAACTAGTATATTATATTCTTTTTAATTTAAATGTAAATAAAATATCTGAGATGACAGATAATGTTAGACAAGTAGCTGTTCATACGTTAGTTGAAGTGAGCATCTGAATAGTTGGAAACTGCGCCAACTATACGTCGAGTTACGAAATACCATAACTTTATTGTTGGGATAGTTGAGAGTTGAATCATTATTTACTCATATATTAAGTGGTCACTGCCTTTACTGTTTAGTTTCTTCATATAAACTTCATAGCCTAAGATAAAATGATTCATCGTAACTTGATATCCCATACTTATTTTTTTTTTTATAATTTAAATTACGATGGAAAAAAAATAAAGAAGTGTACCGATTTTTTTGGAAATATGTGTTTTTTTAATAGAAAACTTTCAATGAATAATAATTTGCAAGATTTTGAATAATTTTTTAAAGACTTTTGAAATTAATATTTAATATAGTATTGATTAGTGAAGGAATGAATGAGTAGATAAGCGTTTAAGCTAGTGGGCAAGTGAAAGTGTATAGATGAATTTATAAAAGACTGAGAAACAGAAATATTGATGGCACTGGCTAGGTGAGTGAATTAATGTTTAAACTACTTTAAATCTCTTCAATTACTATGATTTTTTTTTCTAGAAAATTCAGTATTCTCCAT
Source organism: Limenitis camilla (assembly GCA_905147385.1). Classification (NCBI taxonomy): domain Eukaryota; kingdom Metazoa; phylum Arthropoda; class Insecta; order Lepidoptera; family Nymphalidae; genus Limenitis; species Limenitis camilla. The sequence continues at coordinate 14,888,326 of LR990236.1, read as the reverse complement.
AAGAATACTAGTACACACGCTACGGAATGTAGGAGACAAAATAAAATATATTCTATTCTAAAGTTCGAGAGAGACACCACACAGAAGTAACTTCACTTTGCTCGCTTCCGTCATAAACTTAGTTTTGTTTTGTTCTACATTCTGTTTTATTGAATTTCATATACTACACGAAACTTTTGGTGCATTTCACTTTAAAGCTGAATTTAACTATTTTATAAAGATTTTATAAGGGGCCGTTCACTATTACGTAAAAAAACTCTACAATAATCAATCCCCCCATCTCCTATGTCAACAAAAGTAATCAAAACCCCAACGTAAACGTAAACATTAGTAGGTACATTTATTTATCAATCTGTTATTAGGCTACTCTTAAATTTCAGACCCCTCCATCCGCAATGTCATTAAAGATAAGCTAAGCAAAGACCCCTATCCCTCTATTACTGTTTACGTAATATTTGAATGATATAATACTTACAAGAAAATAAAATTTAAAAAAAAATAGTTTTTCAAAATCAGATCACCAATTTCAAAAATGGTCTGTAAGGACCTTCAAAAGTTTTCTGGGTATTAGTGAAATTAATAAAATTATTAAAAAAATTATTTTACACTTATTTTTAGTAATTTTATAAAAGTAACAAAAATCAAATCATTAAAAAAAAAAGATCTACAAAGCTAAAGAAATGATTGACATGGTTGACATTGGGGACCTCTGAAATACAAACAAAAAACTTTTTTAGGTCAGTTAAAGATGTAATATTTTTTAATATATAATATAATCATGACTGTAATATCCAGATCTACCACATAGTAACATAGTGAGTTGGAATCTGTACATTTCGAACTCAAGTCAAAGTTATTCTCAAGTAGAGCTCTCTCGTCCAATAACTAAGCTATTTGTCATGTGAGAACTACACTTTGAAACGGAATTATTAGTTTTTGAATATTTGATACTAAACTTGCTTAAACTACTTCAGTTAGAAATATTAAAGGATTCTGCTGTTTCAAAATATCGAAATCAACAACTGAACATTTGAATGTTTAAAAAATTGCTTAAAATTACAAGCTGAATATTTGAATGCTACTTAAATCACATAAGATTTAGTTTTGCTTAGAGAAAATTTATTTATGCTAAGAAAATGAAATCTTTATTATTCGTAAATTTCATAACAATAACAGCTGAAAATCTTAATCATTCATTATTTGCTAAAGATTAACAGCTGAAAAACTTAATTATTTGTAAATCGCTAAAATTGATATTTATTCGTAAATAACTTATTATTGAGAGATAAAAAAAATGAAAGATCCGTAAATTGCTTAAGATTAACAGTTGAAAATTTTAATACCTCAAATAATATTAGTTTTACTATTAATAAATAAATATTATTAGGGTTCATATATACCCTAATAAATAGAATATTATCAGTAGCAAACAATATACAGTTAAGCTACAACGCCATTTCAAGGTAGAGATAACACTCTAAACGGTAATACTCGGCTCGTACTCGCATTGCTGCAATCACTGTATTTCATTCAAACCACATGCTTACTACTATTTGCTTATTGTTGTATGTTATACTAGTATCCACCTGCTACTTTGTCTGTCAAAACTTCTGAACAGGTACCAGTGTAGATTGAAAAATATCACGCGCAGAGGTAGGACAGCTTATAAAGTGTCTGACTTTCAAAGTTGTGATGTGCTATCACACAGAAAATATTTTATATAATACGATACGATACCCACAATCCTGCTGCTGGGTTACCAGCTCCAGACATTTCTTGGCTTCCTGTCTAAAAAAGCATGATTATCTTACTCTACTATTGTCGGACTACGTTTCAAAAACGTTCCAGCAGTTATCTAACATAATCAACAGTGTTGCTAACACCTCCTTCACCTTCCACCTTCACCTAAAAAGACTAGCTATTTTTTTTCCAGTTATGTCCTTCTACCTTTCTTTAAAGATATCTTCCCATCTTAAACGTGGTCTACTTTTCTTTCTTTGTCCATCCCGGAGTATCTAAGAATTTCTTAGTCCACCTGTCTTCTTTCATTCTGCATATGAATGATGAATTGTCTAGATACGTACTAAATCAGCTTGACCTAGACAAGTATGCACTAAAAAAGCCAATGTACATGTCGGAGAATAGTAAAAGGCTATCGAATAATCGAATCGTCATCGGTGTCTATGGCGTTGAAGTAGGGTAGTAGTCACTTCCGTTGTTTTGACAGTCTCGACCCTCGACCCTTTATATGCCATCAACAGTCTGACAGAAGTCTTAGTCGTGCGCGGTCTCTCAAGGAGTAGTCTCTGGACAGTGTTAGTGTCGTGCAGTGCAGTGTTAGTGCTAGGAGTGCTGTCCGATCAAGGTCACGTGAGTACCTTACAATTTAGTTGCCATGTCTTGTGTAGGGTTAGGTTTATGTGAGTTTAACCTTGGGGTTAAACAGAGAGACTGAGCAGTGGAGGCGAGTGTCGTGATCACTTAAAGGATATGCTTAACCTTGGTCACAAGTACAAGGCACTGCTTAGGTTTCTCTCGTATTTGTTAGAGATCATATTTGATTATTTATCGATTTAATAGAAGTATCTACGTTGCGATTACCCAATAGAACGACGACATATAGATTTTTTGTTAATTATTTAAAATTAAAATCAAACCATTAAAATATATTTCTATAAAAATCTTTTTATTCCTATTTTCGTAATAGAATAGTTTATTAACGTTTTTCTTCTACGCTTTACTATATATCGGATTGTGATGAACCTTTAGGGATATGAATATGGATACCCGAGATTATTGACCAAAGAAATCTTTATACATTACAATAACTCTATTTATATCCTCAGCACTCTCTCTATTCAATCAAATACATATTGAGGGTATACTCAGCAAGTATTCCCTCAATATGTATTTGATTGAAATAATGTTCCTAACAAACACGAAGTATGTCACAGCATCAAACGGAAGCTGTAATGGTTCAAATCTCTGAATACTTGTACGTTCCCTTCAAAGACATTTGAATCAATTTGTACGAGAAATGTAGTGAGGTAGTGAGTGAGGTGAGATATCTGTGTCGGGAGTAATTGGCCAATAGCTCAGAATTTAACCACATATGCTTTAATTCGTGATCGAAGAACTATGTTGTTTTAAAGAGGTTATGAAAGAAAGGCTTATATTTAGTTAATTCGCCCCAAAAAAAGACTTTATGGTCTTATTAATCACGTACCTTGTTTACTCACATAATTCCTGCAAGTCGTTGGGGTGTGCGCGTGTGGTGGATCAAACTTGGACCTCCTGAGCAAGACACCCATGTCTTAACCACTAGGCTCAGAGTTTGAGCCTCAAACTCTGCCACGCGTGTAAATTTATGATTCCAAGAGACGTTTTATACAAATTTAGGGGCTCAATATATCTTTGTTAAGGTTAATTCAAAAACTTAAATCGATTTGAATCTCGCGAAGTTCGGAGGCCTTTATCAAGTTAAATTACAATAATTTTCAGGACAATACAATTTCAAAGTCAGCGAGTTAAGACATAAGATAGTAATAAAACTCTTATATTGATTTACTAGTTGACTCACCCCGACTTTGCCTTGATCCTATTTAAAACGTGTATTTAGGTTAGGCTCATTTTACATTATATATGACGAACTCGTTTACAAATTTTCATAAACACAATTTATATGTCGGAAGTATAAGGTAATCTAGGTTTAAAGAGCGAACCTTAGTAGTGAAGGCGAATGTTTTAATTGGATGAAAGGATTCTTTAAACCTACACGCCTGGTCACAAGTCCGAGGCAAAATCTTCAAAAATAAATTTATTCCTCGTCTTTTACATAATATAATTCGTCTTTCCTTTTTCACATCTTCTATAAAACTGCGTCATTCTATCTTCTTTCAGACATCATCGTCTTTCGTCATCTTATATTCAGCCATTTAACAACATAACACATACAACCTCTTTCATCCTTCCTTACTTACTATTAAAACAAAACAAAATAACAATTAACAGTCACACAGCTCGGCATACAATACATTTTTTTTATGACAGATATGGGACAAACGAGCAGACGGTCCACGTGATGGAAAGTGGCCACCGTCGCCCATGGACATCGACAAAACTATCTCTTGTTTTGTCGATGCGTTGCCGCCTCGAGGATAGAAGGGAAGCGAAGAGAAGAATGCTGCAGTTTCCATGGACCTCGAGCAAGGAGCCGGTATTCATTGGAACCCCAGCAGTAATGGGATGGGAGAGGGAGGGGGTAGATCTGGCCCACATGCGGCTCGGCTGGAACACGTCAGAGACACTTGGCTATCAGATTCGCATGCTGGTGGTCGCAAGCCAGTCGGGGAACAGATCCCCTACCACCAAGGGGGTGCCGGGTTACTCGGATCTTACGAGATGCTCTCCCAGCGGCAGAGGGGAATTGTATTCTAATCCGTGCTCTCACGGGTAAATTAAAGGTTGAAAGCTTGGCAAACAGGCTGACAGAGTTACTTTCGCATTTATAGTATTAATAATAATAGTCTTCTACATATTTTTTTATTTGGAGAATTTTTTGGCTTGTTAAAATTTGAAAATGATACCAGTGGGAAATTTCCCTCTTAACCCAGTAAGCAGTTTAAACACGAATTAAAAGTTGGCAACACTTTACAAACTTGTTAAGTCTTTTCATATTGAAGTGGTTCTTATAAACTTAGGAAACTATTTTGAGAGCGTCTATAATATTTTTAGTGATACTTAACTACTTAAAAATTAATTTTGTTACATTTTAATGAATAAAAAAAATACGCAGCGTTAATAAACTATACATTAAAAAGATAATACACAGCTTGAATTACCTAGTTATACTTTAAAATAAATACATAGGTACAAAAAAGAATATACAGTATATATAAAAACCTAGATATCGTCTAAAAGGTTTATACAGATCAAATAACCTTACCTTACCTAATATATAAACGAAACAGTATACACAGGTGGAATAACCTAGATATGCACTAAAGAGAATACACATCTTGCCCGTGAGAGGACGGGTTAGAATCTGATTCCCCTCTGCCACTGGGAGAGCATCTCGTAAGAGCCGAGTAACCCAGCACCCCCTTGGTGGTAGGGGATCTGTTCCCCGACTGGCTTGCGACCACCAGGATGTAAATCTGACCGCCAAGTGCCAATTAATCGGCATAACAAGAGTCACTCTCTTGTATTGACGATGTCCATGGGCGATGTTGGCAAATTTTCATCAGGTGGGCCGACTGCTCGTTTGCTAGATATTCACTAAAAGATCTATACTGATTGATACCTAAGTATGGACTTAAAGGAATACACATGCATTGAATGCATGCATTAAATTTTTTTTTCTTTATACATTAAGGTTCTGTAATGTCAATTGTTGTTTACAGTTCTACTTGAGTTTAAAGTTCGTCTATAAACCTAATTACGTTCGGTTAAAACTATGCTAAGTTACTATTGGTGCTGTTTGCACTTTACTACTGTAGTAGCGTCTCAGATCTCTGTCTTATCCGTGTGTATTTAATTAAGCGCCAGCGTCGACTTTCGCCCCACCACTTGCGCCGCCAGTTCCCCACAAATCATGAAGTGAGACGTGCGTATGTCGTGTGAGTGATTTTTTATAAGTTATAAGCACAAAGGTTATATGTGCACGCCATTTCGAACAGTGTATTTAGAGTTTTGCTGAAGAAGTGTTAAATATTAGAGTCAGGAGGTCGAGCGATGAAAAAGAGTGTTTACTGGTAGTAGAAAGGCATTTTAATCTTGCACCTGAGTCACAAGCCAAAGGCATTGCCCGGCTTCCATGTAGATTTTATATTGTAGTCTTTTGAGTGTTACACAGATATATTGGATGTTCACTGTGCATTATAAATGCAAAAGGGTTGCAGCCAGAGATAAATCCAAACACTCGCTTAACCGTAATTCCACAATTTATTCCTTATATTATGTCCTTTCTCCTTACAACCTTCCACTTTGAACACCCTCACACGACTGTCCTCCATGGCGAAACTTATCGCCCGATCGTACCACCTCCAAAAAGCGGGGGTATAAGTATTGTTCGGAAATAATGATTTCGTTTGACTGACAACCCCAAGAACTGTCAACTGAACGACGGCGGAATTTTCCGTCAACTTTGGCTGGTATTAGCGGCGTCGATTGTGAAGTTCGAAAAGTTTAGCAAATATCTGAGAATATTTGGGAATATCTATTTAACTATTGACCTATTCACACACAACACTACACCACACACACAAAGGTGCAAACGGAGAGATCTTCGGGCAAATCCAGGCCTGGACCACATCTCCACGCTCCCACAATCAGGTACATATTTTTATATTCATTGGCGCGAGATTTTGCATTATTGAAGCTCCGCGAACTGTGGACACTAGTATTAAAGGTCTTTAGTGCATTTACTAAGAAAAAAAAATGAGTATTCGATAATCGAGATATTGATAAAATTATTCTAATTATATTTGATATCGATATTTCATTTTTATTTATAGAACCTAACAATTATAAACTGATTTTTCTAAGAGTCGCTGAAACTTGAAAATTCATTTGCTAGAAAAGGACTAGAGAATATCTGGTCTCTATTTTCCTTACTGTAATAAAGTTAGCGACTCTTTGAGTTAGTCACTCTCGCTAGAGATAACGAATAATAATTTCATAGTAGTGGTCCTACAATTCTATTCGCATTCGTAAAGTTCACAACCATATATTTGCGTTTAACGGTAACTTCGCTTTCTGATGTTTGCTAACTATTTTGTTTGTTTTGCTTTACTTCTTCAAAAACAAAGGTAAAATTAAGATATTACTAATGTTACTTAGCTGCCCTCGCTTCGCTGAGTTTATTCACATTTTTCTTACAGCTGTTTAATAATGCTAATTATTTGTTTTTAGCTTCACTGTTTTGAGTTCAATAAAACAAAAAGTTTAATCAAAATAATCAAACGACTACTTTAGATTTTCAAAAAAAAGTAGGAGTTTCCTTTTTATTAATGTATATTAAGACTTTAAACTTATAATTACATATACGAAGACAACATCATCATAAAATAAATGTCACGTAAATAGTGTCTGAGGCCTTTACTAATAAATAAACACTAATCTGTAAATAAAAACTGATCTCATGAACACGATCGCGATCTGATTATAGTGGAATTGGATATCTATTTGCGCTTTGGATCCCTTGTAATTCAGAAACTTGCGTTGTCTGCAAATCCATAGAATTATATAGGTCAATATATTAAGAAAATATTCTACCAGAATTGAGCACAGCTGATCTAAAAAACGACACGACATCCGCCTCTACAAAATTCGTAATATCATGCTAATATACAACTTTAAACTTTACAACTTTGTTACTTCAACAATTTCGATATCTACTGAACTAAATTTTAAAATTCTTGCGGGAAAATAATTTAATATTTATTGAACCCCTGAATAAAGTAGGTACATGTATAAAATTACACCCGTGCGAGGCCAGGGCGGATCAACTAGTCTATTATTAGACAAATATATTACTTACATTCGTTTGGATTATTAAGAACATTCACGAAAGATCGAAAAATTCTGACACTTGTAATATTTATATGAAGATAAGCGTCCATAGTATTATAGATTCCGTCCTAGCTTCTTACGGTTTCTCTACTATAATATGCATGTATAAGTCGCAGTCATCTGGTTGAAACTGCTATTTGATTGAATGACTAGCGTGTTCATTGAATGACAACATTTAATTGAGTGACTAGGCCGAACGTTGATTGAACAAGTCACTCAACGTCCAACTAGTTAGCGGATTGTAACATAGCCCTTTGAACAGAGCGGACGTAAAATCAGTCAGATGATTGAAATTTAGTTCATTTTTTTCCACTGCGGGATTAAATTTACTTTAAAGTGCGTTATTCGTAATAACACAGTGTGACAGCATAGATTTACCTATTATTACGCCGCCGCCGGCTACTTTTAAAGAAAAAAATATCGGTATTATCTATCGTAAGACTTAAAATACAATATAAAATCATAATATGGTGTGTCATCTCATGTCCTCATTGTTGTTATCTAAAGTAAGTTACCTTTTGATTTGCGAACTTATGGTCACCCCAACCAAACATTACAAAGTCGGCAATATCCCCATTCAACGACTATGTTATATGACGTTAGTCAAGATGTTGAACGTTATATTAAACAACTTGACGAGTTGTCCTTTAGGCACTCAACTGAATGTTGTCATTCAACGAACGCGCTAGTCACTCAATCAAATAACAGATTCAACCAGATGACTGCGACATATACACTAGCCGACGCGCTTTCGCTTCGCTGAGCTGTATTCAAATAGTTCACTTACTGACTCACATACTTACTCATTTATTCGTTCATACTCTACCTGCAACATAAGAAACGTTTTCGTTCGACCGTTTATTTCCGATTTACTGCAGCAAATCCAACTACCACGAAAATATCTTTTCATTTTTCGGATTAATATATAGCCTATGACAGTCACAGATAATGTGGCTTTCTATTGGTAAAAGAATTTTCAAAATCGGTTTAGTAGATCCAGAGATTACCCCCCACAAAATCACAAACTATACCTCTTTATAATATTATTGCGTAGTTTAAAAGATCTAAGCGTACAGACAGCGGGAGAAACTTTGTTTTTTATGTAAAGAAATTCATATAAACTTAATATAGGTTAAGTGTAGGCATTAAAGTAGAGTTACAAGAATTTACGTTTTCTTTTCGCAGTACATTTAGTAGGTCAAGTGCTCTGGAGGTATTTAATATTGTATACCAATAATATTTAGTGTCTACGTTTAGTCTGTCTGTGTTTTTAACATTTTCTTATTATAATAAAATATTAACTGCAAACCTTAGTAATGGAGACTCAGCATCAGCCATAATGGTGACCAGGCGAGCTCTGTTAAACAACTGGCTCTAGTCTATCGGAACAGAGGTTATATACAGTCTTGGAATAAAATAAATAGTAACCCCCGCGAATATAAAGTTATCAACGGTGTTGCTAACTAAAGTGATTACTATCAAAGTGTTATAATATAATTTTTATTTTTTGGACAGCCATATTTTTTAAAGGGTTTAGGAATTACCGACAATTTTCAAAGTCCCGGGACACGAGAGAGCTTACTATCCAAGTCCCGGGTATTCCCGGGACATCGAGACTTTTAAGAAAATTGTTTTTTGTATTTTTTTAAGGAGGTAAGCCTTTATTTAAGAATTTTAATTGAGTTCATTTTTGGTGAAGTGTACTAAAAAAAGGCATTTTTTTGGAAACATCACGTTTCATAAGTAAAAAATCTAAATAAAGATAATCAAACAGACATATAAATCAGCCTTTTAAATAATCAAATAACACATTCTTCTTCTTTGCTAATTAAATAAAATATGCTTTTAAAATATCTGAGCGTCAAAGACTTTTTTTCACGTGGTCGCGCCGCTTTAATTATCTATGTATTTGGTTGACGTTCCTAATCCATTCACCTATCCTTCCGGCACAATACGCTAATTAGCGCATCAGTCGCAAGTGCAAGTGCAACCAGAGAGGACGATGCGTGTGCGCCCGCTCCCGCGCATCTAACACTTGTCGTTGACCGCCGCCATTACCTCTCTGTGCTTGCCGTTCTTCGAGAACATTTCGCTAATGGGACGTTGCCCAATTTCGCTTACACCGCACCGCATATCTAACTATTTGTGTTGATAAGACTTAGTGAAGTGACATTTGTGATAGTGGAAGAGGAATTCAAGCAGTTGAAGCAGTGAAGCCGCCATCTTAAAAGGTATTGTGCTTTCTTTTCCTATATATCCTTCTTTTATTTAGCTGTCTACATTACCCTGTCGTACTACCTTTGTAGATAGCCCGCTCCGTCAAGTCAACCAAATATTTAGATTTATAATTAAACTTACAGTCCACTAAAATTTCGAATTTTTGCTTTCGTGTCGTGAACCAGTCGATTCGCGATAATTTCATCGCCGCAGCGCACCCATCACGTTTAATTATTTTTATTTCTGTTCAAGAGATGTTCAAGGCTGTATAACTGATGTTGATTCTTCCGTCGGTTGATTTGTAGAAATATTGTGAACTCTTTGGAGGTGTCTGTCAAGGCCAGAAGAATTTTGGACCTGTTCTGTTGAATTATTTTTTTTAAAGTTTTCACACTTGCTGTACGTGTAAGCTCCATATTACACACTCACATTATAAATGAAATTGACGTCTATCTGATATCTGATCTGATTGCGGCGCGGCAAACGTATTTATTGTGTTGTGTAGTCAGTATTTACGTAGTAGCCCATATAATTATTCATTAGACTAACGCTATGACTCCTTCAATTATTTTAAAATAATAATGATTACATAACAATTTCGACAATCTTGTCTCGTCTCGAGTCTCGACTCGAAATTCCCGGGACTTCAAGACACGAGACGTCCCGGGACCCAAACCCTAGACCCTAATCTTCCTCATTTCAATTCGTGAAAACATCATGACTTGAAGTTTTTTAGTAGGTATATAAAATCTTGGGTAATGAAGTCATTCAGTGTAGGAAGATTTTGTATAGACCCTAACCCGACTTCTCAGTTAAAGTGTATATTTTTATTGAGTGTTTCTATGCTGAATCTTAGACTTAAAACAACAAATATTTAGAAGCCTTTAACAACCAACTAAAAAAGAAAGATTTGTATTTTTCTGTGTTTGTAACGAATAAACTTAGAAAATACTGGACCGATTTAAAAAATACTTTCACTATTATAATGCTTATTATCCCTGAGTGACATAGGCTATATTTATTACTATAAAAAATTAGATATCCGTACTAAAATTAGAATAATGTAACAATTGGCAATATTATGTCTTTCATCGCATGCGCTGCGGAAACTATTGATGATAGAACAAAAAAATTTTATACAATATTATAGAACGGGTCAATATCTACAAAACACTTCGAGAGACCATATGTCTAACTTAACAACTGTTAATATAAATGCTGACCAAATAAATGATTTCGTATTCAAGACTGTTTCAATACCTGTTGATTACTTTTTGAATTATTGAAATCTGACATTCAATTCAAAAGATATTACGAATTTAAAAATATGAATCATTGTATAATATAACAATAAGAAATATTCGTATTTAACAAAGACAGACCTTGAACAGCAAAGCAAGTTCATTTAGGGCGTAAATCTCGCGTTTCAATCTGCTTATTCAGGCTGAGACGCGAATAATTGAGTTTAATTGTCAGTTCTGTTTACCTAAATTATACAACAGAATTATTTACTAATTCCTGCCCATGAATAATGAATTTGGCTTTCTGTAACGCGATACTTTATGCTGCTGTAATACGAAAATCATATTGTATTTGGAGATAACGGTATTAATTATATTAAAGCCATACTGCGCAGTAACACTCAGGCCGGGAAACCTGCTCCCGGGTCAGTCCGCCCCAGCTTCGCACGGTTTCAATTTACCACGTGTAAATAGATTTAACAAAAAACATTAAAATTTTTATCCCACAGAAAATTTTCCAGGATAAAAAGGAGCCTATGTATTAATCAAGGCTATAAAGTGTTTGTGTGCCAAATTCCATTATAATCCGTTCAGCCGTTTTTACGTGGCTGAGTAACAAACGTACAAACTCTCACATTCATAATTTTAATAAGATAGCAGCACGCCACGAAACAACATTACACTATTACTCTCAGTACTTTAATGTGCGATAACACACACACTGACTATCTACGGTTTGATTTAACATATGTTTTGTATAAGTGGGTATATTTGCAATGAAATAATGATCGACGGTAATGCTAACTATGGAAATCATAAAACTAATCTAGATGACAAAATATGTTATGGATTTGTTTGGTTTAACTCAGACATTTGTCGATAGATGGCGTCAGTAGTAAATTAAATCGTACTTTAGTATGATTCGTTTGTATTACGTTTTGTTTAATAAAAAAATGAGTTTTCCTGGACCAGCGTTTTATTTCGTCACCTGGTCCTTCGAGCCGGATATGTAAGAAACATACATAGTACAAGTAATACAAAAACAGCTTTTTGTTATGTAATAAAGGTTTAATTTCAATAAAAAAACATACTGAGATTCTAAATCGTGATTTTATTATTAAATCTTATTGCAAAGTTGTTATGGAATTGTGCCACCAGACGTGATTTTTGTATTGCAGTTGGAATTAGCTACTCATTGTGACTACTCGTACTATTAACAAAGAATAATATTTGCGCCGGTCTTCAAGTTATTTATAAGTCAGTCACCTGGGTCCTGCTCCAACTACTATAACTCTGCAAGACCAAAACAGACCTCATCATCAAACTAATGATGGACAATAGAAATTAATATAAACCAAAAAAGAGGAGATAAGTTTAGAATACAATTGTCAACTTGGATGATGATGATATTTTAGTGTGTCTTCTGGTGTATCCTGGTACATCTTCACAATAGTGACCACCCCTGAGATATTCCTGAAACAACAAGAAGAACCCTATTTTGGTTTTAAAATTGGTTAAAAGAGCTTTCTTGCTTATATAGTTGAAAAGCGATACTTCGATTTAAAATCTTCTATTCGCTTAAGGAGTTGGTTAAAAAACTGTTCTCCAATTTTGTAACTTCCAACTTGCTTTAGGAGCCAGTTAAAAGCGATCCTTTGATATGTAGAACCTCCTACTTGATTAAAGAATTCCTCGATTTTGAAAGTGATTAAAGAATTCCTCATTATGACATACACATTGGTCGCAAATCCCAGGCTATATTATAGCTTAAAATACAATTGTGGTGTACAATATTAATAAAAGTAGGAAAGTATCCAACAAACGTAACACAATTACATCTAATTTCCAAAGCTAAACATAATATAGTATGACAGAATAGAATTAGTGCCCAGCGGCAAGAAAGAGCTCCACTTTCCTTGTTGTGGTCAAGGCTTTATTAAGCTAACTTAATTATCATATAACTACTGTAAAGGTTAATACACACACAAACTCATATAAAAGTATTTTTCTGTGACTTCGAAAGCAGTGTCATCACAAAGTCGACTGACACACACCAGTTATACTGGTCAACAAAATTTAAGTTTAGTCGTGGAACATCACCGTTTTTTAGTGTTTTCTTATAGTATATAATAGTGGCCATTAAAATATATATTTGTCGGAATCAAAAAGGTCATTTATAAGCATCGTAAGTGCACAATGGATGGCCTGTCATAAAAGCTATAAGCGCAACACGGTCAGGATATAACTAAACCTTACGATCTCTTACTATTATGACAGGAACCCAAGCAGTGCCTTGGATATCTGACCAAGGTGTAGGCTTAAGGATATCCTTTATTCGATCGAGACACTCGCCTCCACTGCTCAGGCTCTCTGTTTAAATCCAAGGTTAAACTCGCATAACCTTAAGACTTCACTAGCATTAGCTAGAGACTACTTCACTCCTTGAGAGACCGCGCAAGAGTAAATCTACAGTCAGACTGTCGAAGGCATTTAAAGGGTCGGGACTGCCCAAACGACAGTAGTGACTACTACCCTACTCCAACGCCATAGATGGCGATAATGATTCTATTATTCGATAATCGTTTACTCATTCCCGACATATTTATATTTTAAAAACGAAAAAAATTTTTGTTCTTGGCGATCCTTTTTGCTCATCCAGCAGTAGTCTGTTAAATTTCTTGAACTCTTTATATATAAAATGATTATGCTTTTAGCTCCTGAAATTTCTCGATGGATTGAGATGTCTTTTCTTGTTATTATCTCTTCCAAAATCCAATCACCTGCCAGAATCTGTGTAGCATAACCATCGTCATCAGATGCACAAATTTTAGATTTGGATACTGTTTATGATTTACTACAATGAAAATCTCAAATTTGTCGCATAATATTGATATAATAATTTTTTTTTGAAAATGTGCTTCCATAGATACTTAAATAGGATTATAATACGATTTAGTTATGTTTATAAAAATTATTTATGTATTGCAAAAAGAGTCGTAAAACACATTGTATGAAATATGTAGATTTTATATGAATAAAACTGCAGTGATAGCCTAGTGGTTCAGACATGGGAATCTTACTCGGGAGGTCCAAGTTCAATCCCCCACACAGGCACACACCGACGAATTGCAGGAGTTATGTGTGTTTCATGCAATTAAATATTATTTGCTTTAACGGTGAAGGCAAACATCAAGGAAACTTGCACTCTATAGTCTGGAGGGTTATGATGATGATGATGATATGAATAAATACTTTAGTTACAATGGCTTGTATCTTGACGGGACCAACAGACCTAGGAGGTACACTGCATAACTTTCACTCACCAGGCATTCCAAGGGTTAAGCAAAATTTTTAGCGATATAGAAGCTAATATATCACAATAGATGGCGCTACGATCGTGTTTTAAGTCGATTTGTATTTTTTAATTTTTTCTCTAAATTTCCATATTTTCTCATCGAAGCGAGGGTGTCTCTAGTATTTTATTATAACTGTATTATTTAAATTTAACAATCTAGATCTTTATTAACTCTAATAAAATCTGACTCTTATAGTGTAAGCTACACGACAGCTTAAATGCACAATAACACTCAAAAGGCTACAATAATAACAAAATACCCCACCTCATGTATTCCCACTATAATGCCAGGTGGGGTCATAGACCTGTGTTGCCAAGTTATTTTTAAAACCTCCTTTTAATAAAGCTTACTTACTTTATTTATTTTTTTAATAAATACTTCAATAAAAGATAATGAAGTAGCGCAACGGCGGCTACATTTAGCCCATAGTGAAAAAGCTCGTTGAACCAGCTCCTGGGTCTTAAGCCCCAGGTACTCTGTAGCCTCCTGTTTGAAAGTACTGTATAGAATAACCATTATATTTTTTATTCAAATTTGTAGAATTCTTTGGAAGTAATTATCTCAAAAACTTAAAGCTGTATTTCAATAAATCTTTTTGTAATCATTAGTCACTTTAATAAAGAAAAATTTAAGTTATATAAAATGTTACTAAATACTTTAATTAAAGTGAGGATTAGGTATTTATAAAAAATATAGCGCGCCGTGTGAACGCAACTTGTTATCATCCACAGCCAGTACGTTCCCGACCAGCGTGGGGGGCGCACGTGTCGAGTGCTGCTGTGGTTGTGCGGAGCCTGTGAGTGAAGTGATCATGTGAATTATGGTTCAATTGTGAAATTAACAATGATTGTGTTATTTCTGTGCTTGTTTATAGGTAAGTTGGAAATTTTTTTATATTATATAAATTACTGAATAAATTACTACTGAAAAATTTTATAACTTTTTGTAAATTTCTTTTCAGCGTTTTATTTAAAAATATATAAAATTAATGTTTATTTGTCAGATTTCATGATTAATTGTAGATAGATCAAATTTTCCAAATACCGTATTTTCTGTCTTACAATATTTGTCATAAGTGAAGATTTGTTTCTGAGGAAATAAGTAAACTTTAAATAATGTAAATAACTTTTTATAAATTGCTATTAAGGGTTAGGCTAGGGAGTGAAAAAGTCTAGTTAATTGATTAAAAATGTTTGGTTAAATAATTGCTATAATATTCTATATATAGTAAATTATAGATTTTTTCAAAAAACAACAATATATTGAAAAATAAATGAATAAAATGACGAATTTTCTAGTTACCGTTTTAGTTCATGAATTCATACATTCATAGCCTTCCTAACAATTAATTTTTAAAATAAATAATCTGTTCTTATTATCTTTATGATATTAAATAACTTTTATAAATTGACTTTTAAGTTCAAGAAAAAATGAATTTACTGGTTACCATTGTAGTTTTCTTATTATCTTTTAATACAAAATGTATTAGGTAAATAAAATAATTTGAAAAAAAACACTAGTTTAGCATAATAATTTTCCACAATAACTTAACTAATTTAAATTTATTGATAAAATTAAAAACCTAACGAATATTATAATTTCGAAAGTAACTCTTAAGAAACGCAGGTAATACTTAAGAATACAAACTGAACAACCTAAACTGCGTTTTAATATACTACTCACGACATCTATTGACGGATAGATGATCAGTCTTGTCTGATATGCAATCACGCTTAAATCACTGAATAGATTTTGAGGAAATTAGATATAGATATAGATTAGATCTTGGGGAAAGACATGGGCTATGTTTTATTGCGAAAAGATTACTTAAGATTTCAAAGTAAACAAATGAGTGTGCTCGTACGCCATCTATTGACGTGGGGGTGAAGTGCATGTCGAGCAGTCTTTGGGAATTAGTCATATATTTATACGTTGGTGTTGAAAATTAAAATGTAAAATATAGTGATATATTTATATTATATTATATAAATGAAAAGCAAGACAAATATAATTGTATTGATAGGGGTTACATATCTAGATGAAGTAAAAGAGCGTAAACTAGAAAAGCTCATTCCAAGAAACAGACCTTCGAGCGACAAAATGAAATTTTTATTTAAATAATAAAAAGTTTTACGCTTTCTTCTATGTTTAAGGTTGATTTAAAAAATTGTGTTGTATCTCAAAAACGCGTTGAAACTCAAATCAAACCTTACATTCAGTAATTACTTAATTTTTTTTTATTAGTATTCCTTAACTTCGTGCATCGTGTTAGGAGTGGGCCACATCAGTAGTCCAATGAGTGGGATTTGAACCTACGATCGATCGTGAATCCAACGCCTGAACCACTTACATGCTGATTGTATAGTAATCAGTAGGTAAGTGGTTCAGGCGTTGCTTGACTTAGAAAATAATATTAATGATTATTATATTCTTTTAATTTAAAAAAGTAGAGCCAAAGGCTAAAAATGTTATTAATATAATCTTACTAACATTACAAACCAAAATTGAGCGGATCTGAATGTTTAGCATATACATACATATTTAGCTTAACTAGTCGACCCGCCCCGGCTTCGCATGGGTGCATTTACCAAGTATATTTCTTGGATTTATCAATAAACATTTAATTCTCAATATTTAACCGCTTACGCTATTCAACACAGGAACAATGAATTTTTTCGGTATAAAAAATAGCCTATATGTTAATCCAGGTTGTAAAGTTTCAGTTTGCCAAAATTCTCTGAAATCCGTTCACCCGTTTTGGCGTGATTGAGTAACAAACACCCGAACATATAAATATATGAGTTATAGAATTTATGGGTAGAGTGGAGTGTGTTTGACTACTAAGTTAGTCAGTCAGTCAGTTAATGAATTAGTTACAAAATCCAATCCCGAAAAACTAGTGAAAATATATAATGATATTTGTATACGAGAGCTTTCTCTCTACTTGTAGATATAGCGTTGGTACGCAATTTGTCTTACGTAGAGTACCGAGCTGCTCTAATGAGTCTGTACCGCATGTGGGTAAGCTTGATTAAATAACTAGGCAATCAATTTAAAAAAATAATTAAAAATAACATTCTTTTTCAGACGTGAAAATTAATATTTGTAATTATGTTTGAATTTAAAAAACACACAAAATGTGTAGCACACTCCTTCTGTTCACTTACATAGGAAATAAATAATTTGAAAAATGTTTCAAATAAATTTTGTTTAGCTAAGATAGTAACGCCGTAATATTACTAAGAGTATTAAAATTTTGAAAGAATTTTTATAATTATTTCAGCCATTTTAGAGAAAATCTTGTAGAAGATAGAGATAGCCTACGGGTCAGTAGCATAGCTGTTTTTTTTTCAGTTAAACTAATAATTCCTGTGGGACAATGATTAAATAGAGATATTATTAAAACAAGGTCTGACTGTGTCTCTTTTTCTTTTCGCGATAAATAAAAAAACTACTGAATGGATTTTCATGCGATTTTCACTAATAGGCAGAGGGATTCATGATGAAGTTGTAAGTGTATAATTTATTAAGGTCTGTGAATTGGTTCAAAAATATGACGATAATACCCTTTGATGTGTATGGTGGCGAGTCCATAAGGGAATGAGTAAGTGAACAATTAAGTTCATCAGCGAAGCGAGGGCGAGTCCGCTAGGTGCAGTACAGTAGTAAACAGATACCTCTATTTCATTTGTATATGTAGAAGATAAATCTTGGCCTACAGCTATGCAGATTGTGGGTATCTTGTGAGAATGCAATTCATCTTACTGACGGATGTGTTGCACGCCTAATGACGATACAAACTGAATTGTATACCACCATTTTGTAATAACATAGTCTCTATTACGAAATAGATTAAAACATATCATGTCACGTGGTATGTTACACAATATGACGTCACGGCGTGTGGTACGCCATTGTTGTTAACTTTTTTGTAGAGCAGTAATGCAGTAATGAGAGAAAAGATTTATATACAAACTAGCCTTTACCCGCAACTTCGTTTGCAATATTGGGGATTTAATAATTTTCTGAGATAGTCATACTAACTTTGTACCCCCCTTTTACCCCCTTAAAGGATGATTTTCGAAAAAATATTTTACACGCGTTTCATGACTTTCGATGAAGAACGTTCATACTGAATTTAATTTAAATAACTTATAAAACGGCAAAGTTTCATACTAACTTTGCACCCCCGTTTTAACCCCTTTGGGGGTGAATTTTCTAGAATCCTTTCTTAGGACTTCCCTCCGTTATATAAGGAACCCTTGTTTATTTATTTATTAACACCAACAAAATACTCAATAAAACATTATTTTAGATACATGGATAAACTTAAACTAAATGGTATTTCAATCAAACAGGTGAAAACGGCATGCACAAATTAAGACAACAATGAAATTACTAAAAAACAATCTATTATAAACTAAAATAATAATAACAATAAACAAAGTTATGAATATCTACTGCTGACAAAGATAAAAATAAAAATAATGAATTTATATATATATATATATACATATAAATTTAAGTATTTAATTAGATTTGAAGTTAATAATAGTTAATAGGTTTTCTTTAAATTTAATAAGACTATTGTTAAACATATCAATATCGCTGTTCTGGTTGAATAAGCTGTTATAGGAATTTATAAGACGATTGACTAAAGAATTATTACCCAAATTAGTTTTTGATGGATAATTTGTAAAGATCTTTCTAGTGTTTTGTCTTTTTGATCTGCACGGAACATATAAAATAATACGTGATAAGAGTTCAGGACAATCTACCATAGCATTAACCAATTTATAAAAGAACACGTTATCCAGTATACATCTTCGTTCGGAGAGTGTTATCATTTTGAAGTGTGTTAGTCTGTCATTGTATTTGGTAATTTTTTTCGCTAAGCCGTACTTATACGTAAGGTGCCACTTGTGCAAAATTTCAGGTTTCTAACCCTAATAGTTTAGGCCCTGCGTCCTTTTATATATATATAGATAGATACAATTTTATTATAGAAAACAAATTTATGTATTTTTGTATATTGAATAAATAAAAAAAAATATAATTATTCCACACGAAGTGACGTCATTCAACACGTCATGATAGAGCGTTTTTGTGATTGCCATCTTGGATCCGCCATATTAGATTTAAAATACTTTCATCTCAATCGATTGAAAATAACTATTTTAAAAATCAATTGCAATATTTGACCCAAACATACATCCCATACAAACAAACATTGCCAGTTAAATAAAAGTTGCAAATTGTTGATGGTAATCCTGATTTGAAATCTACAGCTATGTTAGAACAATATTTAGTATTCAGCTGCAATATCTCATTGGAGGCTGTGGTTCGGGAGATAAATTGCATCTTCATCGCTTTATCAAGACAAAACGCTTTAAGAACTAAATCCAACTCATTATTCTCAGCTCCACTTGATCGGCTATTTAACGTTATAAATGAGAAAGTGTGTTTGTTGGTTTATGGCTCATTGATGCAACAGACAGCTTATCTTTATTCAATAGTATAAAACAAAGTCGCTCCCGCTGTCTGTACGCTTAGATCTTTTAAACTACGTAACAGATTTGAATGCGGTTTTCACCAACAGATAGAGTGATTAATGAGGAAGGTTTATGTATAATAAATGCATATTATAGTTAAGTAACCGTGCGAAACCTGGTTCACTATCATTAAGTTAAATTATCTGAACTATTTCTATAAATAAAATATGTCAGAAGTGGGATTAGTAATATGTTCATTCATAATTTTATAACAAATAATTTATTTGATTTTTTTTTTTATATTTTTTTAGTAAAACTAGTCAACCCGCCACTACTTTGCGTGGGTGTAATTTACTTAGGTATAGCATAAAACATTTTAATTTTTAACATATTGCCATGTAAAATTATCCAAGCGTTCAATAAACATGTTTTATTGTTATACCTGTCAATTTTTCCGGGATAAAAAGTAGCCTATATGTCAATCCAGATTATAAAGCATTTATATGTTAAATTTCATTGAAATCCGTTCAGCCATTTTTGCGTAATTGGGTAACAAACAACCTAAAACAAACTTTCATATTTATAATTTTTTATAGAAAATTCTAGGAGTAAATGTCAGAAGTGGGATTTGCCGCATTTTCTTATGTGATATTTTAAAGAATTTCTTTTATTTTGCTTTACTTAGAAGGCAGTTATGATATAATAATTTATGGAGGTACAAATATTCATGAGATCAAATATAAAGTAGATTATCGGGTTCCGCAGTTAAACTACCGCCAACCTTTACAATTCCCTTGACTCTACCCTATAAACTTTATATTGGTGGTGGCAGTGGTGGCGATAATTATTTACTTATAACCCATATTTTACTTTACCTTAATGTTTTATATAGTTATATTATTAAAACTAATGATATAGTCTGGTCAATATTTATAAATATGTATATATTTATGTCAGAGGAGAAAGCCGATTTGGTTGAAAAAATGAACCGAATCTAATGGAGAAGGCCGTATTTGAATGAATTAATAATCGAATATCACGATTCCGCAGTTTTTGAATAGGAACCCAGGCAGTGCCTTGGACTCGTGACCTAGGTGTAGGCTTAAGGAGCTCCTTTAAGTGATCACGACACTCACCTCCACTGCCCAGTCTCACTGTTTCTCTTAAGTTAGGTTTACATAAGGCTAACCTAACCTAAAATAAACCTAACGTAAGGCTAACCTAACCTAATATAAACCTAACCTAAGGTTGTGTTAACACATCTAAATACAATGTAGGGACTCATAATAAATAAGATGTAAGAACTCACATGATCCTTATTCCGATATTTCCAATATCCGTAATGCAACATACTATTTGTTACACTTCAACTCCAGGTGATGTTCACTCAAAGAGACTTGTCGAGAGACTAAAGTGTACTGCGTCAGTCGGGAAATATAAATGTACTAGACAATGGTAGCAATGGCCCTCTACTAAAGGGGAGAAGTAAATCAACAAAACGGAAATAGGGCGCTGGCGTCGCGATTAATAGATAATCGTTTACTCGCTTGAGGCTGTCAAAAATCTGTGAATATAAAAATCGCGACGGAAGTGACAATTAATTATAGCCCGACACGGCCTTCACTATTATCCTACCCCAACTATACCCCGACATATATATATATTGATTTTATGTAAAATCTATGCTATTTCGTTTAGAAAAAAAATAATGGAGAGCGAGTCTACGATTCTTAAATGAAATTGTATTTTTTGGACTTCCAGTGGTTTCTTTAAAGTTTTATCTCATTTAAGACTGTATTGAGGTAGAAAACGTTTCTTACGAATGCTGCCTTAACGATGAAAGTTATATATACACCTCAGCGTAGCGAGACCGGGTCTGCTAGTCATCAATAACTTCACTCGATCAAAATTCGATTTTACTAAAGGTTGGTTTTCATTTAGAAGTTATGAAGTTATTTGATATTAAAGATCCAATATTCGAAAATCTCGAGTGGCAATTTATACGTATTTAATTATTTCAACATTTCTCGCTTCCTTCAGTTATGATTTCACTCAAAAATGATCTAAAAAAGATTTAATCGAAACATACTTATACACATATAATAAAACCGTAGAATTGCCGTGTATGAATAATGCTTAAACGACTGAACCGATTTGAATGAAGTTTTGTACACGGATACTTTTGAAGGTGGATTACTGTGTAGGGTATTTTTTATCAAAAAAATCAGCATTCCTGTGGGATGGAATGGGGTGGTACAAAAAAGCTAATGCTGAATATTTTGTACGCAAATAACATTTAACTAAGCATATTATATTTCAACGCAGTTCGTCTAGTGTTGAAAGTATAGTTTTTTTTTCAAAAATTGGTCTAAATTTTTAAAAAACAAATTGTTATATGTAAACAATTATGTAATGTGTCTGATAACTATCAGAACCCAGTGTATATCTCTTTTAAATTTTTCTCATATAAATGGTTACTGGAAGAGATCTCTTAATAAAATACATTACCGGTATATATTTTAGTGTATACCATTTTTTTAAAGATTAAGGTACAAAATAAAATGTAGTATAAAATTATTTATTTCGAAATAGGTTTTAAAAACTTAAAGTTTGTTCAAGTAAAATGAGAAGTTATGCCCTCACAAAACAAGTCTCCCTCTCTCCGTCTTTATCTCGGTGTGCGGAGACTTTTATGATCAAACTTGAGACAGTTACTAAGTGGCAGTTTTGTAAAATACAGAATTTGGCTTCGAAGGGAGATATCTTGAGTATTTTATTAACTTTTAATGAATAATGATGTTTGTTTATTACATTAAGGAGAAGAGGCTTTTTAGTTAATGTATTATTCGATTCGTGCTTTATAAGAGCCAGACTCACTTATCCTAACCCAAACAAAAAAAAAAACACTTTTTTCTTGATATCCTAAAAAGGTTCGACTTCCATGTTATTTTAGCTATAAAATAAATATATATTATATATAAATAATAAAAAAAGTTACGTTCTCTTACAATATTGACAGAAAAATAAAACTAACCTAACACAAGCCTAAATTTACGTTATAATGACGTATCCACGTGACAATTACGTTGTAGGTACTTGTAAGGTACGTGGCCTTAATCCGAGATGCCTAGAACCAACAACACAACAATATACTACGCTTCTGCTACTACTTCTTTAGATAATGTTCACTCCACGAAACCTCTCGTGAAAATTAATCTCTACAGTCTCGTTAAACTGAATATAAAGGGACAAGACTGTGATAGGAATATCCCTTCACAGGCGGGGTAGAAATAAAACAACAAATAGAAACTGCTTGCCAATCAGAGGCTATCAAAAATCGTATTGAGTTGCAATGACGCCACGAAAGTGATAATAATTTTCATTATTTTTATGTTACCCTAACTTTCGTAAGTAGGGTATATAGTATACAGTATACTTTGGTGCTTGGTACCCAACACAATGCGTTTCTTGAAGGCAATATCAAAGTGACTTTGTGAGCCGTCTTTTGTACCTCGCCTACCTTGCCCACAATACAGAATTAACTTTGATTATTCATCCAATAACCTTCTGTTTTCATGCTCTACTAATAATAACAAAGGGTTTAGCTTTTGTACTGGAATCGGTGTTTGGAAGTAATTGTTAATGTCAATGTATTCCACCAATCAAGTTAAATAGACCCTCTTTTTATTAGCCTTATTTCAAAATTTCCATTATAAACTCGAAATTATGGGTCAAAAATAAGTTCTTCTGCCCCCTTTTTGTTTCTTAGGTTCACCACAATAACACACAGTGTTGTTAGCATCTAATTGAGCGCTGTTAATTTATACTATCATAAAGCTGAACAGTTTGTTTCTTTAGTTAAACGCGCTAATTTCAAAAAACAACAGGTTCGTATCGAAAAAATATTTTAGTGATGGATTGTCTATTTATCACCGTATACGATAAGCTATATAGCATCAAACTACTACTACTAAAAAGAAAGAAAATTCAAGATAAACAATGAAATGAGATCTCTTAAATTAAATGAATATAATGTCTGTCGGGCAGCATCCCCAGACTCATTAGCTGGTTTTCTGTAAACAACCAAATTGAGAATAAATTATCATATTTTATGGGGAAAGATTTGTAATGAGATACTTGACCTTTGAGGAAAATTAGAATTACAAATCATCCATTTGTGCTATTTTTTTTTCTCATTTAGATGTAATTCTGACAGTTACGTTATATTATCCTGTTTTTGATGATTATATTATATTACGGCCGTTTTGGGGTTCCGTATATTAAAATTTTAAGTGGCAGTACCTCTGAGGACAGGACGATGGATTCATGATCGAAAAGTCATCCCAGAGTTCGGACTGACGTGAGCATATTCCTAGCATTCAGCTTAGTTGAATGGATTAAGACACTTACTAACACTAACAACAAAAAATTGATATTTTTAGGATTATTTTGATGTCCATCTCTTTTTGTGTCGAGCACCTTATTTTCAGGAACTATCAATGTAAAAAGAAACTCTTACAATATCATAGAGAAGAGGGATACGGCTGAAAGTAATATCAAATACTCAAATCTACATCCTTTGAAGCAATGGGCATCAAAAAAGTAATCTCTATCCAAAATTTTTGGATGAAGAATTAAAAATACTATCAAATTTCTGTAATTAGAATCTATTTTAAATCGGAAATTCAGGGATTTTGAATTGAGATTAATTACTAATTTCGGCCGTTAATCGTACCAGTCCCTCAACCCAAATTATACAGAACCATCGATACACGAGTCTCACTTGTCCAAAATTGTTGTATCTATTACATAATTTACTTTCTGCTGCAGATTTCTCGTATTCTTTCAAGTATTTTATATCTGTCTCTTTTTCACTATTTTAACATATAACATACAATTTAGTATTCTAATTTTGAGAGGTCAATTAGGGTCCGTGGGTTATGTTTACTTTAGTCAAAATATAGTATCTGAGCTTTTCCTTGGGGTCCGCGGAATCTACAGCACTTTTTTCTTCACTCCCCCTCCCCACTCTATCTTCGAGGATGCAACGCATTGTCAAAACAAGAGGGTATCTCTCATGTCCATGGGCGATGGTGGCCACTAATCATCAGATGAACTATTTGCTCGTTTGCACTTTATCTACTGTGGAGGAAAATGATATTCCTTTCTTTTACTTCGATAGCTTTATTATTATAATTTACAATATATGCGTGTTCGCTATGGTGGATGGGTGAGAAGAGAGAACAGATTAGTGTTGCCAGTTCAACAGGTTTTCACAGATATATAATAAAAAGTAATACAGATAATCTTAAACATCTACCATAAAAAAATCTAGTTGAATATGCGTTGGCCACCAATCGACAGGATTTTCTTATTCTTACATTATTTTCTTAATACTAAACTAAACCTAAGTGAAGCAAGTCAATCTGATTAATCAATCTGATGCAGTAGTCCATTTGATTTCATACAGCTAACATGGCCTAAAGCCGTGCAAGTTGTGTGCTTTAGTCATTGTTAAAGCCTCCCTTCTTAAAGATCTTGTGACTCTATTTGTCGTTGTTAGTGGTCGAGTAGCGAGTAGCGTTGTGTGATTGTAAACCCTGCAAATAAAAAAATATTATTTAATTTTTTTACAAGTGTTTTGTATTCAAACATTGTATACGGAAACATTTGGAGAAAATTTAGTATAGGGCAACACAACGAAATTTTATGGCGGTTATGCCACGGAGTAGAAAAAGAGTGGAATGGTTAATGTACACAAATTATAAAAAATATATGGTAGTATATAGGATGCTCTTACTTGCAAAACTACATTGAAGTTGATAAAATTTGAAAATATTGCACTTATCCAGCCAATGCATAATTCGCAAAAAATGGATTTTATATCTAACAAGCTTTATTTTTTTTTAATTCTAAGATGAATTAGGAGGGAAGCAAAGAGAAGAATGCTACAGTTTCTACAGAAACTCGTGAGCAAGAACTTCGAGTCCACTGGAACCGGGGAAGAAGTCAAAGACTTGGCACTCGGATTTGCAAGCTAATGGTGGTGAACTAGACGCAGAAAAGATCCCTTACCACTTAAGGGGGTGCTCGGTTACTCGCATCTTACGAGATGCTCTCCCAGCGGCAGAGAGGAATAGTATTCCAACCCATCCTATCATGGGTGACAAATATTAGTAGAAAATGTTTTCAGCAGATAACAAAAATTAGCATTATAGTATATTTTATCTTATTTCGAGTAGACAATATATAACTTTCGCTCCGATAGGATTGAGTGTCAAGTGATATCACTTTTACAGTGTATATATAATAGTGTAGTTTTGTTGGCGCTTGAGTAATATTTGGTAGCGAGGTCGAGCTGTGGAGGTGAGAGTTCACGGTTACAAAAGAATTTTTAAACCTGCTCCTGGGTGTCAAACCCCAGGCTCGGCTTCCATCTAGATTACATGTTAATATTATCGTTTGAGTGTTACTGCGCAGTATAGCTCCCATACTCTATGAAATTAACATAACTTCTACATTTTTCTATGTTCTAGAGTTTAGAAATATAAAAACGTTGCTATTTGTCATTTCAACAAATTAAGCTTAAATTTGTTAAAATAATAAAAAGTCCAATATAATAGAAAATTAATAAATTCTAGTGTATACATGTTACTTATTAGACAAACTACCCACACGTCCTCTCTGATCTCTTGTATAATGTGGTGTGCACGAGATTGTAATCATCTGTCCGGTTGAATGAATGAATATAAATATTCTAGTTATTAATACCATTTGACACTGAATTTCTAGAAATGTTTTGTAAATATACTTAGATTAGTATATTTGCAAAATATTTCTAGAAAAGATATGGAAAATTTCTAGAAAAGGCGAGCGAAGTAATAAAAGACTTGCACAGAATTTTCAAGGATTTCGCAATTCAATCTCGACGTCACAATATTGTAAGGTCCTTCAAGAAATTCTTTAGATATGTAGCTACACTATTTTTTTTTTATTTTAAAAGTCCAACTTCCTACTAATGTTATAAACGCGAAAGTTTGTGAAATTGTATGGATGTTTGGATGTATATTTGTTACTCTTTCACGCAAATCTACTGAATGGATTTTGATGAAATTTTACAATAATATAGCTAATACATCAGAATAAAACATAGGCTATTATGTATAATGATATAGTGTGATTTATCCAAAATCTAGCTGGTAAAACCTCAGGGTGCGTCTAGTATATTATAATTCGAAAATAAGAATATAAAGTAAACAAACGAAACTTCGATTCGATAGATCACTGAATTGATTTTGATGAAATATGATATAGAGATAAAGTACAGCTTAGAGCTCTTGTGAAGGACATGGGCTATTTCATCACGAAAAAATACTTAAGAATACAAAATAAACTAAAGAGTGTGAGATTACGTCGATTTAAAATAAAAGGTTATAAATACAGTTGACTTTATAAAATAGATAGCAAGTCTCAGGTTTTCAAACTTATATTTAAACGAGTGAACCAATTTAGTTGAGAGCGATGTGATGTCGCTCTGGAAGCTGAAGAACTCTTTATTCTTCAATCGCTGTAAAAATGTTGATGTTTGATCTAAGAAAAATTAAATAATGCTAGAATACTGTTATTGATATTTTATATTAGTTAATATTACGTTGAGGAAAAATTTTGTTAAAGAAGAAATATCTAGGAATTAAAACTAACTAACCGACCCGCTCTTGCTTCGCTGAACTCTTCATCCACTTACTGACATACCCATTTATTCATTCATATATCTCTCATCATTAAATCAGCGTTCGTAACAAACGTTTTCGTTCGACCGATTTTTCTCCGACTTACTTTGCTAATCCGACTACCAAGAAAAACTCTTTTCAGATTTCGGGTTTATGTATAACATAGGACACTTAACAACAGTGTAGCTTTGTATTGGAAAAAGAATTTTCAAAATCGGTTTAGTAGATCCAGAGATTACCCCCTACAACTTCTCAAACCAAGTAATGTTAATATCAGTTTAGATGCGGTAAGTCGAACAGAGGAGACTTATAAACCTGCATATGAGCCGTATGCCCCAGATGCTGCTCGACTTCTAGTCTAAACATGTGTAAGGAGAAAGTAAAGAAATTCTCTCTCAAGTACCAAAGACTAAAGTGTCCGTTAATATTAGCAAGTATTCGTCGAACTGCCGCAGAAGATAGTTGATATAAGTGGACTTATCAAAAGTGTTACTAGCATATAGTAGAAATAAAAAAAAATTATAAAAAAAATCGCTGAATTTGAACCGAAGCAGTTAGAAAGTTTCTTCGTTTTAAACAACCCTAACAACTAAGTTTGAAAACCACCTTCGCTCGTATGAACTACACAAATTAAATATTATGTATGTGATGGATAAAAAGAAAAAAAGTAGTAACCACTTTGGATTTAAGTTTTTTTATACCACATTTACGAAGCCTAATGATATTTTACAGCCATGTTGATTTATGATTTTTAACTGTTATTATCAATTTTTTTTTTTGAGAAGGAAATCATAATTTGAGTTTTTTAAAATTTATTGTCCTGGAAAAGAAAATTATCATTACCTTATAAAGGATTCAATACGTATATGTCATATTATGTTAGAGCCAATGTGATAATTAGTACTTACATAGTACAAAAAACCTAAAAAAAATATTTATTCTGATTAATTACTGTGTCTAAGTAGGCCTAGATATTTAACACGACAAGACATTTGTATAGTTTTGCGCGAATCTGAGCTCTATCATAATTGGATGGATATTATACATAATAGTAAGATAATAATATATACTTACATCTAATATCTCAATTTATTACTTTGGCAGTGACATATACATACTACTGTCCATTACTATCTTTTACTTTCTAACTTTTTAAGTTTAAGTGCTCTTACTTCAATAACTTATAAAAATAATGAAGTACCTGCCTTGTAACATAAACAGTAAAAACAATATTTTTTAAAATAGAGAAATGAAAATTCATCCAATTCTTACCAGGTAAAGTAAATTATATTTTTTCTAAGGTATAGCAACGTAGGTATTAGGTATACAATTAACGCTGATTGACAGAATGACATGTAGACTCCATGTATACGTGTAAAGTGGACAGGTAATCTGTATTGATTTGGTGACCTATTGGCTTATACCGGTTGTATATAATATCATAGTTATATTATGCTCAGTCCAAGATTTCTATAGCTTACATATTAATATTCATATTTAAATACATCTATCATCGCCTTTGTGGTAATTTCTAGTAGTGTAAGTCCCATCAGCTTCCAATAAAACTTAAGAAGGGTTAACACAGTAAATATTGTTACAGTTTCTGTTATTGTGACATGATCGATATTAGTCAAAATAGCTTCTAATAAAACTTGTCGATACCTAAGAGGAAGTAACAGGATTAACACACTGATGTTACAGTTTCTGTTATTGTGACATGATCGATATTAGTCAAAATAGCTTCTAATAAAACTTGTCGATACCTAAGAGAAAGTACCACGATAGACACACTGATGTTACAGTTTCTGTTATTGTGACATGATCGATATTAGTCAAAATAGCTTCTAATAAAACTTGTCGATACCTAAGAGAAAGTACCACGATAGACACACTGATGTTACAGTTTCTGTTATTGTGACATGATCGATATTAGTCAAAATAGCTTCTAATAAAACTTGTCGATACCTAAGAGGAAGTAACAGGATTAACACACTGATGTTACAGTTTCTATTATTGTTATTGTGACATGATCGATATTAGTCAAAATAGCTTCTAATAAAACTTGTCGATACCTAAGAGAAAGTACCACGATAGACACACTGATGTTACAGTTTCTGTTATTGTGACATGATCGATATTAGTCAAAATAGCTTCTAATAAAACTTGTCGTTACCTAAGAGAAAGTACCACGATAGACACACTGATGTTACAGTTTCTGTTATTGTGACATGATCGATATTAGTCAAAATAGCTTCTAATAAAACTTGTCGATACCTAAGAGAAAGTACCACGATAGACACACTGATGTTACAGTTTCCGTTATTGTGACATGATCGATATTAGTTAAAATAGCTTCTAATAAAACTTTTTGATACCTAAGAGGAAGTAACTCGATTAACACACTGATGTTACAGTTTCTATTATTGTTATTGTGACATGATCGATATTAGTCAAAATAGCTTCTAATAAAACTTGTCGAAACCTAAGAGAAAGTACCACGATAGACACACTAATGTTACAGTTTCTGTTATTGTGACATGATCGATATTAGTCAAAATAGCTTCTAATAAAACTTGTCGATACCTAAGAGAAAGTACCACGATAGACACACTGATGTTACAGTTTCTGTTATTGTGACATGATCGATATTAGTCAAAATAGCTTCTAATAAAACTTGTCGATACATAAGAGAAAGTACCACGATAGACACACTGATGTTACAGTTTCTGTTATTGTGACATGATCGATATTAGTCAAAATAGCTTCTAATAAAACTTGTCGATACCTAAGAGAAAGTACCACGATAGACACACTAATGTTACAGTTTCTGTTATTGTGACATGATCGATATTAGTCAAAATAGCTTCTAATAAAACTTGTCGATACCTAAGAGAAAGTACCACGATAGACACACTGATGTTACAGTTTCTGTTATTGTGACATGATCGATATTAGTCAAAATAGCTTCTAATAAAACTTGTCGATACCTAAGAGAAAGTACCACGATAGACACACTGATGTTACAGTTTCTGTTATTGTGACATGATCGATATTAGTCAAAATAGCTTCTAATAAAACTTGTCGATACCTGAGAGAAAGTACCACGATAGACACACTAATGTTACAGTTTCTATTATTGTTATTGTGACATGGTCGATATTAGTCACAATAGCTTCCAATAAAACTTGTCAATACCTAAGAGAATGTAACACGATAAACACGCTGATGTTACAGTTTCCGTTATTGTGACATGATCGATATTAGTTAAAATAGCTTCTAATAAAACTTTTTGATACCTAAGAGGAAGTAACTCGATTAACACACTGATGTTACAGTTTCTATTATTGTTATTGTGACATGGTCGATATTAGTCACAATAGATTCCAATAAAACTTGTCAATACCTAAGAGAAAGTAACACGATAGACACACTGATGTTACAGTTTCCGTTATTGTGACATGATCGATATTAGTTAAAATAGCTTCTAATAAAACTTGTCGATACCTAAGAGAAAGTACCACGATAGACACACTGATGTTACAGTTTCTGTTATTGTGACATGATCGATATTAGTTAAAATAGCTTCTAATAAAACTTGTGGATACCTAAGAGCCAGTATTAATAAACTAACTGTACTTATGTATCGATTGTAGCTATCTTCAGTAACGAAGCGAGGCTGGAAATTACATTTTTACTTTTTTTCCCACCGTCACGTAGACACATCATTAAGCATATAGGTCTCAGTTGTTTTCAGCCTGAACCTAACACTTTCCCAGACGGAATTCGCACGAGACATTGGAGTTTTGTTTCTATTCATTTAAAATGTACATGGTTCAGCAATCTTTAAAGTTATTGTATCAACTGTATACTGACTGATATAAAACACGGGCACTGAGGGAGTGCCAGAAGAAGTGAAAACTTGAACGTTAGCTAGAATTTTAAATAATTTTGGATCTTTTGAACCGACGCAATAACTTTCAAAATATAGAAAGTGTTTAATTAATAATCAGGTCTCGTGTCCTGACGCAAGTTTAACATTTTTTACCCATTCAAAAATAATGTTTTCAACTACACAACGCTGCTAAAGAAGTTTGCACTTCAAAAATCTAAGCACATTTTAATAAATGATCTTCATACTTTGATTTTACCCCCATACTTTGGTTTTATCCCCAAGATATATTTTTTTAAAGGTGAGATAAAACGAATGTTTTCTATTATATTTCGCATGTATTTTTTGATGTTGTTTACTCAATTACGTAAAAACGGCTGAACAGATTTCAATGAAATTAATCACACAGATATTTTATATTCAGGATTTTATTTTATCCCGGAAGCATTCAGAGTTCCTGTAAAATAATAATAAAATATGTTTATTTATTTATTTATTTATTTATTTATTTATTTATTTATTTATGTACCAATAAATGTTACACATTCACATAAGAAATATGTGCACAAAGGATGACTTATCTCTAATAGAGATCTCTTCCAGCAACCCTTGATGGTGAGATAGTTTTGTATAGTTAAACACGCGGAAATAGGTACAGTATAGCAGAAATTAAAATAATAATAATAAAAGTAATATACATATATATTATATATATACAAACATTTACATAAACTACAACTAATACTAATATAACTATTACATAAACTACAACTATTACTTATATATACCAATATAATACACAAATTATACATAGAAAAATTTATAGAATACAATTAAGGAGTATAAATTTGAGATAAATAATGCTTTTTCAGTCTGAGTTTAAAAGTATTAAGCGAAGGGTTATCGGACAAAATATCATTCGGGAGAGAATTCCATAATTTTGTAGCAAAAACAGTAAATGATCTCTCATAAAATATTGTTTTATAAGGTTGCAACTCAAGTCTTTTAGCACTTACACAAGAGCGTGCTGGTCTACTACTCGGAATTGGCAAAAGAAACCGCTCATTTAAATAGGGTGGACAAGAAAAATTCAAAATACTAAAGAGTATTCCAAGAATGTGGACATTTCGGCGCTGACGAATAGGGAGCCATTTTAATTCACGACGGAAATTAGACACGTGGTCGTATTTGCGCAAACCGAAGATGAATCGAATGCACAAATTCTGAAGTCTCTCCAATTTATCTAGTATCTCCTCGGTAGCGTCAGGATAACATACGTCAGCGTAATCGAGAAGAGGTAATAACAGGGATTGAGCCAAAATAATTTTAGTCTGAAGAGGAAGAAAGTTTTGGAGACGTTTTAGAGAATGAAGAGAATGATGCAAACGTTTACTGATTTCATTGACGTGCGCTGACCATGATAAGTTACAGTCGATTATTAATCCCAAATTTCTAGCCTTATCAGTAAGTGGAATAATTGCACCGTCATAAGTTATACAAGGTAGATTATTAAAATTGACTTTGTTACGCAGCTGTCTACTTCCAATAATCATGGCTTGGGACTTTGAAGGATTAACTACAAGACCAAAAGATTCTGCCCATGCCTGAATCCTAGCAAGGTCTGAGTTAATCTCTTCCATAACCATTCCTAGATCATTGACACAAGCATGCCTATAGAGCTGCAAATCATCTGCGTAAAGATGGTAGTGACACGACAATACTTTTGTGAGCTCATTTATAAAAATGGAGAAGAGTAATGGGGAGAGAATGCCGCCTTGAGGAACACCAGCAGATAGATCAGCCCAGTCTGAGTAATTCTCATCAGCGCATACTCTCTGCTGGCGTCCATGAAGATAAGAACGAAACCAGTCAGTTACTGCGGAAGACATGTTAATTGAAGAGAGGATTCCGAGCAAAACATCCAAATCCACTGAGTTAAAGGCATTGCTGAAGTCAAGCAAGATAAGGACGGTGAGTTTCTTGTTATCCATTGCGTAACGGATATCGTCTGTGATTTTAATTAATGCCGTACAGGTACTGTGATGTGGACGAAATCCGGACTGAAAAGAACTTAAAATGTTATTGCGTAACAAGAAACTTGACACTTGCTTGAGTGCAGCATTTTCCAGTATTTTTGAAATAATTGGTAAGATGGAAATGGGCCGAAACTGAGACAAGTGGATAGGTTTCGATACTTTAGGTAGCGGGATAACATGAGCCATCTTCCAAGCCGCAGGGAATAATTTGGAGGTGAAAGAAAAATTTATAATGTGAGTGATAACTGGACTTGCGAGATCTAATGTTAGCAAAAGCATGTCGCGGCTCAAATTATCACTACCGATGGCATTGGAAGATATGGACAATATGTATTTCTTAACGTCTTCCTCTGTAACATCATGAAAAACAAGAGAATCACAGATAGGCTGGGTGGCGTCTACCAGTTGTTGAAGGCATAAAATTTTATTATTAATTGAAATTTTCACTGGAGGAGTTGAAAAATGATTATTTAAGGCATTTAGATCTAAGGATTGATATGATGAATTTGGAGTTTTACCCACACCTAGCGATTTAAGGAGTTTCCAAGTTTGTGAATATGAGTTGTCATTTAAAAGGGAAGCAATGTGACGGCGTTTAGCATCTCTACACATCCTATTACAAAGATTACGCAGCTTTTTATAGGCAGCAGTGGGGTGCAACTTACAATTTCTTTTGGCTTTATCGCGCTTGACCATAACCTTCTTAATTGAGGTAGTCAGCCAAGGAGCAGGTAGATGTCTAACACGAACAGATTTTAGAGGCGCGTGAGCATCAAACAAATTAATGATCTCGATATTTAATAATCTTACCTTATCATCAATGTTTGAAGCGGTATATATTGGGGACCAATCAATCGAGGATGCATCACGAGTAAATGATTCAATATCTATAATATTTTTATAGTTACGACGCTTTATTACCCTACTTTTACGCCTTGGGATTGATATATTATAACTTAGAAAAATTAAATCATGGTAAGAGAAAGGAGCGTCTAATTGACCATGTATGCGAACGTTATGCGGCTTAGAAGTGATGATGAGGTCGAGCAGAGAAGCTTCACAGTTGGGTTGAAAATGAGTTGCAGATAATGGAAGTATAGACAAGTTAAAAGATTTAACTAAAGACTGTAACTTTTTCGACCGTGAATCATTTTTTAAGAGACAGGTATTAAGATCACCCATTATAATGGAATGATCGTAAGATGGGGAAATTTGATCTAGAAGACTTTCAAGAGTGTGAAAATAATTTATGTGAACAGAGTGTGAGTAGACTACGCCGAGAAGAATTTTAGAGTGATGACTATTAATTTCTATAAATAAATATTCTAAGCTGGCTGTGTACGCACTGGGAGATTGCATTATTATTTTAAACGTTATGTTATCTTTGAGGTAAATACATACACCACCACCTCCCTTATCAGTACGATCATTCCTTATAAGATTGTAGTTACAAAGTCCATAGAGGGAAGATGAAAGTGAGGGTTTCAACCACGACTCGGACACCAGAACAGCATCAATTGGGACGTTGCTAAAAGACGCAGTAAGATCAGAATGGTGAGCTGCAATGCTTTGGGCATTAATGTGCACTATATTGAAACAGGAGTTAATGTTAAATAAAGATTTAAGTTTACTATACAATTACAATATTATCGTCGTAAGCATCTAAATATTTTTTTTAACAACAATATATGTCGAAGAATAGTAAAAGATTATAGAATAATCGAATCGCCATCGGTATCTATGGGGTTGGAGTGGGGTAGTAGTCACTTCCGTTGTTTTGACAGTCTCGACCCTCGACCCTTTATATGCCATCGACAGTCTGACTGAAGTTTTAGTCGTGCGCGGTCTCTCCAGAAGTGAAGTAGTCTCCGAATAGTGTTAGTGCTGTCCGATCAAGGTCACGTGAGTACCTTATAACCTAGTTGCCACGTCTTGTGATAGGTTAGGTTTATGTGAGATTAACCTTAGGTTTAAACAGAGAGCTTAGCAGTGGAGGCGAGTGTCGTGATCACTTAATGGAATTTCTTAAGCTTACACCTTGGTCACAAGTCCAAGGCACTGCTTAGGTTTCTCTCGTAATTGTTAGAGGTCATATTTGATCATTTATCGTTTCAATAGGAGTATCTACGTTGCGTTTAAATCTATAGTTCAAGCCGGGATGGGTCGACTAATGTAATAATAAAATAAATAACTTAAAAATCAGTAATTTCAAAAAATAATAAATCTATAAATCAATCCACAGGAGTAATATAGCTAAGACTAGAATCATGAGTAATCTAGCGAATACTAGTTTACAGAAATTCCAAATTTATGTGGTCAGAAGACACTATTTTGTTTAAGATAATGAATTATATCCGCTGGCAACATAAGATACCAGGTATTGCTACAACAAAACAGCTTGTACGAAATAACTTTGTAAGAAAGTTATAACAGAGTTTATTGGGGCAACATACTTTCATTACGTTACGTGCTCCTAAAGAATGTGCCTTATGTACAACGAACGTAATCACAATAAACATACCAAATGTATATAGTAATAGTATTCTACTAGTTTCATCGCTTCGCTGAGTTATACGTAGTTTATAATCTCTTAAATATACTCATCAAATTTATAATTAAATCTAAAATATTATCAAACGTGTAATATAAGAGTTATTATTGCACTGCACTTAATATAAAAAGTCATCAAATACATAATTAATTTTCAAATCATCAAGCGTATAAACTCATCCGTTTCTGTTAAAACTTTGAATTAAATTTTTTAGTGTTCATTTATTATTTATTAACTTTCTCTCTCTTTCTCGCTTCGCCTACGGTAGCCTTGACTTCTTGTTACTTTTACCCCAAACCAAATGTTTATTATAAAGTAAAACACTACCCGGAGTGGAACAAATTAAAATGTTTATTTTATATGGTCCCAAAGAACGTGCAAAACATTTCATACCTTGATATAAAGTAATAGAGTATATAATAAATTTACATAGAACATCGTTCATACAAAGATTCATAAAATTACAAAAAAAAAATTATTCTTTATCACGTCTGTATCTACAATATTGTTTTCATCCTAACTAATATTATAATTATATACCAGCAGTGATGGCCAAATCTTACTCGAGAAGTCCGAGTTCGATTCTGGGCACCTCTGACCTCTGAGTTATGTGTGTTTCAAGCAATTAAATATCATTTGCTATAACGGTGAAGGAAAACATCGTGAGGAACCTGCACTCCTGAGAGTTCCCTAAAAGTTCTCAATGGTGTGTGAAGTCTGCCAACCCGCACTGGGCCAGCGTGGTGGACTATGGCCTAATACCCTCTTCATTCTGAGGAGGAGCCCCGGCTCAGCAGTGGGCCATTGACGGGTCGTGATGAATATTATAATTTCGAAAATAACAATAAAGAAACGTCGGTATTACTTAAGAATACAAACTAATCAAACAAAACTGCAATTTAATATACTACTTACGCCATCTATTGACGAATATATAGTCTGACTTGTCTGTTACACAATCATGCTTAAATCACTTAACCGGTTTTGATGAAATTCGGTACAATGATAGATTAGACCTTGGATAAGGAGATAAGGTGTGTTACATGGAGATAAGCGATTTACTTTATAGTTAAGTAGTTGTGACCAGGTGACGTCCGTCGTCCACGACAATCACCGATGGAGAAGAGAGTGTTCTTGTGTTTAACATTTAACTATACCAAAATTACTGAGCTAAGAGGTCCATTATTCACAACTTTCCTTGTTAGTTAATTTCATTATTTAGATCTCCAAGGTCTGAATAGTTTTTACAGTATTTACAGATTTATTAATTTCTAGCAGAGGGCAATACTGGTGTAGTGATTATGGTATTTCAAGTGTAGCGAGTAATGTGTTTGTTAAGAACCAATAGAATCGCTTCATTCGACATACTGAGTGAGGCTAGGAAAATGAAGCCTAGCCTAGCCTTATCCTTCTACGTTTGGTAATGTAATGCTAGTTGTCTAATTTTAGCCAATATAAATCTAAACCTCGTGTGCACAAGGTAAAGTAAAATAAAACACGTTCTGGTACACAAACCCGGGAAATATGATTAGGGTTGTCAAGTTTTAACTTAAACAAATATGCCCCGAGGGGTACAGGATAGGGCACAGGACACGGGGCTGTTTCTTTGTATAAGAAATTGTGAGATGCAGTCGCTGTGTCGTACCTTCGTCATAACTTTTGATTTATTGTTCGTTTGTTATGTTGTTATGAACATACTATGAACACGTGCTGAGAAAATATTTTTACTCGACTAATCGAAGCCAAAATCTTTTGGCAGTCTATATATTATGTATGTATGTTTGTATGTTCCACCTTAAGGCCAAACTACTAAATCAATTTTAATAAATGAGGTGTCAATAGATTCGTAATAATGGCGCTGGTGTGACATAGGCTATAAAAATTTTATGATTTTTTTATGACAGAATTTAAACCTCAGATTCTAACCTGAAAAAAAATTTTACTGAGAAAATCATCACGTGTTTGGTATCAAAAGAAATGTCCTGGCGAGCACATTACAAATATGTATATATATCGTATTGTTTAAGTCAACATATATGTTTTTTTTTTCAGTTTGTTTCAGTTATTTTACTCGCTTAAGGGGTTAGGGGTAGTCAGATACATGCAAAAATGAGACTTTTCAGTAATTTTTTTGCGATTAAATCATTTTATTTTATAAAACTTATAATATAGCATCATTACACAATGTTTTGACTTGAAGTCACGAAAATTTTATTAAAAAAAAAATTTAAAAAGTTATAGTTGTTTGTGTTGTTATCTGGACCATTTTTGTATTCTGATTTTTGATTTCTGAATTATTTTCTTGTTTCATCCTTTTTATTTTTTATATTATTTTTAATTTTAAATACCTTTCAGTAAATTCGAAGAGATCACAACTATGTTTTTTCCAAATATAAAATAATAATTTAATAACCATGAATATACATTCGAAAATTTCTAAAATCAAAACCATCGATTTTTTTAACTTGTCCATTTCATATAAAATATGTCCTTATAGTTAAAATTCATAGTCTCTTCAATAAATCATTCAGTCAATCACATAAGCTCCTGAATTACTTAGAAAAGATTTTTACACAGAATTACATGTTTTCGGAAACTAACTGAAAAGTAAGTATTTTTAAGATATTTTGTAAATGTATTAAAATTTATAATTAATGCAACGAATCCAGTGTACATAACCTTGTATAAGTACATATACCATATTGTATTTCAAAATCTTTCACACTCTAAAACTACTTACGTTCATATACGAGCAATTTTTCTCAAAAGAAAGTTATTACTCTTCCGAACACGAGAGTCCTTCTTGTAACGTCGTTTGTAGGACACCAGTCTCTGTCTCCACTCCGCACCGGGATAGATGGCTCTATCCGTTGTCTTAAGTACTGAGGAAAAATCTCAGTTGCGGATATAAAGTGATACGTTTTTAGTTGAATGAGATCATCCTACTTATCCAAACTAGTATTATAAATGAGAAAATACCTGTATGTTAAGTTTTTAGGACGAAATCGCTGAGATTATTTTAATCAATACACGGATAGGAAAAGGTACAAAAACTCTTCATTTGGAAAAAAAATCTTCTTTGGAAAAAAAATTAAGGGTACCGGCTATAATAAGTGTTTTATTCTCCCTATAAAAAAATTGTCAGTCAGCCATGTTTCGTTCTGGAATATTTGTTAGATTATTGTTTTTGAAGGTAATATATATAATGAAACAAAGTT
Organism: Limenitis camilla; assembly: GCA_905147385.1. NCBI lineage: Eukaryota > Metazoa > Arthropoda > Insecta > Lepidoptera > Nymphalidae > Limenitis > Limenitis camilla. Next base: position 14,849,024 of record LR990236.1, on the reverse strand, counting down.
AGGGATGATGATGACGGATACGGATATGGATACACTTGTAATGGATTTTAAAAAATATAGTATTTTTATTTTAACTTCTTTTATAATTATGGAACAGCAGAAAGAAACTCATCATTCGTATAATTAATTTTTAAAATGTCATCAAACAAAAAAATAAAGTAATCAAATATAATTGATGAGTTTTTGCTAACAATTAACTAATTTTTTGTTGTAGATTTTCTGCAACACATTATCGACTCCTGTTAGTTAATATTCTACCATTTTAATTTCGATAGATACTGGTTACCTTGTGGAGCTCCGTCATGATGACTTACCAATTATATCATTAAAACACCGCCGAGAATTTCAGTTTCTTAAACTAACGGCCGAGATGAATAATGAAAATCCAAAATCGTTGGATCATGGAAGTGAATCTCTAATCAAAAACGTTTGTGGCGATGATGATGATGATGATTAATTTAGACCGTAAGATATATATTATAATTATAAGCACTGTGAAAAATTAGGGACACTGACTTTGAAAGATACTTGTCACAGCTATGGCCCATGGAGCTGAATCATGATGGTTACTTACCATAAAATTTCAATTTAAAATATCATATAGTTAAAACCCACACAGTATTTCAGTTCTATAAACTAAGATAAAACTATGTTAATTACGAGCAGTATGACACGTTAATGCGTGAAGGGTAACCCTTAAAAGTTGACCCTTATTAAGCACCCTCGGGATTGAGTGTGACATTACTTTTAACTTTGCCTTTCAGTTATTACTTGACCGCTTACTTTTATACATTTTCTAATATAAATATCGTTTATGAAATTCTTCTCTTCAGTTAGCAATATATAATCTCTCTCTCTCTTTCTCATAAATATAGTCAATTGAATAATAATTTAATAAATTGAATCAGATTATCAAGTGATTTCACACAGCAAATATTGTCTAAAGCTTTCAAATATTGTGATGTAGATAAACGACCCGATCTTATCAAGAACGTTCTTATACCTTCTCCTGGATCACAGTCCGCAGGTCCAGGTTAAAGAGATGCAGATTTTTGTGTGGCTGGGAAATGCTGGTTACGCATCCAGCCTGAGAAAGGTTGGGTTACACATTAGGCCAAAACCCAGCGTACTACGTAATTAACTGTGCTTAGCATCGCTGTCTCCACCTTGGATTGCGTCTGCGGGCAGGTTCCACAGATGCTGTTCGATTGACACTATCGAGCATGGAGCACTTACTATATTCACCAGTGATAGATCTGTGTCAATTACCACTAATAAGACTCTGAGGCTTCCAAGCTTCACATTCTATTAATGTGTGATCTGTGGTATCAACGGATGCGCCACACTCGTGGCAAGCACGTGTCTCCTCTATGCGAACTATCTGATACAATCGTGGCCGGTAAGTACTTCTCAGCCTAAATGTGAGTGACCCATGTTTCGGCTTAAATATACGTATAAATAAATACGTAAATAGACGTATAACCTCTACTGTTGCCATACCAGTGGCTGATATCTGCAAAAATTCTTTCTATTTTTCCATTATAGATTCTTGAGCAGAATTCCTAAGTTTGCAGTCCAGTCAAGTCCAGTCCAATTCGGGCCGTTATTCCTTTGTTTAAGTAGGCTCAAAAATAGTAGCCTTTAGTGAATACTTCTGCTTCATATATTTATTAAATATGAAAAGTTATCTAATGAGAAGACAGAAGAACAGAAGAAGGAAAAAATTTAGCGATTATTTCTTTACTAGCTAATACAACCAATAAATCGTTTCATACTTCAAATACCATATTCTATCACACTTATTACTTGAGGTTATTTCCTAAAGCTATATAACTCTGTAAAATCTAATTTGAACGTAAAAGTTCACGTATCGACATTTCCAAACTTTATAAACGATATTTCAACTTGTAAACGTACAGAAAGGATTTCAGTTTACAAGTTTTCAGCGAGTGTGAATTGCCATTCCTGTATCAATATATGCTTTTTAAAAATATATTCCTTTTAGATCATAAAAGAAGAAATCCTAAGAGGTTTTAGAGGTTTTCAAAAGATATTTTCTAATCTAATGATTCAGTAGTTTTTGGAAAGGAACCCAGGTAGAGCCTTGGACTTGTGACCAAGGTTGTACTGTAGGCTTAAGGATATCCTTTAAGTAATTACAACACTCTCACTTTCACTCAGTCTCACTGTTAAATTCCAAATTTGTTTCACTTCAACTCCTCGTGATATTTACTCAAAGAGACTTGTCGAGAGACTAAAGTGTACTGCGTTAGTCTGCGAATACAAAGGGACAGTGGTAGCAATGCCCCTCCACTGGTAGAGAGAAGTAAATCGACAAATAGGAATCTGGCGTTCCGAATAATCGATAATCGTTTACTCATTTGACGCTATCAAAAATCGTTCAATAAAGTGCCTTTAATGTCGCTCGTATTCCTGTTATTCGATAATCGTTTACTCGCTCAAAAATCATCGAATATTAAAATGACGCGACGGAAGTGACAACAAAACCTCTTTATTATCATCCTACCCTAACTATAGCCCAACATGACTTCTATTATTACCCTACCCCAACTATACCCTGACGTACATATGTCGTTCCTGTCAGAATAGTTAGAATAGTAAGAGATCGTCCGTATGGCTTATATTATATCATCCATTGTGCACATACGATGCTTATTGAAAGATTGTGTATCGTTTATTGGTTTCCGACATATATTATTGAAAAATAAATAACCTTCGATTATTTTGTACTAACGCAATTATTATGTTATTCATTCATTCAACTATTGAATATCAAAAACTAATATAACCTTATACACACACACACATGCGAGAGCTACAGGTTAGTGTACATCTTTCTCTATTAATTGTATTAACGAGCCTGTGACTTTTACGAGTAATATATGTTTCTACGTGGCTATTATGTGTGTCAGCTAAAAAATTGTGTATCTACGAGTAATAAATATATCTACGAATAATATATGTGTTTAAGAGTATGATATGTGTCTACTAGTAATAAGTGTATCTACGAGTAAATTACACAATAAAATAGTGACTTATCACGTACAAGTCTTAACATTTATTTTAATTTTTAATTACTTTATGTAACTTATATCAGCGTCGAACAATAAAATAATTCTAATTCGATAGCGAAGTATCAATTTGAATAATAAATATTCAATAGTCAAATAATAGTTATATAATAGCTGTTGATTAAATTAAAGGTTAATGGTCTACAATTGAATTTATTGGATTTGAATTTTAGATAAGTTGTATCTATGACTAGCTTTTACCCGCAACTTCGTTTGCGATATTAAGGTAGTTTTATTAGCGTACAGGAGATCGTCTGTAAACATATTTAATAATTTCATGATGTAGTCATACCCACATTGCACCTCCTTTTTAGCCCCTTAAGGGATTATTTTCGAAACAATTGTTTTACCCCTGTTTCATGACTTTTAATGAAGAACGGCAAAGTTTCATACTTAAGGGATTATTTTCGAAAAAGTATTTTATACCAATATTCATAATCAACGTCTATCGGCTCAGCTACTTTCGGAACTACTAAATTCGGAACGCTTTTCATTCATGTGGTTTCATGCTATTAATATTAAAGTACTCGAATATAGTAATAACAGTTTCTAGCTATTGTAATAAAAATGAAATACATTTTTGATGTAAACTCCAAGTGAATTAATTTAAATAGTAACTTGGTATGTATCGCATGTGGAACAAAGCAGATTCCGAGCTGGCTACTAATTAAGCCTTCTAGTTTATTAAATTCTATATTAAATAATAAGATGTCGTTCATGTGGAATTTGTATTTAAATTTATTTAAATGGTAATATTTTCTTTTAAAGTTTTAAATTAGCCAAAAGAATTAACTAGTATTGCAGACGAATTCGATAAAGAAAGGAATAAAAAAGAGAGTGCCAAAGGTAGAATCGGAACGGTAGAATCTAGAGACAATATAAAGAATATAGAATATTAAGAAAGTTTAGCTGATATATGTCAACAAAGTCGAATTTGGAAGTTCAGTTGTCAATGAGGATTAAGTAATGAATTCTAATACTTACTTAAGCCAATACAATGGAGATGACACAAAAGAAGAGGATTGCCTGACTGAACTAAGTTATCAGTCGAATTTCTTAGTTCAGGAGTAATTAAAAAAATATTGCAGTTTTATAGGAATGGAGATGATGAGGTAGGAAGAAAGGAATATTGCAGCTTGTCAGGAAGTATCTAGGCACACAAATCTTTCAATAAAGAATGCAGGAGGAGGTATTCTGGGTAATATCGGATTTGTTTGTTCAAGTATAACAACCCACCTGACTTCCATCCTTATTATATGCAAACACCTTTCCCTCCCCCCCCCGTGCATACGTAAACATTGATGAAAGCATTTTTCTCCCTCTTCATTCTGAGGATAGGAGGGGATATTCATGCAGATCTAGATCCACAGCATTTAAACTTGGCGGTTGGATTAGAATGCTGGTGGTCGCGAGGTAGTTAAGTGATTCTCTCCCAGCGTCAGAGGGGAATAGTATTCTAACCCGTCCACTTACGGGTGATAAATCCATGTCATCAAAAATAAGCTAAGCAAGGACATCCCGCTCCCCTTTAATGCTTACGCAATACTTGAACCCCCTAATTTAGAAAATACATTTAGAATCTACAGAAATACTTGCCTGCGGAATAATAGCTATATGAACTTAAAAAGCCAAACGTTAAAATGAGTAGTAATTCCACAAATTACGTTCAACTAAAACTTTAAAATTTATTAGCTTTTCCTCTTTACTTAGCGTTCGTGGTTCTTCATTATGAAAACTGGGATTATTTGAATTACAAGTATGCTTAGGTCTGCGTGAGTAACTTTACCGGATATAAAATGGATGAAACTTACCTTTAGGAATTTATACTATAGTTACATATTGATAGACTTAAAAATCTTTTCCGGCTTAGATCTTTTAAACTAAGCATCTGGTTTTAATGCGGTTTTCACCAATAGACAGAGTGATTTAAGAGGAGGGTTTGTATGTATATTAAATGCATATTATTATTGTAGAGAAACCATGTGAAACCGGGTCGCGTCGCGAGTATTGAATAATGTAATGATAACATAAATTGTCATACAACGGTAAAGGCGAGCGGAACTTAAATTAGGACAGAAACAATATTTAAGCGGAAGCATCCGTTTATTATGCAAAGCGGAAAAATTCCAAGCTTCGACTTTTTCAACAATATTAAAGTGTCATTTAATGAAATTTCTTTCTTGGAAACAGACAAATCGTGTTTAAATTGTACTTAAGCGGAGAGTCGGTCGCTCGGTCGCTCGGTCGCATCACTTAGGAACTGTTCTTACGAAGATATGTATATGTATGTGTAACGATTTGTGATATAATTGATAACTTGTTAAAGGTTTAGCAGAGTTTACTAGAGATATGCGAGGATGTATAGCTAGGGATGTGTTTGTTCAGAAAACACTTTGAGCGAAGCTAGGTAAGGATGCAACCTTACAGTTTGAGTAACTAGAAAAGAAGAATATGTTATTTTAGCAGAATTAGAATTAAAGGACAAAGATGCACAAACTAAATCACTTCACGTTAAAGATAAAGAATTCAATTGGTAAAGACGAATTTGGAAAAGACCATGGTTCTCTAGAATAACACTAAGATTGGTCTAATTGTAGATTAGATTCACCAAGATATACCGAAAATATGAACCATAAATAATATAGTGTACTGTACTGTGTGAATGATAGGAACAAGTCGTAATACGAAAATTCAATTTTTTTGTCGAGTCGTCTGATGTCGGAACAAAAGGGATCTGATCAGAAATTTTTCACGAAATGATCGAATTACTGTAACGAATCAATTTGTGGATAAAGCAATTTCAGGATTGCAACTTTAAAAGTGGTTACACTGGGTTATTAATTCAGTGACTACTTTTTCGGAAGTTGTTTTTAGGTAGAATAATTCGGCCAAGTGTGAGTGTGGAACTCGCGCACTGAGGGTTCCGTACAATTTTAATAAAGGAACAAACACTATTAAATCAAAGGTCAAAATATCATCAAAAGTACAAAGTATTGGGAGGCGTTTAAACTCGATATTAGTATTGTGTGTTTAAACTGATATATTTATAATTGCTTACAAAAGTAATATATAAGATAAAATAATTTTAAGAAAAAGAAATTAACCGACTTCTTACTCTGACAAATGCAATGAAAAGTAAAAATAATTACCCTCAAATATGTGTGACATATCTATATAAAAAACATATTATCAAATATATAGCTTCCTTTTTTATTGGAGTCGCTTAAAATATTTTACAAGTTGACGTCGATGTTTGCCATTTTACTAACATTCGAATATGTTATACAATTATTATACATGTCTTCGGTACAGATTTAAGCCCTGATTAACTTTAAGCTAGAGGACATTGGAAATTTAAAATACTGGAAGAGGTGCCTAAATATAAAACATTATTGACCCTTCTAAAAATATTTCTTTTTTTTTTGGAATAAATTTATTTCAAGTTTTTAAATTTCGATTTCACGAAATTAAACTCGTTAACTAGAGTTAAAACGGTAAAAATATTTTGTATCTGCTCCGAAAGTAGGTATAAAGTGAAATATATTCGAATATTACTAAAATCGCAAACGTCTACTTTTTTTACGTCTGCATCTGTGAAATGCCCTATAGAAAAACTACTTGTTATGGCTTCAGTATAAATGGCCACATTTAATGATTCCTTGCACTTAGTGTATTCAAGATATTAATTTCAACTTGATACCTCCACGCGATCCTGAGAAAAAGGCTCTTGACAGACGGACAGACAGACGGACAACGAAGTGATCCTATAAGGGTTCCTTTTTTCCTTTAGGTACGGAACCCTAAAAAAAGACCTCACACTCACATTACCTTTTCACTCATCCGTTCACTCACTAATTGACATTCCTACTATCCTAATCTTTACTCTGCCTATTTACTCACTTGTTCTCTCATTTTTTTTACAAAATGAATCACTCATTCAGTCAGTCACACACCCACCTTCACTCCCACTCTCATTAACATTTTCAACTACCTAATCAATCAGAAGTTTTGGCCTACAAATTACAGTTTTATTTTAATAAAAGTATGGCCTCCATTTTGCATTTTCACATTTGAATAGTTTTCGGGAAAAACTCCAATTTTTCTGTTATTTTCAACAGTACTCTCAATTCAATAGCCGCAAAGTTTTGATGAATACTGATAGTAAAGTAAGTTAAGCCTCAGTGGACGTGCAGTATTTACTTTATCCTCATAAAAATTCCGATATGATATTTATTTAAAGTTGAACAATGTAAACTGATATAATATGGGTTACCGCAATACAGTCTTCTAAAAGGATCGTATATACTAGTTCCCTTGAGATGGATAACCTTCACTTTTCATTACGCTAATCGCCTGCTTGTATCTAACTTCTGATATAAAAAATGTATTTTACTTAATCTTGATTTCTCACTGCAATATGCAATACTGCGATTGAATGTATATCAACCTAACATGACATAACAACAGGAGATATCAGTTAAACTGATATAAACCATACGTGACATAGATCCATCGTAATGGAATCTCATGTCATCAAAAATAAACAAAAAGTTTCAATAAAACTCATAATAATTTTGACTTTGACGTGACACTAACTATATCAACAGGAGAACTATGTTAACTGTAAATATCAGGTAAATAGATATCAACCAAATGTAACATAACTCTATGTCAACAGGAGATATCGGTCAACCAAACATAACATACCTCTATATCAGCATTAGCTGATATCAACCAAATGTAACATAACTCTATGTCAACAGGAAATATCAACCAAAAATAACATAAATCTCTGTCAACAGGAGATATCGGTCAACCAAACATAACATACCTCTATATCAGCATTAGCTGATATCAACCAAATGTAACATAACTCTATGTCAACAGGAGATATCGGTCAACCAAACATAACATACCTCTATATCAGCATTAGCTGATATTAACCAAATGTAACATAACTCTATGTCAACAGGAAATATCAACCAAAAATAACATAAATCTCTGTCAACAGGAGATATCGGTCAACCAAACATAACATACCTCTATATCAGCATTAGCTGATATCAACCAAATGTAACATAACTCTATGTCAACAGGAAATATCAACCAAAAATAACATAAATCTCTGTCAACAGGAGATATCGGTCAACCAAACATAACATACCTCTATATCAGCATTAGCTGATATCAACCAATTGTAACATAACTCTATGTCAACAGGAGATATCGGTCAACCAAACATAACATACCTCTATATCAGCATTAGCTGATATTAACCAAATGTAACATAACTCTATGTCAACAGGAAATATCAACCAAAAATAACATAAATCTCTGTCAACAGGAGATATCGGTCAACCAAACATAACATACCTCTATATCAGCATTAGCTGATATCAACCAAATGTAACATAACTCTATGTCAACAGGAAATATCAACCAAAAATAACATAAATCTCTGTCAACAGGAGATATCGGTCAACCAAACATAACATACCTCTATATCAGCATTAGCTGATATCAACCAAATGTAACATAACTCTATGTCAACAGGAAATATCAACCAAAAATAACATAAATCTCTGTCAACAGGAGATATCGGTCAACCAAACATAACATACCTCTATATCAGCATTAGCTGATATCAACCAAATACCACATAGATTTAACTACACCTAAAATGAATCCTACAAACTATTTCTTACTGGTTATTTTACCCACCAGGGAATTGAACGATGATAAAAGCTTATATAAAGCTACGTTGTATCTAAAACAAATAATTCTGATCTCTATTCGGTCCAGTTCGTGAATTTATTATGAATCCGGAACCAGAAGGGCATTTTGATGTTTATTGCTCTTTCGTTTGAGTGTAACTACCTAAAACTAGTGTAATACCGTTTATTTTCTGGCTATGTAGTAGACATTTAAATTTAGGTTTAAAGGGACCCATTTTTAATTAAGTACCCTAGCTCACCTTCACTATTTAAGTGCACTTAGTTAAGTAACAAACTTGACTTACCTCAACGTGATATTGCTTGCTATTAACTATTATGTATGATGTATCATAATCTTAATAGTAACTCTTTAATGATAGTATAGCACCTATTAAATCAGAAGTGGGATGAATTCTTTATTCCGCTTCTGATGAAAGAGGATATATAGTTAAAACTCGTAATCACAATTATTTTCTAAAATTGGAAAAGAATCCAACAAAGCTCACCCACACTTAAAATATTAATTTTAAATATTAAATTAAGCAAGTTTCGGACACTTTTTTCGTGCTATTTGTATGCAGTCTATATTATAATAGGTCAATATTTGACTCTCTAATATCTTTTTCCACTACTTTTCTTTTAGAGGTCACATTCTAAATCATTTTTAAATTACGTGGAAAGATAACCAATCAAAATCATAAATTATTCATACTAACGAAATACTTTTATAAATTATTCATTTTCTGAACGCAACGAACTTATCAAGGATTACTTGGAATCTTAGGCATTATTATATAATACTAGGCGATCGTGTGACTTCGTCCATGTGAAATTTAATACGCTCAGTCTCTCCCACAACTTATCCTCATGTTTGCTCTTTACACACTCAATATCTCACCTATCCAGTAACACACACATTCACTGATTCACTTACGCATTCATTTGTACTTAATCACTCACTCACTTCTCCTCTCACTAACTTACTTACTCGTCGACTCACTTTTTCACTTACTCACTAAACTGTTAAATTAAATTTTAAGGTTTTTCAAATTTCTTAATTTTCTGCTCGTCGTTTACAAATCATGGTGAGACCGAAGGTAATAGGGATATTATTGCGGAAAACATTGCGCCATCTATTGGATGACTCAACCTAGATATCAAATGTGAAGTGTTGCATCAATAAACTAACTTAAAGCGCCATCTATTAGAAACTTATTTAACTTTTTATTATATTTGAAGTTGAAACAAATTACACAACGTGTGCAAAATTTCACGTATAATACTTAGATTTATCAAAAAACAGTTAATTCCCAACATACTGTTGATAAATAAAAATATTCTGGCGCTTACAACCGAAAATATATTTTATTATCCTGCAGGAACTACGATTTTTTCGGGATAGAAAGTAGCCTATATTTTACTCCAGGTTCTAAAGTATCTGTGGGACAAATTTTATTGTAATATTTCCAGCCGATGTTGTATTTGAGTACTTAATATCCAAACATTTAACTTTCACATTTTGAAAATATTAGTAAGATATTTTTTTATTAAAAGTACCTTTGACAAGTGAAATCAATTTGTTTGCAACAGCTCAGAAGTTATTTATTGGAAAAAGGTGAAAAGGAAATTAAGAATTTCCGTTTCAAATTATGTTTGTGGTTCCGTTTGTTTTTGACATTTCTCGCTAAGTCCTCATTTATATTTATAAATCAAATGATAAAATAATTATTATCCTTTTTGGGGATATTGAACAATGACGTCACTTATTACACAAATTAATAAATAATACACATAATGTCACGCCATCCATTGAATCAATTCAGAACTAATCTTTTTTTTTTTATGTAACTATGTCGGCAAACAAGCGTACGGCTCCTACCTGATGGTAAGCGATTACCGTAGCTTATAGACGTCTGCAACACCAGAAGCATCGCAAGCGCGTTGCCGACCCTATCCCCAATCCCCCAGGAGCTCTGGTCACCTTACTCACCAACAGGAACACAACACTGCTTTAGAGTAGTGTTATTTAGCTGTGATCTTCTGTAAGGTCGAGGTACTAGTCGGGCTGCTCCATATTTGAGCAGGAAGTTTCCTGCTGTGCCCTCCCTCAGTTAAAATATATAATCTATCTACCTTTGCTTTAATTTTGGTTCTTTATAGCATGCAAGGACCGCCATTTTAAATTAACAAAAGTCCGTTATGTATATTTAGCTGTAGTACAGAATAGAGATAGAGATTCAGAGTCGTTACAAAATATTGTATAAAATTTCATTTTATACTCTTTTAGTTTGTCGTTAAAATTAGTTGCACTAGAAAACAAGTAAAAAAAAAACATTTAAAAAGTATTAATATGTTTAGTGATTTTGTTGAAGTATAGACATTTCAGTCAGTAAAAAAATATTATATTTTCTACTACCTTGAATAAAAAGTAACATTAGTAGTGCTCTATACTTTCACTTTCTATATTTTTCTCTACCCCCGGTAACCTTTCATAGGTTACGTTCGCTTTTAGCTCCCGCCGAGACTACCTTCTTCCATCTGGTAACAAAAAGGATTTTTTATGCAGTGTATTCGAATTGTGATATTATATAGATTTTTATATAAATACCTTCAACTAAAGAGGGTTAGTTACAAACTAAACTCGAAGCAACGTCCCGAAATGGAATTACAAACTATTTCAATGAACTGAATAACGTTAAGTCCTCTTTGTTAACTATTTAGGTAATTTTAGGGACTGTCACACCACTATATTAAACTTGTAAATAACTATACCTTTATATACTATCTACTCGCCCCGACTTCGCACAGATCCTCTTCTATAATATTCATGTATAAACCTTTTAACATTTAACTACCTATCTCTAGTCTCATTGACCGACTTAAGCTTAGACAGAGAACCTCTACAGTGAAGGTGAGTGTTGTAATTGCTTGAAGGATGTCCTTAAAGGTCAGATTAGTTCCTGTCAAAATAGAAAGTGATCGTAATGTTTCGTGATGATCGTAATCTCCTGACCGTATCTTTTGAGATAGACCATCCGTTGTGCAACTAGAATGCGTATAACCGATTTCAGTCTTTGTTATATTTGTTCATCTGAAACAAGATAAAAAGAAATTAAATTTAATATGTGTTATTTAGATGATAAAAATGCAAATACATACGAAAACCAGCACAGTCCTTCAAGATCCCTTTTGTCATCCAGGCCATCGCTTGAGAGCATTAATTTCTGGCACGAAGAAATGGTAATGCATTACAATTTTGTTTAAATTTTAGTTGTTATTATTTATTTATAATTTAAATATTGTTTAATAGTGTTATATTTTTTATTACAAATTATGTTGTTTTTGTCGGTTGTCAATAACATAAAATAAAATATATATTCCGCAAAAAAAAGATAAAACTGATATTTTTTAACATTACCAAAACAAATAGCGTCAGTAGCTCAGTGGTTCGGGCGTTGGAATCACGATCAACAAGTCGTGGGTTCGAATCCCGGACATTGGACTACTGACGTGGCCCACTCCTGACACAAGCTATTTATTAGCTTACTAGGAGGGGTAAAGGGAATACTAGTAGTATGTGATCTATACTGCTAGTAATCTTTATAAAAAAATTAAAAAAAAAAAAATTTAGTAAATTTATAAAAATGAATAGATTGAGAAGTTGATATAACATTTCTAATGCTTCAGACCTCATAAATCTGGAATTTTGTGCCAAAGTTGCTTATTTCTAAATTTTACTTATGAGTTTAGAATGAAGGCATAGTGGATAAACACATGTATCGTTTATACCCCAGATTCAGCGGTCTCTGAGACCGCAGGTAGGTGATTAAGTGACTGAAATAGAAGTAAGTAGTTAAGGGTTAAATTAAATTACAAAAAACTGTCGTCAACAGACGGCAGCACTGTTCATTTCGGAACTATGACATATACCATATTATTGATTTAATATTGATAGTATAAGTATACAGTAAAGTAAGATGGATTAATTGGCATTAAATATAATTTATTAGTTTAACATCGATTGCGATAGATGGCGTTGAAATCTAAAGTGAAGATGGATCAAATACTGTTAGATATATTGCTATATTAGCTCGAAGGATGGCGTTACTTGTCTACACTATTATATAAAGAGGAAAGATTTGATTGTTTGTATGTTTGTATGTTGCGAATAGGCTCGAAAAGTACTGAACCGATTTTGAAAATTCTTTCACCGTTAGGAAGCTACATCCTTTCCGGGTAACATAGGCTATGTGGTGTTGCCATAAATACTCTAATTAAAAAGATATGGCCATTTAAGTGCCATAAGGTGGCCATTTTGTAAATTGAAAAGTTTTTCAGGAACTACAAATCGGATTTAAAAATTTTTTTTACTATTAGAAAACTACACTATTCGTGAGTGACAAAAGTGATTTAGTGTTGCCATATACATAAAAAAAAATAAAATATGGCCATTTTGTTGCTACTAATCTTAAAAAGAAGAGAAGAGAAGTCTATAGTACTTCCGTCTCGTTCTCATCCTCTTATATACTATCATTCTCTCTCATCCTCTCTCTTTTTTCTCTCTTTAATTTTTATTTTTATCTGTTCAGAATGATTAGCCTCTTTTCACTTTCTTTCATTCGATTTTCTCTCTTTCTCTCTCTCCTTTACCTATTCAATATTATTTTTGCTCTGTCCTCCCTCTTTTATCATCTGTCGCTTTTCTTTAATTTTTGTTTCTATTATTTTTCTTGTTATATCTTTTTCTTACTCTCTCTTTTTTCAAATAATGAAAAACTACACAGTTACACAGTGACAATTTAAGGACATCAATTATAATATTGCTTTAAATACCTGGAGCGAAGCGAGGGCAGCCCGCTAGTATGTTATAAAATAAATATATAATATTAGATGAATCTGGAAAAATTGTCTTATATTTCTGTTTCTTTTGGAATATTTCTGTATTTTTCCAAAACCCAGTTCGGTGTTTTATAATGGAAGGATGCAGTGAAAGTAATTTACGTTGGTGAAGTCGCAAAAACCTCGACGCTACAATCCTTCAGTAATACGCTGCCATTTGCATAATCGTGCTTTGAGCTGCGACTGTCATTTACACCGTTTACAACTTATCTTAACAATATAATATACGATAAACGTATAGAGTATGTACGTAGGAGTAGAATAATATTAATTATTTTGTAATTCAACTGAATGGATTCCAATACCGATACCGCCCAGTAACACGCACAAGACAATAATAATATGTACTTAAAATGGAACACCAAGTAACCAGTATTAAACACTTAATCCAAACCTTAGTAATGGAGACTCAGCATCACGACATCAAAAAATGCACAGCGATTATGGCGAGCTCCGTTTAAAAGAAATCAAAAGGTTACCTTGCTATAATCCGCGGCGATCTGAACAACCAGACTCGTATGGCACAACCCAGAAGAGCACCCTGCCCACATAAAAGTGAGACGCGCGAACCTGAACCAAGACACACCACACAAGTAGGAAGGATCTAACAACCAGACTCGTATGGCACAACCCAGAAGAGCACCCTGCCCACATAAAAGTGAGACGCGCGAACCTGAACCAAGACACACCACACAAGTAGGAAGGATCTAACAACCAGACTCGTATGGCACAACCCAGAAGACCACCTTGCCCACATAAAAGTGAGACGCGCGAACCTGAACCAAGACACACCACACAAGTAGGAAGGATCTAACAACCAGACTCGTATGGCACAACCCAGAAGACCACCTTGCCCACATAAAAGTGAGACGCGCGAACTCGAACCAAGACACACCACACAAGTAGGAAGGATCTAACAACCAGACTCGTATGGCACAACCCAGAAGACCACCTTGCCCACATAAAAGTGAGACGCGCGAACCTGAACCAAGACACACCACACAAGTAGGAAGGATCTAACAACCAGACTCGTATGGCACAACCCAGAAGACCACCTTGCCCACATAAAAGTGAGACGCGCGAACCCGAACCAAGACACACCACACAAGTAGGAAGGATCTAACAACCAGACTCGTATGGCACAACCCAGAAGACCACCTTGCCCACATAAAAGTGAGACGCGCGAACCCGAACCAAGACACACCACACAAGTAGGAAGGATCTAACAACCAGACTCGTATGGCACAATCCAGAAGAGCACCCTGCCCACATAAAAGTGAGACGCACGAACCCGAACCAAGACACACCACACAAGTAGGAAGGATCTAACAACCAGACTCGTATGGCACAACCCAGAAGAGCACCCTGCCCACACAAGAGTGAGACGCGCGAACCCGAACCAAGACACACCTTTTGATTCCTTTTAAACTTTGTGTAATCATATTCTTCAATTTTTTAAAATTTATTTTAACATTTTTAAATTAGTTTTGGGTGATTTTTAATATAGTTAGCAACTGTTGATAACTTTATATTCGCGGGTGCTACTTTTTATTTTATTCCAAGATGTATAGCCTCTGTTCTGATAGATTTAAGCCAGTTGTCAAACTAAGCTCGTTAGGTGACCAGTATCGCTGAGCAGTGTCGTGGTGTCCGGATGCTAGGTCTCCATTACTAAGGTTTTGAGTAAGTGATTAATATTGGTTAGTGAGTGTTCCGTTGTAAGTGAATATTATTATTGTCTTGTGCGTGTTACTGTTTAGGTTCCACGTAGATAACAATATAAGTAAATAATAAACTGATAATATTCTTTATTATGATCAAAAAACTAGTATTTATATTGTAATATAAACAAAACTATTTACAGTAAAATCCACCATTGTAGAGTATTTGCTTTTTATCATGCTCAAGTAAGGGAGTCGGGGGACTGAGAGTAATGTGCCTTTTGAGAGGCATTCTCCTGAAGTGTGGCTTATTACTAGCTTTAGTTTTATTTTCTGCAGAAAAAGAGAAAACCATACTAGTCGACCTGATCACTATTTTATACGTTTTAATTTATATATGGCCAATTCCTAAAGATATAACGGCCACACACCTCTACATACATTTCACCCCCACGTCGATAGATGGCGTACGAGCACACTCATTTGTTTACTTTGTATTCTTAAGTATTTTTTTCGCGATAAAACAGCCTATGCCCTTCCCGAAGCCCTACTTTATGTCATATTTCATTAAAATCGGTTCAGTGATTTAAACTTGATTATCTAACAGACAGACAGACAATAGATGGCGTAAGTAGTATATTAAATCGCAGTTTAGATTGTTTACTTTATATTCTTAAGTATTACCTACGTTTTTTAGATATTACATTAATATTATACTAGAATTTCTAGTTATTTCTAGAATAAAGGAAATAAATATATAATTCTGAACTCTTTATATACATATAAAAAGTATTGTTCATACAGACACTATCACACACTGTCTCACTATTACAGACCCCAGCATGTCCTTCTTGGTCCATATACCTTAAATATGAATGTTCAAATAGTTATATCGGAAATTCATATACAACACAAACATAACTCCTAGTCACCGCAAATTGAGGCTTTTAAATATACCTACAATTAAGGTAAAAAAAGATCAAAAGGATAAAGTATTACTACAAGAAAAGGATAGTCCAATCGTATCCAAATAAACCACTATGCCCCCATTTAACAAATACTTATAATTGAATGTAATATTGGCCGTCCAATTCTCAGAAATGTAGAAAATCATTTCATAATTTATAATATTGAAATGTAAACATTTGATTTATAAAAGATGTTTTTATTCCGCTCGTTTAACCTTTCTTTCGTTTGATAAAAACATCTGGAGGGTAGCTCAAATTATATTACATATTATTAGGTTTTTATAAATAATTATTATATTGCAACTTTGTTTTAAATAGAGTTTACCCGATTACAACCGGAATTACTATTATTCACTATAAAATTAATATTGAAAACATCAGAAGTGGGATAATTTGACCTATCGCCAACAGTGAAGTTTTTCATAAAGCTGACATCTCATCCCACTTCTGAAAAATTTATTTTTTTTAATTTTATTTAGTCGTACATCAATACGTATAAACATGCACTATAATAAGATATACAGTTGAACCATACATTAAGTGTATTTATTGGCGTGCTGCGTGTCTCCATAGGTAGTTAAATCCACGACGTTTACTAATTTGACATTTAGAGTCGTCGCAGGTAGGAGCAAAATATCGCGTAATAACTAATCACGTGTAGCGGGCTCCTCTCGCCCCACGCTCCCCCTTAATACTTAGATGCTTTTGAATATATCCGATTCATTTTTTACCTGAACACCATAATAAAGCGAGGGTAGGTTTGTTTATTCAAATATAATGTTATTTATATAGATTTGAAACAAGACACGACGCTTGTTTTAGATGCAAATTGCTTTCCACTTTAAATATTAAGTAACTCATTAATGGATCCGTTTTGGGGAATTTACTTCACAATGACAATAAACGGGTAGAATAAAACTTCATAGTATTATTACGAGTTTGTTTATACTCTTCATAAGTAGAAGTGCTAGCAACACTGTTGATGGTGTTGTGTTGACGGTTTGAAAAAGAGTTACATTGATTAAATATTGCGATTCACGTGATCCTTTGATTATTACGTTAATTAAATGTTAGGTAGTAAAATCTAACAATTGAGGCGAGAGTTTTTACAATCTCATAAGAGAAGTGGGGCTGGTGACACTGGTGTAGGTTCGTATGATCTATTTACAATGTTTTAACACACAATTTTGTTATACTACGCTATGTCACATCAAATTGTACTATATACTGTTTTAGATTATATAACATTTCTACGACGACAATATTTACTTTATTATATTACATGTCAAACTGTAACAAGTTTTAGCTAGTATAGATACTCTTAAAATAATACAACCAATACCTTAATACCGCAAAGTTCACTCAGTATTTCTTTTAGTTTATTTTAAAGTAAAAGCAAAGACTTAGTTATTTGTAAAAGATCCGAAAATCCAACAAAATGTTTGGTCAAAGGAATATCCGATGCATTCCTGGCAGGTAGCATTTGGCTGAACAAACTGTCACATTGTGTCACTTGGATTTTAAAGAGTATATACGAGTTCAGCTTTTTGATTTACTATAAAGAAACAGAAGCTAAAGATAAGAAACATTTTGTAATACCCAAACTTATATAATAACTTCTAATCTCTGTAAATAAACTAAAAAGCAGTAGAGACAAAGAAGTTTTCTATTGTTAATTTCTACTACTTAAAAAAGGAAGTAGAATTTAAAAAAAAAAGACATAATTTAAAGGTTAAACGCAAACGGACATAATTTTAGGGGAAATGCATTTAACTAATATTATATTTCGAAAGTAACACTTAAGAAACGTAGGTAATACTTAAGAGTACAAAGTAAACAAACTAAATTGCGATATAATATACTTGCGCCATCTATTGACGGATAGATGGCATCTGTCTTTCTGTTAGACAATCATGCTTAAATCACTACTGATTTTGATCAAAAATTATACAGTGATAAAGTAGATTTTGAGGAAGGACATAGACTATGTTTTGTCGTGAAAAAAGTAAACAAATTAATAATTTGTTGTAAAGGTATAAAAAAGGTGTTAGCAACACCGTTCTTAATTAGTATTCGCGGGTACTTCATTTTATCTTATTTCGAGTAGACAATACATATTGTACTTCGTCTTCTTCTACTTGCGTTCTGATATATATATTAAATTCGTAAAAATTTTTAGGACATTAATATATAAAAGTAGTAAAAGAAATATGAAGAAGAGAAGGCAGTGGTTACAATTTATTACAACTATAACCACTATCATAGTAAATAAAAAATTTCACATATACAAAGTGAAAAAACATGAAATACATCAGAATTGCGAGTCATAAAATATCTCAGAATTGATAGGAGAGCTTCCGCATGATATATTGTTTCATCACGCCACATGGGATACGGTGACACTTTATTTTTAACCTACATCCAAAAAAAAGTACTTTGGCTATAGAAGATAGAGATTTTTTGTAATTTGGAATTCATATTCCAAATTATTTTGAGTTCTCTAACGCCACCAAACAACACTACACTATTAGACTCACTACTTTAATGCGTCTACTCGAAATAAAATAAACTACCCGCGAATACCAATTCATAAGCGGTGTTGCCAATATCCTTATAAAAAGGAATATAAATAAAAACTACCCACGAAATCGATTGTTGTTCGAGTATAAAATCAGCAACACTCTTCAGGCAGCGCACATTATATTTGGATGCGTTGAGGTGTACACATCGAGTTGGTGGCCGACATCGAACATTAATAACGATGGTGGGTCTTTATACAAATATTATGAAAAAAAAGTCACACATGAATACATATTGTCGTTGTTAATGTAACTCATAAAAACGAAAACATTAAGAGGGGTGATATTGAATGGTGTATTGGGTAAACGCAACGTAGATACTGCTACTAAACCGATAAATAACTAAACATTATGATCTCTTACAATTACAACAGAATCCTAATCCTTGGACTTGTGACCAAGGTTGCAACACTAACCACTCCACTAGTCCACTGCCGAACTTCTCTGTTTAAACCTAAGGAGTTAGCCTACCTAAGCCTAACTTAGGCGCCGATATATATTTGTTTCTTCCTAGCAATTCCATATATTTAGGCGAGGACATTTTTAGACGTTCATCATTTAATATAAGTTTAAAAAATTATCCGCTATCATGGGTACTCTAAGCTGACACGAAAAATAAACCGTTCCACAAAATCTATCGGTGTCAGGACCCTGGGGTCGTAAAGTACCCACAGTTGATAGTCAGGGCTCTGCATGATATATTGTTTCATCACGCCATTGAGGGACGCCGAACAGTGACAGTACATTTTTCTTATAATGACATGTCACTTCGTTATTCCCAAGATATTTTGGTCACAAATTCGTCAGATTGACATGGGCTGCTATATGTTTTTCTGGTTTTGGCAGACTTTTTACAATAGGTTTATAAACTCAATACGCTTTACTAAAATAAGGATAACCTGGTCTGTAAATTTATTGTGCGATAGTCCACGTCAATGGCCGACGTTTCTATGAAGATTATCGCTTTAATTGGAATCGGACTTTTATGATAGTGTCCTTAAGCCGCATATTTTTTAAATAAACATGTCTTTTTTTACCACTCAATTCAAATAAAATGTAACTTAGATTTTGCTAAAAACGATGCCCTATCTAATAGTTAGAACCGCATTAAATACGTTCGATCATAGATTCTGATAATTGCGTGAGCAAATATCTGAAACCACCAATACAATTTTAATATGTGTAAAATAATATGATATATTACGTCCTTTTGGAATGAAAATTGAATCAAAACAGCAAAGTTAAGTTAGACCATTAGTGTTCATAAGTTTGTCCTTCAACACTAAAACGGATCATTTTAAAGCCTATTCGAAGAGTTAGATAGGGTGTTAATATTATATTTTTTTCACAAAAGAGGAAAGGGTCAGGGTCATTTAGGACCCGAATTAATTTTCTTCGGAACTTGTGTAGGGTGATGATTGTACATTTTTCTGATAATGGAGTGTTCATTATTTCCTATAGGATATTTCTGTCCGCAATTTGATGAGATTGACGGTTTGTTTTCTGATTGCTTATCTTATTATAATTTATTGGATTCTATTTTTGTTTTATTTGGGATCATAATCCATTGGGGCAATGGATTGGATTCTTATTATTCTTAAGAGTGCAAATAACTTAATCTGTTGGGTGATAGGAGATATTTCTATAACTAGCTTGTAGCCACAGCTTTATAATATTTGATTTGTCTGTCTGTTTGTCCTATTTCTGCTATCATATTTGATTCTTCCCTTGGTTGTTCATCTTTTTTAATTTGCTTGTCTTACTTGTCATATTAGTCTTCAGTTTTTTCTTGTTTGTTTTGCTTGTCTCGTTTGTCTCACTTGTCATAATTTTATTTTTTGTCTTATATGTTTGTATTTTATATCATTTTTGTTTATATCTTATTTTATACAAACATAACTCGGCTGCTTGCTTTTTTTTATCATATGTCATATCTGCCTTTTATTTCAAGTTTTAAGTTTATTATATTTATTTTGCTTCTCACACTAGTCTTATTTTTTTATTGAGTTTTTACTAGTTAAAAGTTTAAGTACTCAATTAACAATGAAATTTGTCACAAAATAAAAACTTGAAACAAAATGTGACTATCAACAAGAATCCAATTGAAAACCAATAATAGATAGTCCAGTGTTTGTTTATGTGCAGATAAAATTGTTTTTCATTATTAAGCTTTGTCTAAATTTCTATAGTTGATGAATTTTCCAATTTTATCAAAATGAAAGAGATGTTTTTTGACAACAATTTTTGGTATTATTGATTATTAAAGGGAAGTGAGGGTTGGTCTAATATCTATCTATTTATAAATATAATTATAGTGGGATCAGGAGTCGTATATTATCTAATACACTAAACTAAAAGTATTTCATGGGGTTTGACACCTAGGTTCATATTTAACAGATCTCTTTATCGAAACTCTCTGCCTTACAACAGTACATTAACCTAACCTAACCTTCCAATGTTCAGTATAGCTCATAACCATCATCATTACCATCGGTAATTGTCCACTGCTGATCCGGGTCTTCACCTCAGAAAGAAGTAAGCATAGGCCATAGTCTACCACGTTGGCCTAGTGAGGGTTGGCAGATTTCACACACCATGGAGAACTTATAGTAGGTTTCCTCACGATAATCTCCTTCACCGTTAAAGCAAGTGGTATTTAATTGATATTTAATCACACACATAACTCAGGTCAAAGATGTGTGCCCAGGAATTATATTTCAGTATAGCTCATATATAGTTAATACCAGAAGTGAGAGTGTGTGATCACTCGCATAAAGTTTCATTTAAAAATATTTTAAACTTAAACGAGAGAGGGTTGCTAGTAATTTTGTATAAGGTTTAGAATTTCAATTTGCCTCAATTTCCAGTTGTTCTAACGAACACCTATCGGAAAGCCCTTACCTTACTCTATTTTATTGCGAACGTCATGCATTCATTAAAAATTCAGGAAAACGTCGCTTTCCAAGGAAACATTATATTTTATTCCCTCGTATATTAAATTGCTTATTCACAAAGAAAAATTGTACATATAGAATAATACAAGTGATGTTGTGTTATGTTATGGGTCACAATGTTTACATATAATAAAAAATTAACTGTTTGTTAAGAACCAATAGAATCACTTTATTTGATATACTGTGAGCGAGGCTGGTTAAATGAAGTGGTTTTATTAGAACTTAACTTTTTCTCGCTACTAATCTAATAGGATACGATTGTATCACTCCAGTGTTTTGTATTATAAAAAAAAATTACTATTATAAAAAAAAAAGAAAGTGTTTTGTAACAAATTCGTCACGCCGCATGTAAGATAGAACATCTGTTCCTCTATTTTATTATAGAAACTAACGGGGCAGTCTTCTTCAGAGAGTAGACTCGCGCGCAGTAGTGACCGACATCGCCGAATGCGGTTAAAACTATAGTCAATATATGACAAAAATACGTGAGATTTTACCGTTTATGAACTGTGTGTTCTGTTATTTTGCCTTGTAATAGTCTTTTTTTTGACTATTGGTACCGTCGCACACACAAGAGACTCTTGTTTGTCAATGCTTTGGTACCTCGAAGATACAGTGAGAAAGGGGAATGAAGACAAGAATACTACGGTTTCAGTGGACCCTGAACGAGAACCCAGAGTTCACTAGAGCACGTAGCATTAATGGTATGGGAGGGGGAGGGATATAGGAATATGTCTTACCAATATGCGGCTCGACCGTAACGCGTTATTGACACTTGGCGATCGGATTCGCATACCAAGGGTTCTTCCAAGGGTCCCAGCGGTAGAGGGGATTGTATTCTAACCCGTCCCGTGTTTTTTGACTACTGCTGTCAAAACTATAAATAAAAATATTTTATAATAATTTAAATATATAAGTTCTTCTCCTTTCCTCCTTTTATTTAGTTACTCAGTGCGTCAATTCGTTTAAAGTAACTACTTTACTTAAAAGTTGAAAATAATGTTACAGATTTTAATTCAGATAGAGTTTTAAAAGTAACAATTTTAAGTATTAACAAGAAACAGGAATACATTTGCAATATAATTCACGTGGAACGAATGGACGTAGGAAGGGGTTCCGTGAAATGTTAACTAGCGAAAACATCATGAATTTGTGATGTGGATGTAATGTTGCCAACATTCAACTGCGCTGGCCTGATGAATAAACAACTTATATTGAAAAGAGTCATAAGCTATTATGTATGAACGATCACACAGCTCGATATGCACTTCATCCCCTATTTCCAGCCCCTTAAGCCTTTTTTGCTATAAAATGTAACCTATATCTTTTTTTGTAGGCTCTAGTCTATCTCTGTACCAAAATTCATCAAATGCAGTTAAGTATTTTTGAAGTTTATAGCGGACTAAGATCAACAGAGATTTCATTTTTACTTGCTACATTAAAAATATCTATTTGTCAGAACAGAGAGACGATTTGAATGAACGAATAATCGAAAATCACGATTTTGTAGTTTTTGGACAGGAACCCAGGCAGTGCCTTGGACTTGTGACCAAGGTGTAGGCTTAAGGAAATCCTTTAAATGATCATAAAACTGACCTCCACTCCCTGGTCTCACTGTTTGTCTTAGGTTGGGTTAACATAAACCTAACCTAAGGCTGACCTAACCTAAACCTAACCTAAGGTTGTGTTAACACATCAAAATACAATGTAAGGACTTACAACAAGTCCCTTTTATCCTACCCTAACTATAGTCCGGCACGGTCTTCAACACTATCCTACCCCAACTATACCCCGATATATATATAAGTCATAAAATGAGATAACTATACTATACTAATTTACATGCGGCGTGTAAATTTTATGAATATCGGTTAAGTAATTCTGAAGTTTCGGGAATAAACATCATGACAAATGAAATATGTAGATTGAATTTCCGTATTTTCAGATAATACAAAACGTAACACGTAAATAACGTTAACGGGAAGTTTAGAAAAAAAAATATTTATTCAGCAGTTTTTTTAATAAATTGCTCAAATACTCTTAGCCTGTGCTTTCACCAGAGATGTGCGAGGTTATGTAGCGAGGGATGTGTGCGAGGGGAAGCGATCCTATTGGATCTTCACATCCTCGCTCATCTCTGGTGGAAACGTAGTATAATCATTCGCTTATAATATTATGGACGCACAAATAATTTATTTTCTACAATATACAAATATTAAAAGTTACTAAAGCTGAAGTTTGTTTGAACGCGCTTATCTCAGAAACTATTAGTGCGAGTTAAAAAAAATATTTTAGTGTCAGATAGCCCATTTATAAGGACCATATAACATCGAATCATTACGTTGTACGTTTGTCTATTGTTCAACCTTGGAGACTAACCTGGATGTGTCATTCAATGATCAGATCATATAAAACGTATTGCTCTACGTTAGACAATGTTCATTCTATGAAATGACTCGTAAAACTACTTACAAGTTGTAGTGAGATATTTCATAGAAATACCAAAGAAAGCAGAGGTTTAATGTCTCAAAAAGGTTTTGAAAATCTTACAGTTATTTATACACTTTTTGTAGTGTAGTTTAAATTAATAATAAATGGCGGGGCGTTAAATGTCAAGTTTGCAATTAAGAATTTTACTACTCAATGTTGAACTTAATACTCCACAGATTGCTCTGCAGTTTGTCTGTTTGTTAATAAAATTGGAGCTAACATTTAGCAGTGCTGGAAGAAAATTTAAACCTCAACAAAAAAAATCAAGGAAGATATAAACGGTCACACAGCTCTCAAGTTGGCAAGCTGATAGTCTTCAAACGGGTAACCAGGTCTTTACAATACATAGCTGAGAACCATCTTGATTAAATTACCTTTCAAATAAATAAAACCGCATTAAAATCGGCCTATTATATTGGGCGCTACGATTTCACAAAGATACACATACACATTTAGGTAATATCGAGCCTCACCTTCACCAAGACAAAAATAGCCCAACATAAGGATTAATTTTTAACTAACGAACTGCATTAAAATCTATACTTTATTTTTTGTTGTTGTATGTTGTTATTCTGACCTTAAGGTACATAAATAATGTAGCTGTTCCCAAGCGCAGATTTGTTGCATAATTTCATAAATTAACATAACCTGAAAACTACAGCGCAGTTAAATATATTTTTTTATATACAAAATTCTCTAGATTTTTACAATGTTTGTAGTGTTAAGTATGGGGTTATACTATACACACAGACCACCAGTGTTACGGCTTATTGATTAAAATATTACTCCCGAGGGATATACTTTAGACTCAAGCTACATCATGGCTCACGTTTTCGTTGGCACAACTGATTTAGTTTATGCCAACTTCAAAATTCAAATGCTACTTAGATGTTGTTGCCAACATAACTAACAGTTTGTATAAAATCTAGCAACTGAATTTTAAAGCAGTTATCCTCAATTAAAAGCGATGTCCTCCTGAATCCAATATGGCGGACTAGTTATTTAAGCTTGTCAAGTCTTTAAGGTTCAAATATATATTTCTATAAAAACAAATAGCAGCGAAACTGTCAGAACTTTTACTTAAATCCGGTAAGTAAAGCATTGAAAGATTAATTTCGCGTACGGTGACAGAGCTTCACAGGCCGTTGCCTCTATGAAAATTGTGGCTTTTATAAAAATTAGTTTATTTAAATGCTAAATATGAAATATAATAAAAGTCTTCTTTTTTATCTGAGCGTCGAATGAGATGTGTTGGCCCTAAAAATTCTATTTTAGGGCCAACACATCACACATCATCCACCACCACTAGCATGCAAATCCAACCGTCAAGTGTCATAGACGCGTTCCGGTCGAGCCGCATGTAAGCCAGACCTACCTTCTCGCTCTCCCATCCCATTAATGCTGCGGATCTAGTGGAATCTGGGCTTTTGCTCAGGGTCCGCTGAAACCGCAGCAGTTTTTCTTCCCACTCTTTCTTCGAGAATATAACGCATCGGAGAGGATGCGTGGGGAGAAGAAGGAAGAACTAGAGGATATCTCTTGTTTTGCCGATGTCCATGGGCGATGGTGGCCACTTACGATCAGGCGGATCAGACCATGTGCTCGTTTGTACCTTGTCTACCATAAAAAACACACTTCGTTCTTAGCAAGTCGACACACCAGCAATATAAAAATAATTTTTAGTTTTTCTTTTATCATCTTTCTCTTCATGTTGTGGAGCAATAACCATAATACTTTTTTTTGTGCGTGACTTTACTTGTTAGTAATTAGTTATATTAAACATCACGCAATTTAACTGGAATATTTTTTGTCATTTATAAATGTTCAAGCCCAGCGAAGTTACAGTAAATAAAATTCGATAGTTTCTAGAAGAAAATAAAATTGGATAGAAAGTTTGGAACTTTGTCAAGAACTAATGATCAAAACTTGTCTAGTTTTCAATTTAAATTTCATGTTACTTTCAATGTTTTTTGAAGGTTCTCTCTCTACATTAATAAAGGAATAATAATAAATTTGCAGAAAGGCAAAATTAATAATTAGATATTATAGTTTATAGTTACTAAGGATTGAGCCTCTGTATCATTGATTGACTAGTAGTTTCATAGACTACATATTGGTTACCAAAGTAATCAAAATGTAAGTTAGAGTTTTTGCAAAATAACTTGTAAACTTTCTTCTGGGTCTCAACCTCCAATCATTGATTGGCTTTAGTTCAAAGTGCATATTTTTATAATCTTTTACGTGATGCTGTGCAGTAAGTTTATCAGTTATAATAGATTGAGTCTTAGTATCACTGTTTGAGCAAAAATCCTACTAGTGATTGATTGACTGGTAGTTTCCATTGGTTTATTTTCAAATTATACCCATCGAGTTGACAATTTATAAGCTTTGTTTTAATAAATTTGCGGCAGTTTGAGTAGTAGTTTCATGGACCACATATTGGTTGCCAAAATCAAGTTTAACGTAGGTGATGAAAATGTAAGTTAGAGTTTTTTAAAATGACTTGTAAACTTGCTTCTGGGTCTCAATCCCCAGGCATTGATTGGCTTTAGTCCAAAGTGCATATTATTATAATCTTTTACGTGATGCTGTGCAGTAAGTTTATAAGTTACAATAGAGTCTCAGTATCACTGTTTTAGCAAGAATCCTACTAGTGATCGATTGACTGGTAGTTTCCATTGGTTTATTTTCAAATTATATCCATCGAGTTGGCAAAGAAAAGTCTGATAACTCAATACTAACTTGGTGTGTACGAGCGCCGTGTCGTATATGTGACAAATCAACATATTTAACTGTGTAGTTGTGATCTGTGTTTTAAATATATCCTTACCAGCTTGACAGTTAATTAACTCTGTTCCGAAATACCGGAGACGGATACACAAGTATTTTCATCAACTAAAACCTTCTCACTATAAAGTGAAATATAGTGAAGTGAGTGAGTATTTATTACCAGGTAGACCCGAATATTTAAATTGGCTACTATTAGTAATCACATATAATAAGTTTGAAAAGCAAAAAAATTAGTTTCAGTTCATAATTATTTTTTGATCTAACTTCGTGAATTCTACAGGAAGTGAATGAACCCTTAAACTCACTCGATAATTTATATAATAATAAATATTTCTTATATATAAAAATAAATTGAAGTTTTTTGTTCTTATTAAAACTCAAGAAAGGCTGGACCGATTTAGCTAATTTTAGTTTTGAAATATTTGTTAACATTTCCTGTCTAATAAACGTCAATGAAGCGAGTACGGGTCAGTTAGTTAATAATTAAAGAATTATAAGAAATAATTTAGGTAAGGAATTAAAAAGTTTTTGTTAGTGTAGAGGTGACTGTATTAAAACTTGATAGATTGTCTCTCTCTCTCTTAAATTAAGATTTAATGACTACTCTAGATAAAAACAGCATTGAACTAAGTTATTTCCTTTGTATATAAAAGTTATTCAGTTTTAAATAGTTTTTTTAATTTTATCTCGCGTTTTCAAATGTTCGTCGCATTGTTTGACGTCCAGCGCTCTATTGTCAGCAGGTCCACTTTATGAAGAATGGACTGGATAATACTATAAAAAATATTTTGATTCTATATACAAAAGTAGATTTTAATTTATAAAAAAACTAGCTATTTTTTACAGTTCACAGACTTTAAAAAATTCCGTAAGAAAACCTAAAATTCTATGTCCCATATTCATGAGTATGTTTGTTTATGTTAGCAACGTTTTTGTTACCTTAGTTTATTGGTAGTTGCTTTATCTATATTAAGAATACCCCCCACCAACTCGATGATACATAACCACGATAGCAATCGATTTGATGCACCTGTCTAATTGATGATTTCATGCAGATAACATGGTTTGGAGTAATGCAATTGGTTTCGTTTAGTATGATAGATCCAATACCACTAATCATAACATTTTAACACCCTTTTTCTTTTTCAATTAGAATAACACAATTCTACTCCTTCACTTTATAGCAAACTGGCTTTTGGATAAGAAATTTTAATTTTTCAAATACAAATTTATTTATTTCCTCAAGCATGGTTAAATACTTGGGTTTTATTTTATTACTAAATTGGTCGCATGCTCTGCTTTTACAATGACATGGAAACATGGAAATATTCATCTAGCTGCTTTGTCGATGTTCATCAATTATTACAAGATTCGTATAAGCCAGAAAAACCGCAATTTCAATTTTTGCATACTTTTTTATTTCTTTTAACCATCTAAAATCAATACTTTTTCATCACTCTAGTGTTATAGACATACGTTATTTTGTGTTGTAATTCCCATGTAGGCATAAACATTGTCTATATTTTGAACTTGTCGACCCACGTGATGCCGCTCCTATTGGTCTTAGCGTGATGATATATAGCCTATAGCCTTCCTCGGTAAAAGGGCTATATAATACTGAAAAAAATTTTCAAATCGGACCAGTAGTTCCTGGATTAGCGCGTTCTTGATAAAGCTGAAAACAAACTTTTCAGCTTTATATATTAGTATAGACTACTATAGTCTTGTAACTTACTGGCTTAAATGACGTGAAAATAAACCTATTAATAAGTTACTTTAAATTTAAAGTGGAATTTGCATCTTGAAGGAGCGCTTCGCTGCAAATCCAAATTAATCTCATAATAAGTAACGCTGTACAATTCCCAAACTAAGTATAATAAGACATACTGGAATTTCGCAGCACAATAACACTCAAAAGACCAATTCACGGTAAAGGACTCCCTATAACAACACTGAACACAACACTTCACTACTTTAATGTTCTCGGCGTAACATCGCTTGACAGACTTCCCGAATTCATCGAAACCGAGACTATATATATATATACATATTTAGGTATACTTAGGACAAAACCAGAAAAAAGAAAAAAAATTATAAAGAGGAAAGATTTATATTTTTTGTATATATCGAATAAATTTAAAAAATATTGGACCGATTTCAAAAATTCTTTCACCATTAGAAAGCTACATTATCCCTGAGTAACATAGGCTATATTTATTATAGAAAAAATTAGAGATCCTCAGAAATTCTTACTAAAACCAACTTAAAGTGTAAAAAAATTAGCCATAAAATGTTTTTCATCGCATGCACTGCGGAAAGTATTGACGATAGGGCAATAAAATGTACTACAACATTATAGAACAATATTAAAAACTTCTCGAGACCATATGTCCAACTATTGTAGTTAAGTCACTATAACTACTTTTTTACATTTTAAAAGTTGATAGAAATGCCTATCTAAATCAGACCATGTTATCCATACCTTTGTATTAATTCTTATCCAAATAAATTATTATTTTGTATTTAAGTGTGTTTCAATACCTGTAGATCACTTTTTGAATTATTAAAATTGGACATTCCATTCAAAATATAACCCGTACATTGGACTACCGGACTGGACTGAATACTAAAAGGGTTGATGATATCCAGTGGAATATTGGGTAAACGCGACGTAGATACTTCTACTGAATCGATAAATAATCAAATATGATTTCTAACAATTACGAGAGAAACCTAAGCAGTGCCTTGGACTTGTGACCAAGGTGTAGGCTTAAGCAATTCCTTTATTCGATCGAGACACTCGCCTCCACTGCTAGGCTCTGTTTAAACCTAAGGTTAATCGCACATAAACCTAACCTAACACAAGACGAGGTAATTACATTGTAAGGTACGTGACCTTGATCGGACAGCACTCCTATCACTAATTAGACACTACTTCACTTCTTGAGAGACCGCGCACGACTAAGACTTCAGTCAGACTGTCGATGACATATAAAGGGTCGAGGGTCGAGACTGTCAAAACAACGTAAGTGACCACTACCCTACTCCAACACCATAGATAGCGATAACGATTCGATTAATCGATAATCTTTTACTTATTCTCCGACATATATATATTACGAAACTAAATATATCAATATGAACAAAAAATACACACAGCGCAGCGAGCAACGCGGTAAAAGTGGGTACCGAAATGCGGAAGAGCCAAAATGTTTAAAAAAAATTGTCCACCCGTGCGCCAGTACGGGCCGCTAGTAATTTATATTTTTACGTATAATTATACGTACATCAACTTTATCACAAAATAAGTCCTTACGACTAGTTACATATCGGTGTAACGCGAGGACGGACGGTGTCATAGACGTAAATGCGGCAACGCTTTAATAGGATTGCTGACACCAATTCTGGCAATTGCGGTCCGTGCAAGCTGTTTCCCCCGTTACACAAGTTGTTTTCCACACTTTAATCTAACGTCGATAAGAGATTTCTTTTATATTATAATTATATAGTAGGCTTAGGTTGATCTAACCTTAGGTTTAAAAAGAGAACCTGGGCAGTGGAGGCGAGTATTTCAATTGAATGAAGGAGCTCCTTAAGCCTACAGCCGTTGGTCATCTAAGGCTGGTTGGAAGAGATCATATAGTTATCGGTTCAGTAGCAGTATCTACTATCTACGTTGCGTTTACCCATTAGTCCATCCAATATCACGCCCCCCTTTTAATATTTTTCAATATTCCTCTCCTTGTCTTTCTTATGTGTGTGTCTCCATTTCAATTTCAATTTCTTTTTTCAAATTTAATTAATATATATTAAATCCACGCCTCTCCACGATCTGTCTGCAGCGTATATTATCATACTTTGGCCACATAATGAGAAGGGGTGATGAGAGCCTTGAAAAACTGATCGTTGTGGGGAACACGGAGGGAAAACGAGCCCGGGGACGGTCCCCAACCAGATGAAGCGATCAAGTGAGAGGCCCATCTTCAATTAAGTTTTGCTCGGTCGCCAGAGACGCGATGAACAGGCACCGGTGGAAGCAGATAATCCAAAATAGGTGTATACCATCCACATCCGTCGATGACCACGATCCTCAGCCACGAGGGAGCGACCACAGAGAGAGATATTAAATAGTTTTATAAGTTCGCAATTGACTAGTACACAAAAGTTTTTTTAGTCTTAAATAACAATTCTAAGCCTTTTTAGGAAACTTAAGTTATATCTAACTGATTCTAAGCAAATTTCAGTTGATTTTACACCTTACATTAGTAGGAAACATTCGAAGAGTGATACTGAAGCATGTGCAAACTCTTTGAATATCTTATTTTCTCAGAAACCTTGTAAATTCAGCCACCGTTATTGACAAAAAATCAAAGAAATTTTAAAAGGAATTTTTCTTCAAGTTCAAGAGATCCTCAGAAATTTTAAGGCGTCAGAAAGGTGGTTGAAATCGTCCAAAGTATCTTTGAAGGAGGATGATGATTATAGTTGAACCTTTTTTTTTGATATCTTCTACTTTTAGCTCTTTATAATTATGTACAAGTTTATTAAACTACATGTAGAGGTTAGGGTTAGGACCTTTAATTGCGACAACCTCCATAAAATTATATCTTATGACGAAATATTTCTTAATTTTTCAACAGCAATTGTTGCTTTCGCAATCTATTTTTGTACTGGATAAAATTATAAATATTATTTCAAAGCTAGTGAGTAGTAGAGTAGTTGAATTTTTACATGTCAGACTCAGCGTGAATCTCTCATTTCAAATTAGATTAAATTTCTTTAATAATTTAATGCAAAAAAGATCTATTTTGAGTACCATCCTCTCAGTTATAATCTTAGTAGCATTGATTTGTTGCATGTTTATGTATTTAATCTTTTTACTTACTCATTCACTCATTTATTCATCCATACTCTACCTGCAACTGTGAATTATATATCTCTCATCGTTAAGGCAGCAGCAGAAGGAAACGTTTTCGTTAGACCGTTTTTTTACCGACTTTCAAATCCGACTACCACGAAAAAGTGTTCTCTTTTCGGGTCGATATATAGCCTACGATATTCACAAATAATGTGGCTTTCTATTGGTACTTAAAAGAATTTTAAAAACGGTTTAGTAGATCCAGATCCCCCAATAACCTCATAAACTTTACCTCTTCATAATATTAGTAACGATGAATCCCTAAATAAAAGCCAAAGCTACTCGAATACATTTTCTATATATGTCGGGGATTTTAAAACGATGTGAAAGGAGATGGAAGGAGGAAGATGGGGAATATTGGGGAACACTAAAAGGGGTGATGGTATTGAATGGAATATTGGGTAAACACAACGTAGATACTCCTATTGAACCGATAAATGATCAAATATGATCTCTAACAATTACGAGAGAAACCTAAGCAGTGCCTTGGACTTGTGACCAAGGTGTAGGCTTAAGGACGTCCTTTAAGTAATTACAACACTCGCCTCCACTGCTAGGCTCTCTATTTAAACCCAAGGTTAAACGCACATAAACCGAATCTAACACAAGGCTAACCTAACCTAAGGCTAACCTAACCTAGGCTAACCTAACCTAACATTGTGTTTACTTAACCACGTGGCAATTACATTGTAAGGACTTACGTGACCTTAGTTGGACAGCACTTCCACACTACACTGCACTTGACACTATCACTATCACTAGCACTACATAGATGTTCACTTCTTGAGAGACCGCGCACGACTAAGACTTCAGTTAGACTGTCGATCGCATATAAAGGGTCGAGGGTAGATACTGTCAAAACAACGGAAGTGACTACTACCCCACTCCAACGCCATAGACAACGATAACGATTCGATTAATCGATAATCTTTTACTATGCTCCGACATATATATGAAAGTAAGACAGACTATCACTCAGTCTCCAAATATTTTAAGTTAGGAGAGTGATACTAAAATATAATATTAGGTAACAAAAATACAAACGGGTAAATATATAAATCATTTTGACAATAAAATATTGACGTCCAATTCGTTTTCGTTTAATAAAAGGATTTGTGATGTTTCATCGTCCAGGCGGTCCCTGCGGGCTCGCTTTTGTGATTATAACTGTTGTTCTTTAAGCTGGAAACGTTAGATCCCTAAGGATTTACCAAATAATATTTTCTCTAATTCCTATGCACCTAAATATTTTGATTTTTGTAGCCATGTGTTAATCGAAGTTATAAAGTATTTGTGTGCCAAAATTTAAATGGAATCCATTCAGCCATTTTAACTTGATTGAGTAACAAACATACAACTGCAATTAAAGTCCATGATTAACAATTATTGAATTGAATCAAGCGTCACTTTGGGGAAATTCATGATTTAAAAAGAATCAAAAGGTTACCTTGCTATAAACCGCGGCAATCTGAGCAACCAGACTCGTATGGCACAACCCAGAAGAGCACCCTGCCTACATAAAAGTGAGACGCGCGAACCCGAACCAGTACACACCACACAAGTAAATCGCGATCGACAATCGACGTACGTTTCGCTCCGTAACCGAAACATCTTCAGGACGTGTTGACTCTACAAGCGTCACCTGCTAAGTGACATTTTTGTTGAAAAAATGGATACTAGTAAGAATGGAACCTTTACTACACTGCCTGGAGCTTAAGACCCGGAAGCAGGATTAAAGACGGTTTTTATAACGGTAAACATTCACTTTCACTGATCTACCTCGCTACCAAATATTTAAATAATAAAGTACATTACTCACGTAATATAACTTTACACAGACAGACTAACTCAATCCTACCGAAACGAAAGTTATATATTGTCTACTCTAAATAATATAAAATGAACTACCCGCAAATACTAATTTTTAAACAAACAATACTTTTTTTTTCAAGATTTTTAGCAGTATGGATCACAGACTACTAGTATTCCCTTCACCCCTCCTAGTAAGCTTGCATGTTTGTGTCAGGTGTGGGCCACGCCAGTAGTGCAATGTCCGGGATTTGAACCCACGACTTATCGATCGTGAATCCAACGCCCGCACCACTGAGCTACTGACGCTTGAAAATACTAACAATGTATTCTCCATTAAATCATTTACAACCATGAATATGTATTTTATAACTACAACAGTAATGTATTGGAATATTATTTAAACAGTAACATTTCGATATTTTTCGCGAAGTTTTTCAACTGAAATGCTCTGGGGAGCCACTTTTCATGATATAGCGTACTCTGAGGTAGTGTAAATATTAATATTTTTTGACAGGAGTTGTCAGGTTGTGTTCAATACTTTGAACTGATATAAAACAGTATACATTTTTAGCTACAACTATAAATTCAAAATTTAAATGACTCTCGACTGAAACTCTAATTTAATATAAACACCAAGTATCGATATTACCTTGTATAAGTCGATATTTTATATTGTTGAAAACAAAATATAAAAATAGCACTCAATACAGATTAAAAATATTCATAAGATACAAATAAAGTGTAGATTAAATATATACTGTTACGTACTTTAAAAAACTTGATACTCGAATCGAGTAATATACGATACTTGATATCGATAGAAAGGTATCGAGAAATACCGTTTATTTGTAAGCAATTTGAGTGCGCCAGCGCACAAGTCAGCAATGAGCTGATAGTCTTCAAACGGTTGACCAGATCTTCACAATACATAGCTAAGACCATCTCGATTTCATTACCTTTCAAACAAATAAAACTTCATCAGAATCGTTCCATTATCCTTGGCGCTACTATGCCACGTTACACAACGCCCCGAGGATAACTTTTTCACTAACAGACAATATGTATTCTAATCATGTTTGAAGGAAACCTCAATTAGTGGTCACGTATTCAAATCTGTATTCAGCCTTTCAAGCACTAAATCAAGTCAAACTAGTCTCTCATGCTCAAACTAGTATCTCACTAATAGATTGGTCAACTAATAGTTTTCTCAATTTAATCGGGTGAGATTTTACTATGTTCTATTGCAAATACTATACTAGTGATTACTTCAATTTATAATACTATTTTTATCATGTTTTCTATCCCAAAATAAATTCTAAAATATGGTTTTAGACTATCTGTCTTTTAAATTTGTTTTACTTTTTTTTTATTATATATGTCAGGCTATAATTAGAGTAGGATAATGATTATGAAAATTAATTGTCACTTCCGTCGCGATTTTTTTTATTTAAAGATTTTTGACAGCCTCAAACGAGTAAACGATTATCAATTAATCGGGATGCTAGCGCCCTATTTCCGTTTCGTTGATTAACTTCTCCCCACTAGTGGAGGGGCATTGCTACCATTGTCTAGTCCCTTTATATTCCCCGACTGACGCAGTACATTTTAGCCTCTCGACAAGTTGAGTTAACATCACCTGGAGTTGAAGTGTAACAAATAGTGTGTCGCATCACGGATATTGGACACATCGGACTAAGGATCATGTGAGTTCTTACGTCTTATTTATTATGAGTCCCTACATTGTATTTAGATGTGTTAACACAACCTTAGGTTAGGTTAAAGGATATCCTAAAACCTACACCTTGGTCACAAGTCCACTTGGTCACAGGCACTGCCTGGGTTCCTATCCAAAAATTACGGAGTCGTCAGTTTCGTTTAATTAATTTATCCAAATCGTCTCTCTATTCTGACATATATTTTATAAATTACTTTATAAGCTACATTGTATGATATTGTTTAATTAGTTCGAGAAATTATATTCAAATAAACATAAGTAGTACAAGAACTAGATAAAACTATTTAATGTATAGCTATTTCTTAGATATCAATGTCACACTGTCTCATGTCTTGTGCATGCTCTAGCTTTGGGTCTAATAAACATACCTTATCCAAGCATTTAATTAAAAAACCATAAACATTACAACTGACAGTACTATAAACTAGAAACTAATTCTAGTGTAGTTTACACTCTGTCCAATATAGCTTGATCGATGACAGCTGTCATCGCAAAACACGCTACGCTATGAAATATAGTATTTTGTGACAGTCAAATGTATAGTGACAATTATCATACTTTATTGACAGATCGTGACAATTAATGTTTCGACTAATTTAGTCGAGTCGATAAAAAAAAGAAAAATTATGGAAGAAGATTGGGAACTAATTTTAAATTATAGACTGCTTCAAGGAGTCAGAATCAGACTTTGATGATGACGATTTGGGTTGTGAACCATTTATTTACCAACACGGCACAGCAGCAAATTTCGTGCTCAAATATGGAGCAGCTTGACTGGGGTAATACCTCGACATTACAGAAAATCACAGCTAAATAACACTACTCTAAAGCAGTGTTGTGTTCCTGTTGGCGAGTAAGGTGACCAGAGCTTCTGGGGGGAATAGGGTCGACAATGCGCTTACGATGCTTCTGGTAATCGCTTACCATCAGGTGAGCCGTACGCTTGTTTGCCGACCTAGTTATATAATAAAAAAAAACGTGTTACAACTTCCTTTTGTTTGATTTGTTTGAAAAATTCAGTTACTGTAGTTGGAATATCGATAATTTATATCGATCTTATCCTCAGGTCCAGTTATGTCGAAGTGACAAGCTGTCATCGATCAAGCTGTGATGGACAAACTATAGTAGTTGTATAAGATAGTATATTTTAGTATCTAGTATTAGAACCCTAGAATTACTAAGTATTTTTCAATTTTTAATATTGAATATAAAAAATTCTATTTCAAAATATGAAAAGTAATATTTTCTTAGATTTGTACTTATTATTCAATCAGAGTATCCCTCCTGAGAGCCATAACTCATCCCGCTGTAATGAAACACTGCTCTGAATCGAGGTGACAAATATACGCCGCTGTGAAAGATTGTGCTTCAGCTCCTTGTTGATACATTTTTATTAACAACAATAACAACATTAAGTAAGATATTTTTGTGAAAAGTTTTGTATCAAGATTTTAGTTACGGACGTTAAAACATAATTCTCTATCACTGTCTGGATTACCTGAAATTTAAAATATTCGTATCTTTGTGGCGTTTCAGTTACGCTACAAATAAGTCAGAATTTTCTATAATGAGAGCTAATTTTTTTTTTTATAATAGATAAGGTGCAAACGAGATGGTCCACCTGATGGTAAGTGGCAACCATCACCCATTGACATCGGAAAAACAAGAAGCACTCTCTCGTTTTGTCGATGCGTTGCATCCCCGAAGTTAGAGTGGGATGGAGGAATGAAGAAGAAAAATGATGGGGATTCAGCGGACCCTAGGAAAGAGCCCAGAGTCCTCTAGACCCACAGCATTAATGGGATGGGAGAGGAAGGGAGTAAGTCTGGCTCACATGCGGCTCAACCGGAACGCGTCTATGACACTTGGCGGTAGGATTCGCATGCTGGTTGTCGCAAGCCAGTCGGGGAACAGGTCCCCTACCACCAACCGGGTGCTAGGTTACTCAGCTCTTACGAGATGCTCTCCCAGCGGCAGAGGGGAATAGTATTCTAACCCGGACCCTCACTGGTAGATCTAATCTCTAGGTTTTGCTTTTATGTACAATTTCTTATATATTTCGGGTTTCAATACTTTGAAAATATCAGCATGTATGTTATATAATATGACATATAAAATGAACATCCATCACTTCTCCAGGTAATGTCCACTCTATGAGACTGCGCATAAGACTAAACCCTAGTCCGACTGTAGAAGGAATATAGAGAGTTAAGACGGTAGTGGCACAGGTAGGGCAATGAGCAAGGTATTCAATTAACCAATAGAGAACGGTAGCCAATCAGAGGCTGTCAAAACCACGTGATTATTATTTTACTCGAGCACTGTAGATGGCGCTGGCGATTAAATTTTTCGATACTAATATATAAGATAAAAAATGATAATGTGAATTTTAGACATAAGCAGTGCTTAGGGATCCAAGTGCAAGTTTATAAAGCCTTTTAGTACAAACGTATATTTTAACTGCTAAATAAGTTGTACCTGTTAAGTTGTACGAAAATTAAAAATTGCTATTAGTAATGGATTTCCTTAGAAAAATCTATATTAGGAAGTATTTTATACATTTCAAATGATTTTTTTGCAATAAATGATCATAAATATTTCCTGGAACATACACATATTATACGTATGTGTATACAAAGAATATCTTTAAGTGAAATAGCTTAGATGATTAAAGTACTGGGATTCTTAAGAGAAATGCAAATGTCGTCTCCAGAGCCATCCATCACGTTGAAGTCACTTTAACCGATATGGATCGACGAGCGACGGGGCGAGTGTGATAGCTTTTATGTAAGAGACTTCAGTTATGAAACCAAAATTGGCTTTAAAGGTACAATCGGATTTTATATAAAAATAAAAAATATATTCAGGATCATTACATG
The DNA here is from genome assembly GCA_905147385.1 of Limenitis camilla. Classification (NCBI taxonomy): domain Eukaryota; kingdom Metazoa; phylum Arthropoda; class Insecta; order Lepidoptera; family Nymphalidae; genus Limenitis; species Limenitis camilla. The sequence continues at coordinate 14,810,533 of LR990236.1, read as the reverse complement.
CTCCAATCTGATTAAAGTTATAGAAAAAATAATCTCAATAAACTAGATGGCGCTGCACTAAATTATTATATATATATAAAGGGATCGAGAAAGTATATGAAGTAACTCCAAAACATGTGATAAAATAGAAAGATTATGAAACTAAATTAGAAATATAATGAATTAATAGAGCCAATGGATTTGCAAGTACCTGCCATTTTTCTGCTGTCACATAATATATCTCGTTATTAACTGAGGTAGGGCACAGCAGAAAACCAACTGAGGTAGGGTACAGCAGGAAACTTCCTGCTCAAATGTGGAGCAGCCCGACTGGGGTAGTACCTCGACCTTACAGAAGATCACAGCTAAATAACTCTACTCTAAAGCAGTGTTGTGTTCCTGTTGGTGAGTAAGGTGACCAGAGCTCCTGGGGAGAATTGGGGACAGGGTCGGCAACGCGCTTGCGATGCTTCTGGTGTAGCAGACGTCTATAGGCTACGGTAATCGCTTACCATCAAGTGAGCCGTACGCTTGTTTGCCGACCTAGTTACATAAAAAAAATAAAAAAAATATCTCGTTTTTATATAAATGGCCAGTTTTACCGCATCGAACCCCATTCGGGACGTTACCCTCTCTTAAATTAAAAACAACCAAAATATACTTATTACAACTTAATTATATAAAAACTCATTGCAAAGAAAGCAGTGCCTGAGGCCAGTTTATATCCTGATATAATTATTTACATATACTTATACTTAATCATGTTAGCAACACCGTTTATAAAGTAATATTAGCGGGTATAACATTTTATGTAATGACAAGTATTTTTTTATTTCTTTTTTATGGCAGATAAGGTGCAAACGAGCAGATGGTCCACCTGATGGTAAGTGGCCACCATCGCCCATGGACATCGGCAAAACAAGAGGGTATCTCTTGCGTTGCGTTGCATCCTTGAAGATAGAGTGGGGAGGGAAAGTGAAGAAAACAATGCTGCGGTTTCAGCGGACCCTGAGTAAGAGCCCAGAGTTCACTAGATCCGCAGCATTAATGGGATGGGAGAGGGAGGGGGTGAGTCTGGTCCACATGCGGCTCGACCGGAACGCGTCTATGACACTTGGCGGTCGGATTCGCATGCTGGAGGTCGCAAGCCAGTCGGAGAACAGATCCCCTACCACCAAAGGGGTGCTGGGTTACTCGGCTCGTACGAGATGCTCTCCCAGCGGCAGAGGGGAATAGTAGTCTAACCCGTCCCCTCACGGGTAAAAATTGTACCGACAAGTATACAAACAAGATTTCGCAAGTATACCGACGTGTAGACAAAATATAACCTTTAGCGCGATAGATTAGTCAGTCTCTCTGGTGCTGTCGTGAAGTGTACATGGAAGTTAGTATTACAGTGTATTGGTTAAGGTCACCCTTCTTGAGGTCCACGTAAGTAAACTTTATTATCAACCGTAGTTAGTGTTCGCGCAGCGAAGGAGAGGCCTTTAACCCTACACCTTAGTCGCAAGTCCAAGGCGTACTTTTATGTGACTAAAGTTAGATGAAAACATTCCTACTTAGATAAAGAAGATACTTGCCTTCTATCCCATTTCATCCCAGGTAAAATAGTTATATATAATATACCTAATAAAATATATTTGTGTTATTTGATAAGAGCTTTACGCAAAACATCGTAAGGGAAGGATATTCGTGAGTCGTAAAATGCTTTTATTAAGGAACTTCATGTGCCAATCCAATATTGGATCACGCTCCTCAATCAATCAGAAAAACCTCAATTAGAAAAACTGCCTCTACTCTCTCACTCTCTCGTTTTTTATACCAATAACATGTTTCCATAGTTACGTATATAATATATTTAGATTTAATTTTACATTTTAATCGCTATATCACTATATTGTACATTTTAATTTACCCACACAGCACGCACATGCACTTTATCCTCACGTCGATAGATGGCGTTATCGCACACTAATTTGTTTACTATGTATTTTTAAGTATTTTTTTTCGTAATGATAGATAGTCTATATCCTTCCACAAGTTCTCTTTTCTCTCTCTATTATATCTTATCAAAATCGCTTCAATTATTGAGTAACAGACAGACCATGTATTCGTTAATAGATGGCGTAAGTAGTCCATTAAATCGCAGTTTCGTTTGTTTAGTTTGTATTCTAGTTTACTTTCGTTACTTAATAGTTACTTTCGAAATTATAATTCTAGTTAGGATAGCAGATATTTTAACTTTAATTTAATAAATTTAGTTTTAAATTTAGGATATTGCCGATTGAAAGCTTAGGTAGCAAATTACTGACTATTAAATAGAGGAAATATTAGGTCAATTAAATATTTTTAAACTAATTGTCAACCGTTTTAACCATTCCATGATTTCGATAAGATCCTGAGCTATTTTTAGTAATCACAACCCAGGTATAGAATTACCGAGCCACTGCCCAAGTTCAGTCCGTACAGTCAAGATATTATTTTGGTGAGTACAGTCAAGAAGGTGCCGACTGACAGATTTTTTACGGGTACGTTCTAACTACGATTACGGGTCAAATACCGAATCTTGGTCCCAAATACAACCATGTTATATAACATTTTCTCTATGAAATTACTCGTCATACTGCTTTAAATCTATCTGTGTTTAGTGAGACTGTTCGATTTTTTTTAGTATTACAACATTATATTATGATAGTAATTCCAGAATTACACTCGAATTTGGCTAGAAAGAGTCAAATTCATAAAGCGGCATTTAAAGCCCATAAAAACAGAATACGAGAGACAATACACAACTGTAGAAGTAATTGACCACACTAGTTATAGCATAAGATACGACATCAATTTAATTTGTTCTTAGTAAATACTTTTTTTTAATGTTTCCATTTTTTGTATTGCATTGTTAAGTATAATAATATGAAAATTAAAATTACAATTCTGTCGTAAAGTTTTAATTCTAACGAACTGCTTTTTTATTTTCTTACGAATTCGGATTATGGTATTAATATACTAATGTGTGTTAGCGCGTGTATTTGAAATGGTTTTATTTTAATCTTTTTGTATTTTTATGACAAATAATCTTAAAATTATACCTGCCTGATTTAATTGAATTTCAAGAAATTTAACATAAAAAATTAACGATCTGTTTATGTTACGAAAGTGGAAACCAGACAGAATACCAGTGAATTAGCGATTTTATAGATGTTGCGGTTCTCTTTACAATTTTCAACTTTGCAATCTGGTGTCTTTGATGCTTGCGCTGACATGATGATATAGAATCGCTTAAAACAGTTTTTGATAATATCTATTAATGATGTCTTTTTTAAATTAACATTATTTCAGACTTTACATTGTGTTGCGGTAATAACTATATTTTCAACTCCAACTATTCAACATAAAGACATTTATTTTATTAGTTATAATAAATGAGTTAAAATTGTAGTGTACCAACATAGTGACACAATAAGATTTACATTCCTCTCTTTCCTTTAAGTTTTAAAATGTAATTTAAACATAGAACGTAAAGCATTAGTCTCTTACACTATAAGTGGTAGCACAAAAAATACGCTCGAGTGTAATTTTATTCGAGTCTCGTCGTTACGCTGAAATATCGTGTAATGTGGGAATAATCGCAATGTTATTGAGGAAACAAGCGAATTAGACGGTTTTATAGTTACTTACACAAATATATAGTTATATGGCAGTTTTCCCCCTTTACCACCCCTTGCTTACACCCCCATCTTAACCTCCTTCTCATCCCATACTAGTTTGTAATTGAAAATTGTTTCCTTGAGTTTTTTTAACAATTTCGTTGATAAAGTAGATTCAGCTGTAATAACTGTTTTTACTATTCATATTATTTAGTTTTTATTACCATTATCTCGAGGTATTTCTACACAAAATTGTATAGCATTACTGCGGCAGTTTGACTAGTAATTACGTGAAGCGAAAATTGAATTATTATAATGAAGAAACAGTGACTTAAACTAACACTTATTGGCGATCATGTAAGTCACTGTTGATATTTAGTTAATTGACGAAATAGAGCAGTGAAGGAGAGAATTTTACATATAATAATGCCGCTAAACCTGCTCCAGGTTCTCAAGCCTCAAGCGTTAGACTTAATCTAATTAAAACTAAAGCAGAAAAAGAATGATTATGGTTAAAACACAATATCAACATTAATATTTAAAGTTTTTTTAAAGATACGCGTACAGAAACCTCCAGCATTATTATACTAATATAAACGTAGATTAAACTTATAAAATATTCTACAAATAGTATAATAACAGCAAATTGTGATAATACTTCGCCGTAATGCGAGACTTTGTAGTAAAGTGGTCACACTAACATTTGTCATAACAATAGCCAGCTTATCGCTGTGATGCGGCTCCATTTACACAAGATTACTGTGCACTTACTTCATTATACTATTATCTGTATTATTATTTATCTTTTTAAACTATCTATTAATCTGTTAAAGTAATTATCAATTCACAATTAGCGCATTAAAGTGACAGCGGCTAAGGAAATCCATTTTCCATCTCTATGAGAGCACCTCAATAATGTTGCATGAAAATTATAAGAGGGAAAGAGAGGCAGATACCTATTACTCTAAAGAATTTCATATAAATATGCATTTCAGACCGGAAAATGAGTAGTGCTTGAGGTTTGTAACTCAAGAGAAGGTCAGGTCAGGAATGACGACCTTGACGAAATCACGAAAATGATCGTAGATAATAAATCAATGTAGTTAGAGATATCAGAAGAGAGATTATATATTTTCAAGACACTATAGGTACTTCTTCTAATCTACTCAGTAATACAAAAATATCAACAGTATTGCTAAGTAACCTAGACGAAAATAATAAAAACTAACAATCCTTATTGAATTTAGTAGCAAAAAAAGATAAAAATGTTACCAGTTAAAAGAAATTAGGTACAACACAGAAATTATCTTCCTCTATCTAATAGAAAAACATTGATAGTAGCTGAAGCTAAATTAGTAGTTCATCAAAAAAAAATACTCTAGCTGTTACGCAGATAAAGCCTGAAAAAGCAATAAACGGACATGCACATATAAAGATGTAAAAGTTTACGTATATTATATAAAAGAATGAAAAACCTGGAACTGAAATCCCAAACGTCATCACATTATAAGTAACAAAGCGGTTCCTCAAAGTGATTATGCAAATCCGACTTTAACTACTCCACTCGCCTTTGATGTTTGCCTCTTAATATTTACTATCTATTGAAATATATTTTTTTCAAAATTTTCTCTTTAAACACCATACGATTGATCTATAAAAGATTTTGCTTTGTCTGGATGTAGAAATTTTATAACATCATAATCACCTATTTACTGTTTATGTATTTTCGACATGATATCTTCTACATTTCATCATGGTCCTTAATTACCATCGAATGATTTTAAATCTGCTTAAGAACCTTTTTTAAATCATCAGTCTTCAATGGAAGAGTTAAATCGAAAATTCCTTTGCTGCTGCATAATCGCGTCTTTAATAAGATTCCACAGCCTATTTAGATTTGCAACTTAAGCGATTTCAAACTCACATTAAAAAGTGTTTAGTAAATAAAGCTTACTACTTTATACAGGATTACTTAAACGGTGGCTTTTGTACATTTTGTGTCCCATCTTTAATAGATATCTTAGTAATCGAAGACGGGATATTCTTACAGGAAACTTCATCTGATATATTGTTTATGGTGTATTTAATTTGAAACTTAAAACCTCAGTAAACCTAAGGTTTTAATTTTCAAGTTAAATACAAAAAAAATGCACAGCGTCATTGTAAACATATTTTGTAAATTTAAACATAATAATGTCTTGTATTACAGTTACTTTTCCCGTCATTAGCCTTCCCTCATAACTTTTTATAGGTCTCATGTGTACTTTAAACACGGACATTAGTGACGCGAGAATTTTGGCGTTACGTGGTAAAAACTTTGTGGACGCTTATGTAGATAAATATCATTTATTACTATACTTTTTGACAGTACTTCTGCTTTTTAGGATCATCATAACTTTTCACGTCAGTATTACATACGAAGAGTTTATCTTTCAGTGTCAGTCTTGATAGAAAAGGCAGAAAAATTCATGAAATTCTTGCATTATTAGATGATTTCTAAATTTCTTAAACCACACCTTTCATGGAATAAACATGGGAGGTAATGTTTTGAAAGAACGACGAGAAAGCATGGACAAATTTTTGCATTAGGACTTTTAAATTGCTAGAGCGACACAAACCATATTCGTCAATTGTGGAAAGAACAGAAATTTTTAGAGAGGCTGTCTGAAAAACGCCAAGAATAAATTTAGATTTTTTAATTTCTGAAGCAGCTAACCTAAAATAAATTATGGAAAGTGGATGAAAGAATTGTTTTTTTTTCGAAAATAAGGCTTGGAAAACGGGGAGGAAGGTTTATGAAATTTTTACATCATACTCGGACGTTTAAATTTCTGGAGCAGCTCAAGCAGTACTATTCATAGAAATGGTATTCATTGGCAAGCTGAATTCGTTTTCTAGTGGTCGAAAGCAGGAGTGGTGGGGTAGCCCAGTGTTCGATCCTGTGTACCGAGTCATGTTTGTTTTAAGCAATTAAATAGTATCATAGTGAGGAAACCTGCACTACATAACCGCACAGGGCCAGCGTAGGAGACTATAACATAATAGTCCTCTTACCCCTCCTCATCAGGAGGAAGAGACCAGGCTCAGCAGTGGGCCTTTAACAGGTTGTGATGATGATGAGTGGTCGAAAATAATTAAAAACCTACTAAAGATGCTACAAAAGGACTAATATACTATTCAAAGTGAATATTTAACCAAAGCTCGTAAAGCGGAGTATGGGGCTTACCTTTACAACCTACTGTAGGCCAAGGTTGATTATTGTTTAATATAATTTAATGAGGTGAAGTTAGTTATAATAATTTCCCGTCACGCAATCTTTTAATGTTTCACGCGAATGTTGATTATATTTATTAAACATATTTTCTTTTGTTCTAAGACCTGTTATTTTATTATATTCTTGTGCTAATGACCCGCTCACAATTTACTTTTTACTTTATCAAAGTATGGTTTTATAATATTGGTAAAATTAGCTTACCCGTCCCCGCTTCGCTGAGGTTCGATCTTAACCACGACACTATAATACTAACTTCCATGTACACTGCGCGACAACACCAGAAAGACTGAGACTAATCTATCACACTAAAGGTCTACAGTCTACAATATTATCTACACGTGGGTATACTTGAAATAATGTAAAAGTAACTACCCGCGAATACGATGTAGTAAACGAAAGTAATAAAGATAATGATGAGAACCCTGAGAGATTTCCTAATTTCTTATTCCAAAACAAACCCTTTGATAAACTCCGGTACTAATTAAAGAATAAAAGATTACGGTCTACTTGAATTTGTCACAAACAGATTGTCCTCATTCCTGTTGTGGTCTAATTCTCGTCAGTTTAATATAATGGTTTGCGTTGCTTTACTCCTATGGGTCTTACTCATGATTGTTATCTATATGAGAGCTATACTGCACAGTAACACGTAAAAGACAATAGTAACCTTAGACGGTAACAAAGCAAATATAATCTTAACACATAAATCCTTCACAACAGAGTCCCAGCATAACTATACCACACGAGCTCCGTTGGACAATTTATTAAAAAATCGATATTAAATGTAATTACAATAATTTGATCAATATCTTGATTATCGAATATTAACTCGGCAATACAGGCCTACGACCCCACCAGTCTTTATAGTGGGAATAGATGAGGGGGGGTATTTTGTATTATAAAAAGGATGACTTTTATGCAAGAAGGTTCAGTTGTTCTTGGAACTCGTGTGACTTCAGTCTTGTGTATTTAAAGATAGTTTGCCGAATATTTAAATAATTAGCTTTATTGTCACCTGGGTCGCAAGCCCCAGGCAATGCTCGACTTTCGTATAGATTGTATATTATTGTAGTGTTTTGAGTATAATTGTGCAGTAAAGCTACCGCGTTAGCTTTTAATCGGAACTGAGGTTATAATATTGTGTTGTTATAAATTATTACGTGGGTATAATTGAAATAAAATAAAGGGGAACTACTCGCGAATACAAAGTTATAAACGGTGTTGCTAACATGATATTAGCAATTCTGTAGTAATACCATTTAAGTTTAATTTAACCCTAGATTAACGACGTCACCAAATACGGAAGAAATTAATAATCAATTCCAATCCAAAATCTTTCGAAATCCATAAATTTCGGATTGAGATTCAGTTTTTACGTTCAAATCGTAAATGTGAATTTTCTGTAGTTTTTTTTAATAAATAAAATAGTCAAATAAAAAAAGTTTTTAATACAAAATATCAACTAAATCCTCAAGAATGTTGTATGTGAATGAAGTAGCAAAATCTACAGAACTGTCAAATTACATTGAAATTTAGTTTCATCATCACGACCCTTTAATGGCCCACTGCTGAGCCGAGTCTCCTCCTCAGAATGAGGCTATAGACCACCACGCTGGCCCTGTGGGGGTTGGCAGACTTCACACATCTTTAAAAACTTTAGGGAACTCTCAGGAGTGCAGGTTTCCTCACGATGTTTTCCTTCACCGTTAAAGCAAGTGATATTTAATTGCTTAAAACACACATAGCTCTGAAAAGTGAGAGGTAGGATGTCTTCTTTAGTCAGAGGTGTGCCTAGGATCGAACCTTCAGAGTAAGATTTGAAGTCTCAACCACTGGGCCATCACTGCTTTTTTTGCTTTGAATTTTAGTTTAGTAACATTTAATAAGGTTAGAATAAATTAAAATAGAAGATGGAGAATATAAACAGTTTGACAATATAAAATACACCTATTAAGGGGTTAGGGGTACTCAAAGACACAAGATTATCTATTTATAAAACTAAATTTTTGACCGATTGATTTTAGATGAATCTCCAAAGACTTATGGTCACTGCAAGGACACTTCTGTTGGAACTGTGTCAACACAAACGGCTATAACTTTTGAAATTGTAATATTTTTTTTTTCAAATTTTGGTGACTTCAAGTCAAAACAATGTGTAATGATGCCATATTATTAATTTTATAAAATTAAATGATTTAATGGCAAAAAAAATTACTGAAATCTCTCATTTTTTTATGTCTCTTACTACCTTAAACCCCCTTAGGGACCCCTTAAACTATCAATTACACGGTTTTTTTTTTTAAGTCAAAGTCTTGTGCGTGTTACTGTGCGGTATCGGTCCCATACTAATATTAGAAGTAATTAAGGACACTCAAGTTATACAAATTTTCTAAAGACGATTGAATGGACCCAATTTTCAAAAACACGCATAACTATAGGTAACTAACAAGATGTCTTATTATACATGAATTCCCACAAATGAATGGTAAATGAGTAGAACCCATCCAGTGAACCCACAGAACCTTTTTATTCCATATTGAAAGCAACCTCTAATTAATATTATACGCCGTTAAGAGGAAAAGGATCCGCTTTGCATATTTTGAAAATAAATCAATCGCAAACACTTCCGGTAAAACAAACTTCCGTTGAAAGTAAAAGCTTTTACTGAGGCACTTTTTAAAGAAAGTTTTTTTTTTAAATATTTGAATTGCCTAATTTCTGAAGGGCTTTTGGATGGAACATATTAACAGCATCGTTTAAGGAACCAGAATTTGACATATTTGAAAAGTACGGGAACAGTAAAACTCAACGATAATACTAACATGTAATCTATGATGGTAGCCGAGCAGTGCCTGGGGATTTAAAGATGCTTCGCCGCTTAACCTCGCTACCAAATATTAAAATAATATTGTACATTATTCACGTGCTCTTCGATAACGGAGGCCTAGCACGCCACCAAACAACAACACTATTAGACTTGAAAGACTAACTCAATCCTGCCGTAACGAAAATTATATAGAAATTGAATACTCATAGAAATATTTATGAGAAAGTAAATTGGGATATCCTAATCGAGTTTTGTTGTAAAACGATTATATTCAAAAGGTTCCAAGGGAACCTTTATACATGTATGAAAAGGTTTATAAAAGCAATTTCATATAATTAAGAAGCAGAGATTTTATCTGGAGATACTCCAGTAACCTCATATATACAAACTAGTCGACCCACCCCGGCTTCGCACTGATGCAATTTTCCACGTATAATACTTAAAGTGATCAAAAAACTATTTATTTTCCACATAATATTGCTAAATAAAATCAGGCATTTACCAGAGAAAACATATGTTATTATTATCCCACAGGGACTTTGAATTTTTACGGGATAAGTAGCCTATGTCAATCCAGATCAATCAAGTATCTGTGTCCAAAATTTCATTATAATCCGTTCAGCTGTTTGAGTAACAAATCATATTTATAAAGATAGCAAAATAAGATTTCAACATCTTCAAGCCTTTCGCGATAAAATATAGCCGTTCGTTCTCAAACTCTAGTCTATCTCTGCACTAAATTTCATCAAAGTTATTTTAGGCATGAAGGCGTAATGGACAGACAGAGTAGGGATGTCTTCAAAATACCTCCTACCTAGACACACATTAATTTGTATATGTCGCAGTCATCTGGTTGAATCTGCGTTCATTGAATGACGATATTCAATTGAGTGGCTAGGCCGAACGTTGATTGAACAAGCGTCACTCAACGTCCAACTAGTTAGCGGATTGTGACATAGCCCTTTGAACAGAGCGGACGTAAAATCAGTCAGGTGATTGAAATTTAGTTCATTTTTTCCCATTGCGGCGCTAGAAGTCACCAAAACAAATATGGAGTCAAACAACTCGCACAGATAGCACTGTGTTGATATTTTTTTGAAAACAATTTACTTTAAAGTGCGTTTATTCGTATGTAATTTCCTTTATCTAAAACTGGCTGAATACGAACAACAAAATCAAGGTAAGTTATTGTTTGAAAAATATTACAAAACGAAAATATTCTATGATAAATTGTAAAATCATAATAAGGTGTATATCATGACGTTCAGTCAAGATGTTGAACGTTACATTAAACTATTTGACGAGTTGTCCTTTAGTCACTCAATTGAATTTCATCATTCAATGAACGCGCTGGTCATTCAATCAAATAGCAGATTCAACCAGATGACTGCGACATATACATGTTTCCGATGGGCTTTAATACTCTTCACGCCTTAAGTCAGTATATAGTGGATCACATCAATTTTGTATTATACTAGAAATACACTACAAATGCAGATGTTTTAATTGATGATAGTTAAACGCTGCCAAATGTTGTAGGTAATTCGTTCCATAGACAACTTTCCAAATCTAAGGTCCCTAATGATATATAATTATGATAAAATATAGGAAATGAAACCCTAATCGAGTTTGAGTTTTATAATTACAACAAACCAACCCGCGACCCTTGCGTCTACTTCGATCGCAATTAAACTTTCAACTGATAACACACCAGAGCTTATTACAGCAAAGTTTATCCATTAGACAGTCTAATTTTAAATAAAACTAAGCAATGCCTGGGTACCGCGGCTCTGGTGCTGGTTTACTGACGCTTGATAGCACTAAACTTAACAATATTCACTTTATGGAATTACATATTAAATTATCTCTGATCGATCTTGAATCAAATTTTATCCATACAAATAAATAAAATTGTTGTGTCTGTTTGTGATATTAAAAGAACCGTTCTTTACTAAGTGCATATGGAAGTATACACGCACACCACATATACCAACAACAAAACATTTTTTACAATTTTTGTCTATCTGTCTATCTGTTTGTTCCGACGGGACTTTCACTGACAGATAGCCGATGTAATAATGAGTAACATAGGCTATTTAACATCTCGCTACGACCCTATAAAATAACACATTTATTTTATCCCCTAAAAATTATACTTTGATTATCATATCAGAAGTGGGATTAAACAAGCATTTTTTATCTCTCGTACGAAGCTCGCTCTTAGTTAACATGAATTATGAGCTGCTCCATATAACCGCTCTTTGCAAAATTAATGGGATGATTTAACTTTTTTTTTTACATTAACATGTTTTGATAGGAGACCCCGCGTGGAATATGTTATCATTAATGTTCTCGAAGTATACTTTATTTTGTTTCTCCATCAAATTAAAGGTGCTTTTAGGTTAGAATTAGATGAAATATTTTAGAACTTATAAGTCAATATCATATTACGAGAAAATGACTGAGGCTTTACTTATAGTGCAGGGTGTGCATTGCATACGAACTTTGTGGTGTTAGGAGCGCCGACAAAGATGGCGGATTTTCAGGAAATATCGATTTCTCAACTAATTCGGTTGGAGTAAATAATGACGAGCAAGCTATGGTGATGATTGCACGCGGGTGCCTACGGTGGCCTACACTCATAACTTAATATGTATTGAATTTTGTATAATTATATAAAATTACATGATCTCTCACTCACTATTAGACAAACTCCCTTCCTCAATCCCGTTTCCGTTTTCTTTTCGAAACGAGGATTGTCTGGAAGAGATGGCTAATTAGCCATAAGGCCGCCCGTTGTACTTTACAATTAACTCTTTAAAATATATTATGTATATCTTTTACTTCGGACATGTAAACTCTGGACGTCATCACATAATGTTATACGAGTAGCTTCTAATTATTCAATCCAATAATATTAGTTAAACCAATAAATGGTTTTTGACCTTCACAAAGGGTTAGATTTAATGAAATTTACCGATTTTGTGGTCTTAAAGTTTTCTTGTATGTTTAGTCCAACATTTTTAGCAACTATTCCAGAATAGTTTCACTTTTGCTTGATACTTTTTTTTTTACTTGACATTTCAATAAACTGAATTTTATTCATATAATCTACTTAGTGAAAAGTTTTATTGAAAGAACCTAATTTGAGTTTGAGTTTGAACATAATATTAAGACTTTCAAGACGTCAAGGTGATTTTCAAATTGTACTTGATCTGAATTTAACCTATAGATGACTAACATATTCATAAGAAAATAGTCCTTTAAAATGTTCGGGAGACCCATGAATTTTTTTTTTTTTATGTAACTAGGTCGGCAAACAAGCGTACGGCTCACCTGATGGTAAGCGATTACCGTAGCTTATAGACGTCTGCAACACCAGAAGCATTGCAAGCGCGTTGCCGACACTATCCCCAATTCCCCCCTGGAGCTCTGGTCACCTTACTCACCAACAGGAACACAACACTGCTTTAGAGTAGTGTTATTTAGCTGTGATCTTCTGAAGGTCGAGGTACTACCCCAGTCGGGCTGCTCCATATTTGAGCAGGAAATTTCCTGCTGTGCCCTCCCTCAGTTGAAATATTCTCTTGGTATCATTGCCTTTGTGCAGTGGAGTGAGAAAGCTGTATCCTGCATCCATCCATCGAAATGGGAGGATCCTTCGGCTAGGTAGGGTTGTGTAGCCACTTAGGAAACTTCGTCTGCGCGATAGGATTTTTACTCACCACAGTCTCTACTCGTCACACTTTCATTGGAATAGATCAATAAGAGAAAACCAATGTTCAATAGAACATTATTCACTTAATTCTAGTTTTACGAATTCACGAATTATTTTTGTATTCGCTTGATTGGATGTCGAAAATAACTGTTGGTTTGGGAATTTTACTTTAAATTTACAATAAACGAAATAGGTCGTTGACAGATGGATAATGTTTTAGTAAATTGAATTTTTAACTTCAAACTAATATAGAGATCTTTCCTTCGCTGAGGCATTTTTATGGGATTCGACTCGAGACTGTAGAACAATTTTATTTTCTCTTTAAGCACAAGTAATACCTTAGTACAAGCTTTTTCTAACACTTTTGATTGTCTTTGATTGGCAGGTAGTAAAAATATCTTCACTCCTTCATCAAATTTATAAATTGAGTCTCGATAGATCTGACGCCAGTTTGTCAAGTTATTTCAATAATAATATTGTTTAAAATGCAAGTAGTGCAAGTATCAAGAAGTCATTAATATATAAAGCATACTATAATGTACAGGATTACTTAAATTATGAGAATGCTTGAAATCTAAGTGACGTTGACTCTCAAACTAAATGATTTGTATATCAATAATTTATGTAAACATGGGTTTTTGATGCGAGTGACTGTTGAGTTTCTGGCCGGCTCTTCTCAACAGAAAACTGCTTTCCAAGCTAGTGGTAGCTTCAGACAAACTGACTGACCGACCAATTTTTGACGTATCAAAAGTACTTTTATACAAAAGTCTAATTGAAATAAAATATTTTGAGTTTGAGTTTGAGCTTAGTATGGTTGTGCAGTCGCAATCCTCAGTAACTGTTAGGCTATGCAGATCTAAATGGGACCGATACAGCACAGTAACACACACAAGACAATAATAATATACACTTAAAACAGAAATAAAATAACCAATATTAAGCAGTTACTCCATTATTAGTAATGTAGACGTAGCATCACGACACCACTGCACAATCTAACTACTAACTGTTATAGATAACATTCTGGAGAGTCTATCAATTCAAATATTTTATAAGGGTTCAGAAAAAGAAGAACTACATCAAAACCTATCTTTATTTTATTTCCAAGCAGTTAATTCTTTATCGGATCGAAACCGGACTATCGAAATATTTTATGTGAAGTCCAATCAGGTCATACAAGAGTTGCTAGGTGATAAACTACAAAAGCGTTCGAGTTTATGGCACTTCTTTCCTATTGAGTCCTATAAAATAAAGTGTTGAGGAATCGTACGCAGACTTTTGTGCTAAAGAAGGTTCTCGATAAGCTGAGAATTATGTCCTTGAAGAGATTTTAAAAGAATCGTAATAATTTTTCAGTAGCTTTCCTAGTTAGTTTATCAGAAGTTTGATTGTTACGGAAATATCAATTTTGTGGTGTTGTTTCTAATGCTTAATATATTGTTTATCCACTTTATTCCCGACTTGATTCATTACCTTAACACAATCAAACTAAGCCTTGCCCATCGATCCAAGAGAATATAAAGGGACAAGACAGTGGTAGGAATACCCCTGGGGTGGGGTAGTAAAATCAATCATAGAGAATTACTAGCGTGATATTAAATATTACCCTAACTATACTCGCCAACATATCATCATCATCACAACTCATTAATGGCCTTCTCTGCTGAGCCGGGTCTCCTCCTCAGAATGAGGAATGAGGAGGGTATTAGGCCATAGTCCACCACGCTGGCCCAGTGCAGGTTGGCAGACTTCACACACCTTTGAGAACTGTTTAGGGAACTCTCAGGAGTGCAGGTTTCCTCACGATGTTTTCCTTCACCGTTATAGCAAGTGATATTTAATTGCTAAAACCCACACAACTCCTGCAATTCGTTGATTTGTGTCTGTGTGGGGGATCGAACTCGGACCTCCCGAGTGACACATCGTTGACACACAACTAGACTATCACTACAAGCTGAAATATTATAAAAATGTAGGTCATCCCTTCTTCATGAAACACCCTGTCTTATAAATATAGAATAGAAAATATTCTATTTCAAACGCGGTGTCTAAGAAATAGAACGGTGGGAAAGAGGGTGTAAGTGCCGACCACCCTTTCTTAGAAGATCTTGTTGTCCATTGTTTTATTTATCTTCGTAGAAACGTTATCTTCTCTATTTTAGTGTGGTGTCTACTGCTAAAGATATTTATAGATTTTAACATAAATTTTATATCAATAAAAATTGTCATTTTAGTACTGTAGGCCTGTGAAAATATATTTTTTTTTTATGGTAGATAAGGTGCAAACGAGCAGATGGTCCACCTGATTGTAAGTGGCCAACATGACCTATGGACATCAACAAAACGATTTTGTTGATGCGTTGCATCCTCGAAGATAGGGTGGGGTGGGGGAGTGAAGAAAAACAAATGCTACGCTTTCAGCGGACCCTGAGCAGTCGGTCGGATTCGTATGCTGGTGGTTGCAAGCCAGTCGGGGAACAGATATCCTACCACCAAGGATTGTAAAGTTTATCGTATTTAATGAGACACAGGATGGACTTAGATTATATTTATTAGATCACGCATAAGACAAGACATTAGACATAATATTTGATGTAACAAAAATGGCCTATCATACTAAGTTTTGCTATCAACATCTGATCCGATGGATATGAAGCAGTGATTTTAAAAAGTCAACATTTTCTAAAGTAGTGCAAATATTGTTATTTAGAATTAAGGATAACTTTAGTCAAATATTAATTTATGGACTGTGATTTTAGTAAACTGGCACCTACACAAACCCCTAACATTTCTCGCTTTTCTATCTAAAATGATTCTCCAAGCGGGGTTGGAAGATTATGCAGGGTTGGTGTGACTGCCTTTGAAGGAGACAGTCTATAAATGCTTCAGAACGTAACGTATCGTATCTTGTGTTATCGTATCGCGCCCTATCGTATCGTATGATATCGTAGCGTAGCGTATTGTATTTAATTCTTTCTGTATACCAAATGGTTATTATTTTATCACAAAAAATGTATAAACGTCAAGATATTAGGCAATATAACAGATATTATTAGTAGGTATATGTGAATTATTAAGTGTAATACCAGATTAATTAGGTAGTCAAGATGACAATTAATTACGTAAGGTCGAGGATACCCTACAGACGACAATTGCCACACTAATAGCATTGTAACCTCAACCAGATCAAGCACAATTGCGGTGTTGCTATACCTATAAGTTATTCTACTACGGAATTCAATGATTTGTCTATTGAATATGTGTAGAGATATAAGAAATATTTAATGTATTAAATTTATATATATGTGACAATTTCTTAACACTATTTTGATCCAGTCTGAGTACATAAAAGCAAAATTAAAGAAGATTAAAAGTTAATTCCAACAAATAGCTTAGAATATACTTAATAGTAAATCCGGATATGACTTTGACAGTTCAAATGAAACTGGCTAATATTGGCAGTTTAGATAAAACTGACGAACATTAGTTTCACTCACGAAACTGTCTGATATAAATTATCTGTTAATGATCAGCCAAATGTGGCCATTTTGGGAGAACTTGCAAAATAGTCCGTTTATAGCTATTATTAGTACAAAAGGATTTTCCCTTCAATCTTAACCTAAATTCCCTCTAGTTTCCATTTCACTACATTTTCCTTACCTAATATTTTCATAATATTGTTCTGGCAACTATATTAATATTTTGATTCATAGTTCCCGCTACAAGTATGAAAATAGCTTCATTATAATTTCATAGCAGAACAACCCGCTTCTCCCTACTTTATTAAAAACGTAATCCCTACTAAATAACGACCCATTTTGTAGGGAACTGATTATTATTTGTCAGTTCTTGCATTGCTTTGCATTTGCTTGCATTCAAAAAATAGGGGATTTTTTTAATTTGATAATACTGAAAATATTACATTGTTTAATCTTTACTTATGTTTAAATGTTTTTTTACAGCTACATAGCTCAACTACCTAACCCATTTTTTTTTAATGATAGATAAGGGACAAACGAGCATACGGTCCACCTGATGGAAAGTGGCCGCCGTCGCCCATGGACATCGACAAAACTAGAGGGTATCACTAGTTTTGTCGATGCGTTGTCGCCTTAAAGATAGAGTGAGGAGGAGAAGCGAAGACAAGACTGCTGCGGTTTCGATGGACCCTGAGCAAGAACCCAGAGTTCATTGGAATCACAGCAGTAGGATGGGAGAGGGAGGTGTAGATCTGGCCCACATGCGGCTCGGCCGGAACGCGTCAGGGACATACGCATCGCTTACATAATGTTAGCTACTTTTTATCCCGACCTGTGGGATAGGAGGAAGTCATACATTGAAAAAACAGCTTAATACATCTGTTACAATATTTTTTATCCCAAAAAGAAGTATAATCTCTTTAATATCTAATTGTTTGTTCCATAAGATCATATAGTTTGAGTGAGTGAGTTCATTGGTAAAGGATAATTGAGTTAGTTAGCTAGTGGGCTATTTTTTATAAAACCATCTATAAGGATATACTTATACAACAAAGAAAATACTGTAAGATATGAAATATCTCTCGCAGTTTTAGAACATCTCGATTTTCTCTTTTCATTGGTTGAAAATTTGAACTTGTATCGGCAACCAAGTCAAGGAAATAAAATCGTGTCTGAAGTTCCAAACTTTAACATCTTGCTGAACTTTCAACTGTAGAATTAGACGTTTCCTTTTTCCTCAAGAGACTTACCTGATATTATCTGTATTATTATAAAAAAAATTGTATATTCATACTAATATTATAAAGAGGTAAAGTTTGTGTGGTTGTAGGGGGGTAATCTCTGGATTTAGTGAACCGATTTTAAAAATTCGTTTACCAATAGAAAGCCACATTACTTGTGAGTGTCATAGGCTATATATTAACAGGGATGGCAAAAAGACTTTGTCGTGGAAGTCAGATTTGCTGCAGTAAGTCGGAGAACAAATGGTCGACCTAAAACATTTCTTACGAACGCTGCCTTAACGATGAGAGTATAGGTTGTCGGTAGAGTATGAATGAATAAATTTTAAGACTTTTAGACAACTAGCAGGATAGTCTGTCTATCTATAAGTATTTTTAGCACTGCAACAAACTACCGTTTCCGTAGTTTCAGAAGCGGATTCTGTTTATTTTCCGCAAAAAATGAAATATTAAGACATCAAGCATTGATGTTTAATACTTTTTTATTTATTTGTTTGCTGCAAATAGACTCAAAAACTAATTAAATTTTTTAATGTTTTATGTGAAAGATGATTTATACAAAATAGATACTTTGTAAAAAATAGATTGTAAGAAATTTTAAATACGGATCAGTAGTTCCAATAATTACCTTTCACTGGAACTATTGATCCGATTTTGAAAATTCGGATAAGAGATAAATGAGCATACAATCTAACCAAAGCCTAACCTAACGATAAGTGCTCATCATCGCCCATGAAGAGAGAGAGAGAGAGAGAGAGAGAGAGACTCGTATATTACCGATGCATTGCCGCTTTAAAACTTGAGAAGGAGAAATGAAGAAAATAATGCTTCGTGTTTTAGTGGACCCTTAGAGAGAATCCAGAGTCTAGCGAAACGCAGCATTAAAGATATGGAAGGAGAAGGGTAGTCTGGCCTACATGCGGTGCGAATGCATCTAATACACTTCATAAGCCAGTCGGGGAACAGATCCCTTACCACCAAGGGGTGCTACGTTATTTGCCTCTTACGAGATGCTCTCCCAGCGCCAAAAGCGAATTTAATTCTAAACCGTAGTTTAGATCAAACCTGTAGGATTATAATTTTGGTTTTAAAACCCAAAGCAAACCCAAATCTTTTCGGTATATGTTGTCTGACATAAATCAAAACGCAGTTAGACATTATTTATACTAATATTATAAAGAAGTAAGATTTGTATTTTTGTATTTTTGTATTTTTGTATGTAACGAATAAACATAAAAACTACTGGATCGATTTCAAAAATTCTTTCACCATTAGGAAGCTACATTATCCCTGAGTAACATAGGCTATATTTATTACAAGAAAAAATTTGAGATCCTTAGGAAATCTCACGAAAACCAACCCAAGGTGCCAAAAAATTTGCCATAAAATATCTTTCATCGCATGCGCTGCAAAAACTATTGATGATAGAACAAAAAAATGTTTTACAATATTATAGAACGTATCAATATCTACAAAAAAGTCCGCGAGACCATATGTCCAACTATTATAGTTATGTCACTATAACTACTTTTTTACATTTTAAAAGTTGATAAAAATGCCTATCAAAATCAGACCATGTTTTCTATAACTTTGTATTAATCCTTATCCAAATAAATTATATCGTATTCAAGACTATTTCAATACCTGTAAATTACTTTTTGAATTATTAAAATCGGACTTTCCATTCAAAAGATATTATGAAATTAAAAATATCAATATAAACAAAAAATACACGACGACGCGACGGGCCAGTATAGCGACGCAGCGCAGCGAGTAAAGCGGCAAGAGAGGGGGCACCGAAATGCGGGAGGGCCAATATATTTTTAAAAATAATATTCCACCCGCGCGAAGCCGGGATGGGCCGCTAGTTTCATATAAAACGTAAGTCAATTCCATTTATCGTAGTATAAGTTCATTGTAAATTCTGGTGCGAAGCTGCGCCTTCCGGTGCGGAGTAGCCATTTCCTTACTTCCGCCGCGTACATCGAACTTAGTACACTTTAACACTTTAAAAGTAAGAATATATACAAGAAATATATTTAAGTAAAACAGTAACCAATATTAAACACTCCAAACTTTGGTAATGAAGACCTAGCATCACGTCACCACACCACTGCTCAACCATAATGGTCACCAGGCGAGCTCTGTTTGACAAATGGCTCAAGTCTATCGGAGCACATGTTACTTATATACAGTTTTGGAATAAAATAATAGGCTACCTGCTAATTATATGGGAGCTATACTGCGCAGTAACACTCTAACAATAATATTGAAATGTAATCTAGACAGTAGCCGAACAGTGTCTGGGGTTTGAGACCCAGGAGCAGGTTACAGCTCTTTCAAAATTTATTAACTCTCACCTCCAACACTAGACCTTGTCAACTACAATAGATAATAAGGTAAACTTACGTGGATCTCAAGAAGGTTGACCTTAACCACAACACTATAACACTAACTTCCATGCACACTGCGCGACAACACCAGAGTCTCATTGTCTACCCGTCGGTATACTGTCATTACATAAAATGACCTGTGTTGACGGCGAAGGAAGCGGCGGAGAGGGAGCGCAATGTTGACTCCCACCCTATGCGCCAGGGAAGAGGCGGTCGATGACGTGTTTCGGGGGCGACACTATGCTGATTTCAAGGGGAGACTCATCACCTTGGTCTCCCAGATGAGATTCCGGTTGCGGACAACTGCTGACGGGGTCGCGGAAGTACTTTTCAATTTCCCGTGGCCTCGTCCCTATAGCAGGAGAGTGGAACACTCCGGATCGTTTAGCGGGTCGGGCTGCCTCCTTCCGAAGCAGTGTTTGGGCTGTATCCTTCAGAGGCAGTCATACCAACTCCGCATAACATTCCCAAGTCCCCGCTTGGGGAAGTATCTGTGAGCAGATTCCTCCGGGTAAAAAAAAAAAGGCTAAACTCCTGGAGCTGATACCGTGAGCTTCATATAAACAGTAATTTAACCAAAGAGTAGGAAGGGTAACTAAAGGGCTCATTGATTTCGTATTACTCGAGAAAAGCCGCAGGTAATGCCTGAGTATATTATATAATATAAAGGATTACATTCCAATAAAATTGTAAAGAAAAAATGTTTTTAGATTATTTTAAAGTGAGGCTATAACAAGTTGTGAAGTCTTTATATATAATGACGTCAGCCATCTTAACAAATTGTACAATTTTTTATATTTTAGAAAATATTTTCAACTGAAATTAAATGTTTCATTTGAATTATTTTTCTAGGAGAAAGTAGAAACTGATATTAGTTTTTATTCTTTTCAGCACACAGCGTATGCCACACAATTACATTTCTAGACGTGCCGCGTTGGGCAGACCCAAGAATAGAAGCTGTGCTAAGATGCAACTACACTAAGGAGCCTGATGACCCTGAACTCCACTCCGTTAAGTGGTACAGAGGAAAAAACGAGATCTTCAGATATACGCCACGAGAAGAGGTATGTAACTATTACTAGGCACTTGTTAATTACCAGACACTTGTTAAATATTACAAGGCACATGTCCATTACCAGGAACTTGTTAAATATTATCAGGTACTTAATAAATATTACCAGGCATTTGTCAAATATTACTAGGTACTTGTTCATTACCAGGCACTTATTAAATACCAGGCACTTGTTAAATATTACCAGGCACTTCTCAAATATTACAAGGCACTTGTTCATTACCAGGCACTTGTTAAATATTATCAGGTACTTAATAAATATTACCAGGCATTTGTCAAATATTACTAGGTACTTGTTCATTACCAGGCACTTATTAAATACCAGGCACTTGTTAAATATTACCAGGCACTTCTCAAATATTACAAGGCACTTGTTCATTACCAGGCACTTGTTAAATATTATCAGGTACTTAATAAATATTACCAGGCATTTGTCAAATATTACAAGGCACTTGTTCATTACCAGGCACTTGTTAAATATTATCAGGTACTTAATAAATATTACCAGACATTTGTCAAATATTACAAGGCACTTGTTCATTACTAGGCACTTGTTAAATATTATCAGGTACTTAATTAATATTACCAGACATTTGTCAAATATTACAAGGCACTTGTTCATTACCAGGCACTTGTTAAATATTATCAGGTACTTAATTAATATTACCAGACATTTGTCAAATATTACAAGGCACTTGTTCATTACCAGGCACTTGTTAAATATTATCAGGTACTTAATTAATATTACCAGGCACTTGTCCATTACCAGGCACTTGTTAAATATTATCAGGTACTTGATAAATATTACCAGGCATTTGTCAAATATTACAAGGCACTTGTTCATTACCAGGCACTTGTTAAATATTATCAGGTACTTGCAAAATATTACCAGGCACTTGTGAAATATTACAAGGTACTTGATAAATATTATCATTTATATCATAATTAGAGGTATCTATTAGATCAAAAGCAGTGATAGCTTAAGTTAAGACGTTGATGAATTATTCAGGAGGTCGAGTTAGATCCCTCTCACAGGCACACCTCTGTCTTTCTGAGTTATGTGTATTTTGATATCACTTGCTTTAACCTGCACTCCTGAGAGTTTTCCATGTTCCCAAATGTGTGTGAAGTCTGCCAATCCGCTCTAGGCCAGCGTGGTGGACTATGGCCTAACCCCCTCCTCATTCTGATGCTAATTTTTATTTATTTATTTATTCTTTTTGCAGAAAATAAAAACATTGTACAATGAAATGGCGTGAGCGGATGCGTAGCCAGTTAGTAAGTAGGTGAATAACTATAAGAATGAGTATTGAGTGTGAGTTAGCGAATGCATGTTTGATCATATTACAGTGCTGTATCAAACACTCAATTCCTAAAGATTAAATGAGTGAACGATTCGGCAATTGAGTGGGAAAGTGAATGACTACAATAGTAGTGAGTAAATTGGTGCGTAAGTGAATGAATCCGTAACATTAACTCACTCATTCCTATGTTCAATGATATTGTCTATACTAATTTAGGAGTTTTAACGGAAAAAACAGGCTGAAGTTTATAAAAAAATATCATGATAAAAATTATCATATAATCGAATCGTAATCGCTATCCATGGCATTGGAGTAGGGTAGTAGTCACTTCCGTCGGCTTGACAGACTTCTAGATCCTTTATATGCGTTCGACAGTAGTTTTAGTCTTGCGCGGTCTCTCAAGGAATGAAGTAGTCTCTAGATAGTACTAGTGAAGTGATAAGTGCAGTGTTGTGTTAGTGCTGGAAGTTGTCTGATTATGGTCACGTGAGTACCTTACAATTTAGTTACCACGTTTTGTGTTAAGTTAGGTTTATGTGAGTTTTACCATGAGTTTAAACAGAGAGCCTGAGCAGTGTAGGCGAGTGTCAAGTCAAGGCACTGCTTAGGTTTCTCTCGTAATTGTTAGAGATCATATTTGATTATTTATTGATTCAGTAGAAATCTCTACGTTGCGTTTACTCAATAGTCCATTCAATATCATCAACCCTTATAGTATTCCCCAGTATTCCACTCTCCTTCTTCCTTCTTATCACTAAAACCTCCGAATTTTTAAGTTAGACCAACTTTATCAAAATCGTGTCTAAAAATTGGGATTCAGGATTTATGAGACTTTTATTCAGCCAAATTATTATAATTAAGAACCAACAGAATGGCTTCGTTTGACACACTCTGAGCGAGGTTAGGCAAACGAAGCGATCTTATTCGTTCTTTAAAAAAATCTTCCCTTGCTACACATACTCACACATCTCTCGTGAAAACGAAGCCTTAATCTAGCAGCTATTTAGTACTCAATTAGTAGTTAAATAAAATATGTCATGAAACATAAAATTGGACGTCAAATAAAACTGTCTCATAAATGTTACAGCCACTAATGATGCAAATTACAAACCAAGATTATATCTCATTTAGATAGAGAACCCAAAATAACAAGTTAATGAGTCTTGACATACTTTAATCTTAATAATATCGCGCTTATCATTTGGCTCTGTGGACGCCATTTTTTAAGTTAATCGGCCATATTGGAACTGCGCCAACAGATAAATTACAGAATAAACATTATTTGTGAATAAGGGGAACCCACATTATTTGAGGAAATTAGAAAAACTAGAATAACTAATGTTTTTTAAGATATACTTTAATAATGTTCTTAATATTCGAATGTGGGTAGGATAAAAAAAATTATAACTCCGATAAAAGCCAATACAACAATCAGGACTACTATTTGAATAGTTAAAATTTACCAATGTTTATTTTTTTATTTGTAAAGTTATCACTGTAACGTTGTTTATGTAAAAAATGTATGTATGTATGTATGTACTTAAGTCTATTATATCGCAGCGATTGTTTAAATTGCTTATTACTTTTAATGAGAGCGCCTACCGTTTTTTTTATTAAATGACTCCACCGCAAAGTTGCCTGGAATAGATCGCTCTGAGCGATAAGGCCGCCTATTGTACATATATGTCTTTTGTTGTGTAATTTTTTGGTTTCTTTTTGTAACATTTTGTGTATAATAAAGTATATTTATAATTATTATTTGACGAGTAATTTCATAGAGTGAATACTGAATATCACAGTTTGAACTAACTCTTACCTGAGTCACAAGCCCCAGGTATTGTGTGACTTCCAGTCATGTCTCGCGATAGTGAGTATCCATGTATATAGTGAGTATGGTGGCTACTCTATGGTAACAAAATCATTATTCTTGTGAATAAAATAAAATGATTAATACTTTAAAATGTTTAAATATCTTCGTAATATAAAATTAGTGAGTAAGTTTATTTTAAAAGCAAAGTCCAGGTAATCCAATACCCAGGTAACGTTCACTCAACATTAAGTTTGTGCAACTAACTCGTTGTTAGCGAATTGTTTATTTGAGATTCAGACTCATGGCTCTTTTAGTTACGGATTGGAGTTACAGTGATTAAATATATGAAAAAAAAAATAATAAAAAAAAACAGTGAGACAGATATATTTTTTTAAAATAAATCTTACGTAGAAACTCTACAGAGAACTCTACATGAAGACATACCTCCTATCGTAAGGTCCCTAGATTCCTTCTACTACTAATAGGGATTTCAAAGATAGTACTAGAAAAAGATAGTGTGTAAAAAAAATTGACTTTTTTTAACTAAACAATTCTCATTATAATCACTATAGAAGCTAAAAAAACTTGAGAATCGTTTCTGGTTATTGATAGAGTTTTGAAAAGTAAATCAGTATCAGAGATTATAACAATAAAAATAAAAGGAAATTAGGAAATGAGAAATATCCTTGGAAGTAGATAGTACCAGATAAGGTAAATGGCAAAAATTATAAAGAAATTGAAGTTCTATTTAAAGCAATTTTTAATTTATATTAGTGTACGATACTTAGAGATTTTATTACTATTATAATTTCCTACAGAAAAGAGGATGTGTTGGCGATTAAAGTGACTAAAGAATAGAGAACTTCTTTCTGAATAATATAACCTTTGAAGACCTAAAGGGGTATGAAAAGAAAATAGTATCAGTATCTTTGAACGGTAAAAGTGGTTTGAAAAGAAGATAGTATCAGAGATCAGGAGATAGTATCGGAGGAATTGTGATGTAAATAAGTTAAAGATATTTAAAGAAAATATTATCGTAGTCGTTGTCACTGATGAGAAAGAACCTAGATTTAATTTTGCAAGGTATAAGATATAAGCAACCTAAAAGATAAAAGAGAAGATATAAGACAATATTCTTACAGCTAGAAACACATTAAATTGTGTTTGTAGCTGTTGTTGTTACAAGGGCAAAAGGAAATATAGAGAAACAAAGAGCAAACAATTTCAAAATTGTGTACCAGTCGAGTTTAGAACGTTCAGTTTATATTTGACCATGTTTTGGACACAGTTTCACGTCTTATTAATAAATTCCCCGATTTACTTGTTTTTGGAAGATTAAATACAAAATAACCTAGAAGCAAATTTTTTGGAGTTAACTTAATCAGATACTAAACACATGATTTTTAGATATCTTTTAAAGATTAACTACAAAATAAAACAATAAATTATGAGTGAACTTTATCAGATACTGGTAAACAAATGAAATGGTTACATTTAGGCTGCGTTTCCACCAGGTGTCTGCGAGGATGTGTTTGTAAAAAATCAATAGAAATAAATTACAAAATTTGTGAAAATCAGACAAGCATCCAAGACAAAATAAATTATAAAACCATCTGTAACTCTTTCCTTATTATTTTTTAAGTTTGGCAATTGAATTATTATCAGCAACTCATCTTGTGTTTCAGAGACTTTATAACTTTGTCTATTTAGACAGATCTATAGATCATCTTTTATCAGACTGACTAACAGTGCGATTTTATTTAAAAATACTTTGGGAATATAAATGTTTAATTTCAGTTGCACGATATCAGTCAATCAATTCAATGGAAATGGAACAAACAATACCGAAAACTTTGAATAGTACCAATACTATGGACAGTCAGATTGATAATGTTTTTTTTTTTATTTTAACCACTAATTAAAACTGATTTTGAAATATTTTTCAACTGCCTGATAAGCTGAAGAGGCACAATGAAAGTAATAATAGAGGGCTAGAAGAAGAACTAGATATTAATTTTAGCAACAATTTTCTATTTTGCTTTTCATTGGCTTGACAAACCTTTGAGATTAATAGTAAGATTTCAGGCATCGTAAAAAGATATCATTAAAGAATTGATTAATTTAAAAAAAGCATACAAGAATAATAAGCATGAAGATAAGAAAGCGAAGAAAATATAGTAAAGAGGAAAAATTAAGGAGAAGAAGAAAGGAAGCAACCAAAAATAAAATAAGCAGCCAACCAATATTAAATGATGAAAATACATTTTATGATAAGCTATAATCCAATATACTCGTATAGACACATAAGTTTCCGTACATTGAAGGGAAGCCTATAAATTACAAAAAAAGACAAGTGATCATGATAAATAATAAGAATACTTTGTTGACCTGAACCTAGGTCACAATGCCGAGCACTGAATGGTTTTCTAAATCCATAGTAGCTACTATTAACCTTTACATGTTATTGTACATTAATGTCAAGAGTAATCTTTTTTATCTGCAATTTGAAGCCACGATCACAACTTATGTGCGACCATTCCATCAGAAAGTAATTCCTTCTGTCTCCATTTTGTTTTATCACGCTGTTATTTTGCAGTACTAAAACATTATATTGTTATCTTTACGATCACACAATTATATTTTAGAGATGTTATATCAAAGAGTTATGTTATGAGATTTAGCTGTATGTCTGTGAATAGTGTTTCTATTACATGATCTGCCAGACTTTCTGAATGTAAGTCTAATCCTAAGTAACACAAGTCACAAGGAACATGATAAAGAGAAACATAATGGTATTGAGAAACCAAAAATGTTAGGTGCAATATATATGGAAATTTGTACAGATCCTATTGATAATATCTTGGCATCATCTAATACGGAAGAGCATGATAAATTGACACGCGTGGTTTTTCCAGCAATCGGGCAAGCTAGACGTCATGTTAGTCACCAGAACGAAAACTTAATTAAGTGAACCTGAGTATTTAAACATACAACTGGATGGAGCAATCACTCGATCATTAATAGACAAGCTACAAACACTATTACTAAGATTTTTATAAAATTTAGAATCTGAGAAAATGTTGACAATTCGTATGAAGGAAAAAAAGAATAAAATTTAACAAGTGGTTTAAATTAGTAACTAAGTTTGCGCAAACGAGCAAGAGGTCCAAATTATAGTAAGTGGTCACCGTCGATTGTCGATGCGTTGAAACCTTGAAGATAAAGTGAGGAGGGGGAGAGAAGGGAAAAATACTTCGGTTATAGTAGACCCTGAGCAAGATAAACACTTGCGGTCGGACTCGCATACTGGTGGTCGCAAGCCGGTCGAAGAATAAATCCCCTACCTCCAAGAAGTGGTGGGTTACTCGCCTTTTATAAGATCTCGCAGCGGTAGAGTTGATTTAAATTTTAACCCGTCCTCTTACGGGTAATCAAATAACATTTTATTTACTAATCTACTAGATAAAGCACAAATATAGACCACACTCCAATATTGTAACAAACAAATACGTAAATTGGTAATTTATTCAATTAAAACTTTTTCCATTTGCCAAATATTAGCATTGCAAATCATTCTTTTGCTCACGAAATGAAATATGAGAATTTCGATCCTTTTGTTCGGATGTAATTGAAAACTTATTTGATTATATCTTTATTATGGATTGCTGATGGATGACCCCTATCATGTTGAGATATAACTCAAAGCTATGTTATTTATTTACAAGGTTATAAATTAACAAATTGTGTCATTAGAGATCCATTGACAGATTAACACATTGTTAGATGATAACTAATATATTCTTAGATCGATAGATTGATATTAGACAGACTGAATATGACACGCAGACTGATAGATTACTACTACAGACAGACTGACTCAAAGACTAATATATAGATTAACAGATGACAGACGGACTGATTAATAAAGTCAGATATACATACATGATAAATTGGCGATCAAAGTATTATAAATAATTGTAAGTTTGTAATGGTAATAAGTTAAACTTTATATGTATGAACGATTCGAAAGATAAAGCTCTTTAAAGACAATAAATTGTATTAATCACAAAACCCTAATCCTATAGCATTATATTCTTCGTAGAGCCAAAACAAACAAGCCTAAGTCCATGTTAAAAATCGCTGCTCTGTCAGGACTTATCTGCTGCCTGATCCTTTGAGGGATTGTTTTTTCTCTCAACTCCACTGAAAAAAAGGAACATTTTGTAAGCGACATGCGGATTATATTTTACATACTATATTAAAAATACTTGTATATATTATCGATGCTAGCAACACCGTATATAAGTAGTTCATTTTATTTTATTTCGTTTAGACAATACATAACTTTCGTTCCGATAGGATTAAGTTAAGTCTATCAAGTGATATCGCGCAGTATGGTGTTGTTTGGTGGCGTGGTGCTAGGACCCTGTTATCGAGTAGCACGTAAGAGTCGAGCGGTGGAGGTGAGAGATTATGCATAATAGAAGACGTCTTTAAACCTGCTTCTCAGTCTCAAATCCCCGGCACTGCTCTGCGCAGTATATCTTCCATACTCTGAATATTAAAAAATAAAATTAGAATATATATATAATTCCCCGACGCCCTCCGTTTTATTATTTTAAAGCCTTTCGTATTTTATGGCAATGATCAACGAACAGACATTTTAATGTTTATGTGATTATAAATAATTTTAAGTATACCTGGCCAAAGTAATAACTTCTCCAATTGGCTCATAAATATTTGGGTAAGTCAGACCGTAACCAAGACCTCTCTACTTTTTATCTGTACGTCTTCGTGAATTCATTGAAATAAATAATTATTTATTTGTTTCCAATTTACAGATATATTTTACACGCTAATAATATAATATGTGAGTGTGTTTGTTTGTTTGTGTATGAGTGTGCAACGTGTGTAAATGCGAAACATGTGCTTATAAAGTTTGATCTCATACTCTCTCAAAACAGGCGTAGATCGGATAGAGTGTGTCAAACTATGCCTCATATAAACTCATGTCAACTATGTGTCATACATCTGGCTTAATGGGTCAACAATATACATATCTAAGCTCTGTTCTATACAATAGAATCAATAAGGAGATAAACATTTACCCACTTAACTACTTTCAATGTAAAACTCAAGTAACCAGCTGGCTTCTAAACTTACGTTACGATGAGACAGAAAATCTTCTCAAATTTGTGACATAAAACTCATTCCTATCCCTCCTACGAGAAAAAAAAGTGAATGTTGTAACTATTTCTTCTATTTCTATTTAGTAGTATTTTTTATCATTATTTTCTATTACCTACATTATTTATACGAAACTTTTGTAAAGTCGCTCTGTTGGCGTGCGTTAGTAATCTGCGACACAGTTTATACTACTGCAGTTACGATTTTAAAAAAAAATTCTGGTATTAATGAAGAAAATTTGAATGAATGAAGTCATATTTAAATCAAAAACTTCTTGCCATTAAGTGTATCTTATATTGATGGGCCTTTCCCCGCCATTTTCTTACACCTTGTATCACACAAACACCTAAGTAACGCTCCCGCCCCGGCGAGTGATACGCTCCATCCATTTTACCTCACAGGCGAGTATTAGCAATTTGTGATGTGGGTATTATTGGGAATACTGAATCTTTTATATTATTGTGTTTTAAGGTTCAGTTTGATCTCGAATTCTATTTATCCTTTATTCTGCTATTCGATACTCTTTTATAAATTTAGAGAAGTATTCTTTTGGTGATAAATGGTGATTGTTTACCTGATAAAACACGAAATATAATATTACTGTAAAAATGTCAGGAATAAGAATTATGATAATCATGCAGCTTTATTAGTGCTAGGGGAAAATAATCGACCCTGACGAACCTACCCGATTGTTGTAATTAATGTGAAAGGAGATAAATTCTGGCTTGTATAAAGCGCGACCAAAGAGTATCAAACACCTTTTCCTAACAGCTTTAGATGTTAATACTGGTCAAGGAATGTTGAGTTTCTGATGGTATAGAGTCCTACTTGCTAGATTAAAGAATCACATTGTGGGTTATTTTTACGAAATTGATTTTGTACCAACATTCAATGAATATTGGTTGTTATTAACAGATGGCAGGCAATTTAATCGTACTTCATGATTTCAAATTGATCAAGGATCGTGACAATTGATTGGCATTCAATCCGATAGTGAAATTCCTTAACGTAGGTATGAACGTAAATTCGATCTCATTTTCTCCTTTCTGAAATTACTCCTTTAAAACTGTAATACCACGAATATGGCAATGCACCATTTCCAGTTAGTATTGAAAAGTACTTCGAGAACATAAGCACTATAGATTGCATAATGCACATGCTCGACAACCTTTTATTTGTTTTCCAATAAAATCGATTGAAACTTTGTAAAACTGAAATTTAAATAAACGATAATAGTTAGCTTTAGTTAAATCTAACGATGTCATATTATTTTATGGACATTGGTTGAATAAAATACAGTGACTATTTTTGGATGCTTTTCGGTACTTTTCGCTCGTAATATTTGGTATTTTAAGTAGCTTTGAGCTTTGTATATAATTCCCATTAAATCCTCCCTAAAGCGCCATCATTTGTCAAGTGACTTAACAGCCTCTTATTACGAAATTGGTTAAACACAAAGGAAACCATAAGCTTCTCAACAATGGAAGTATTAAAGCAAAAAATAACTTTTCCAAAAGTGTCTTCAACCCGAGTGACAAGTACCGTTTCTTATTAAGAAACGTAATGTTTGGGATTGTTCACAGGACGACTGATGACAAAGTCTGTGTCAAAATGAAATTTCTGCAGTCATTAATGATATATGTATTACTATAAATAATAAAATTTACTTAACTGCAATAAATAACGATGAGCTATTCGTTACCCCGATTTGTAATAATATTTACTTCACTGTAAATAATAGCGATAATATTAAAATTCACTTTATTGCTGATTGTAATAAAATTTAGGTATGGATACATACTACTGGTATTCCTCAACCCCTCCATGTAAGCTAAAATGCTTGTATTAAAAGTGGGCCACGCCAGTAGTCCAATGACTGGGATTTGAACCCACGATCTATCTTGAATCCAACGCCTGAACCCCTCAGCTACTGACGCTCCTTTCAAAACTTCATGCTAATTTATCATGATTTTTTTAACTCCAATTAATAACAGAGTTCACTCCACTGCAATTATTAATCAAATAACTTATCTGCAAATAATAATGAATTTTGGTTCATGGCAAATGATAATAAGATTGATATCATTATAATTAGTAATTATATTTACGACACTGCAATTAATAATGAAACTTTTTTCATGGCAAACAATAATAAAATTAATTTTATTATAATGATTAATAATTAATAATTTGCATGACACTGCAATTAATAATGAAAATAACTTAACTGCAAAAAATAATGAATTTTGCTTCATGGCAAATGATAACAAAATTGATTTCATTATAATTAGTAATAATATTTACGACACTGCAATTAATAATGAAACTTGCTTCATGGCAAATAATAATAAAATTGATTTTATTATAATGATTAATAATATGCATGACCGTGCAATTAATAATGAAAATAACTTAACTGCAATTGACAATAAAAAAATAATGATGAAATGTATATATTTCCTATTTTTTTAATATGAACCAACATCTTTTAATATATAATTCAGCATATTTTCTCGTCCAGTAAATAAAAGTAGCTATGACTGATTTTGCTTATCTGTATTAGTCACCATGGAAACCTGGGTCATTGTGAACGTCCTGTAATGTTAGAGATTGTGGAACAAGGTCAAGTCTGAGGCAGCAATAAAAGAATTAAGTGCTACTTAGAACCAACCGAAGCTTGACTTCTAAGGCTTCTCTTTTATTACAATATTCTAAAAGTTGAATTTAAAGGACGTCATATTTATATTAAGGCTTTTGCACTTATTATTTTGGACCTTAACAGACAATTCTCATTTTCAATGATTAAGAAGATCTTAAACTTGTAATTCGATAAAAATATATTTTCTAACTATAGTCTAAGGAGACAGATATTTAAATGCCTTTATATGAAGAGATTTAGTTGCAGTCCTGTACTCGTAGACGAGCATGTCTCTGGCCCTACTAGCTTACATACTCATTGGATAGACTACCAATACATCCACACTCGTCTGTAGCTGTCGTATGTCTAACATATTTACAGTGGACTCTGATTATATTACTCTTTAAAGTCGAATGAAAAACTTTTGTCATTTAGATTTTGGACGTTTTTGCAATTTATGGTGTTATTTAAATTAGTATAAGATTATTTATCTGAGCTTTAAAATAGTTTAAGTGATTATCTACTTTCTAAAAATGTGGTAGAATTTAGGTACAATTATTTGTGATTTGGTTCATTTTCAAGCACTCATTGTGTGTCATTGTCATAGTATTTAGGTAAACTATAAAAGTATTCAAATAGGTCTATTTAACGAGGTCAATATTTCTGTATTAAAAAGATCCGCGGGAAGCGAGAGCAGTAAGAGTTCATCAGATAGAATACAGAGACCTAATTCATTAGCGTCAAATAAACTAAAAGTTTATCTCGATGTTGGAATCAAGTAATTTTCAGGAAAGCATCCATTCATTTTATTTTATACTGAATACAGTCACAGTAACATCTTTTCGGTTCCTCGCTTATTAATTAGGAAATGGAGTTCATAATATTTTACCTATTTATGTTTATATTACTAAAACGAATTTAGGTTTGTGATTGACAGAACACCAAATACTTTAGCCTCTATTATCCATCAGAAAAAATTGAGATGTTTGTTAGAGTCTAAGTATAGTTACGAAATCAAGAAACACAAATGAGTAACAAATCTCAAAACTTAAGATAGCTCTACTCGTCATTGGAGTCCAATAATAATAATATATGTCAGAGAAATAGATGAATAACCAAATATTCTAGGACAAGACAGTGGTAGGAATACCCCTTCACCTGTGGGAGTAGAATTAAAACCAACCAATGAAAGCCAACATCAATAAATAATGCGTGAAAAGTCTTGAAAGAACACACATGCATTTCTATATACATAAATATGATCGTACTCCAAAACCTGCAATAAAGAACATATGAGTTTGTATGTAAATATCAAACACGCTATCACAGTCGAATAATTCCAACGCTTTTATTTGATACCCTATAAAAAAGAATACAATTTTGTTCAAATTCCTCGGATTTGTGGTAGCGCAAAGATAAAACGGTTTCCACATATTAAATATCCTGCGACTTGACATTCTTTATATTAGATTTCTTGTTTTTTGGACAAAAGGACTTTTGTAAAATCTGGCTTTTCTATCACAAGAATATTGTGCACGATATAATAATAGAAACTGTCACACCGCTTTGCTTATTGTGTCCCCAACGTTACGACAAATTTTATTGGAAGCTATTGTGTCTAATGTCGATCATATCATGAATAAATAAAAAAATAAAATAAAAATAATGTTGGCCAATGACAAAAATTGTCACACAGATGTATTTATTGTGACCTCCTCCTATGTTACGACAAGTCTCATTGGACATTTTTAAAGATTTTAAACGGTAAACACTCACGAATACATACGATACAAAAAATTACGTGAGCGTTAACCGTTTAAAATCTTTAAAAATGACTGATTACCACGTTAGTTTCTATAATAAAAAAGTCTAATTGGAAGTTATTGTTATAACAGAAACTGTCACACCAGCGTGTTTCTTGTGTTACATCCTCTTATATTACGTCTAGTTTTATTGGAAGCTATTGTAACTCAAATTGCACGCATCCGAAGACGTGACGAGTAGCTAGTATTTTTATATTAATATTTTCCGTGAGTAATTTCCTTGATAACGCAATATCATGGCCGGAATCATACTTTACTCCCCGGGTAGATAATATAATCTCAGCAGGTTCTTACTTGGCGTAAATTAGCTCAGCACAACCACAATAGCCTTCCTTGTTTCGTATAATTTACCTCTACCCCAAAGTACACCAATTTTGTGAGAATTGATTTTATCTTTAAATAGATAAAAGATGTTTTTTTATATTTTAAAATTATAATTTCCTGCTGAAGATGTATAGTTCATAAAAGTCAATAGATACTCGTATATCAGGAAATCATCTAACTTAATATAAATTCATGAGGTTTCTGTAAGCAACTTACAAACTTCCGAAGTTTATTAATATAATAGAGAATACAGCTAGTTTAGAATTGCATCAGCGGAGCAAAGTTATTCAGAACTTATCACAGATAATTAGTTTGAATTACTAAGAAAATTCTTGGATTACTTTTAGATATTTTCTATTGATAAATTAGAAGGGATAAAAGAAAGTTTAGGTGGAAAAAGAATATGTCCTCCTCTTATTATAACTATAAAGAGAATTTGAACAGGCAGGTCCAAAGATTTTTTTTATATTGCTATAAACCTATCAATATTAAAAAGTTAACACTACAATCGGAAAAAAATTTTTACGTATAGGATGCAGAAATATTGTAATCGTATCTTGGTGCCATTTTTAAATCCCACATTGGGCGCCAAAAGAATGAAAACAAATTAGGAGATCGTCTTTTACCAATATAATTAGATTATAAATGAACAAACAGCTTAAACTTTGTATGCCAGTCTATGAGATACAGTGAATGAATTAAAAAATATTCTACTTCGTTTTGTAAAATACTTATCCTAGCAAGCTATTCATTTGTATTTTAAACTAAAACAATTATATTATACTTCCAAAATCCTCGACACAATTCCGCCGGCTAATATTAGACCATGAACACAAAAGCTTTTTATTCAAATGAATTTTGGAAATAAGGTACAATGTTCAGTAATTGTGTTTATACTGGGTCAGCAATGATTATGGAGTTTAATTTGATTATCATAATAAATGCTTGGTTAGCATTTAGGATTAATTTTAAAGGGTTGTATAGATTTAAGTGATAATTTTTCACCAAATAGTTCTTTTTGCATAAGAATTCCAGAATAATTTCATGTAATAAAATTCTTTTTTATTTATAGAGATACCATAAATAAATAGATATAATTCTAGATTAGATTGAAAATAAAAAAGCAGTTGTAAAAAACTACTCTAGTGTATTATAATTGAATTTGAGAAAAAAGAATCACCATGCATATAATAACATATACCTTTACAAATATTACCAATATATAAAATCTTTGATAGTATAGAATATAAGAATTACAAGAAAATTATTTAACTTGTCACACAAAAATAAAAATCTGAATAACTGTCTAAATATTATCTAACCAACATTTTAGGACTATCCCTCTCTCATTTTGAACTTATAAAAATTTAGGGCACTAGCATAAAAATAAAGTAAAAAGATATAAATAAGATACGATTAGGTCACATAGAAATAAGATAGGTCTAAATAATATCATATCCGAAAATCAATAGAAGATTCCAGATTAGAGATATTTCAATACAATACTTTTATTGTCGCGCATACCTATAGAAAGGAAGGTAATTTAAGAGATAAAAGATTGTTATCATAAAGGGTCGATTCCTTTTCACATACAAATACCACATGAATGTAAGAATGCGAAGGTTTCAGAGATATTTTCGAAGGGACAGACCTAATAGAAATACCGTATTGAAAGCGTTCAGGATTTGCTATTCAAATTGTGAAATCATGTGGAATCCCATTTGTTTTATATTACCAATCATTTTTAAAATCCTTTGAATACACTTTTAAGGTAAAAAGGACTGACTTTCTGTATTCAGTGGAATTAAAATTCTATTGATAATAGGCCTAGCCTCGTAAATCGTCCTGTTAGGAAGCTTATCTGCACAATAACACTCAAAAGATTACAATAATATACAATCTGGACGGAAGAGTGAGCAGTGCCTGGGCCTTGCGACCTAGATGCAGGATTAACACTCCTTTCTACTACCAGTAAACACTCTCCTTCAGATCAAGCGAACTGTTAATCCTGCGAAAAGAGTGACTGTTGAGTTTGTAGCCAGTTCTTCTCATGAGAAAATCGCTTTCCAAACTGGTGGTAGCTTCAGACAAACTGACTGTCTGACCAATTTTGACGTGTCAAAAGTGCTTTCTAAAAAGTTTATTTGAAATAAACTATTTTGATTTTGAGCAACTACACTAATTATTTAACATTGACACACGAGCGATCCTTTTTGAAAATACGGGGGGTATCTCTCCACTATAATGACGACAAGTGGGGTCGTAGGCCTGTGTTGCCAAGTTAATATTTAAAACCTTCCTTTAAACAATTTAATAAAGCTCCTATCTGTGTTAAGGCAAATTGAAATTAATAAATTAAAAATATTTATAATGGAAAATATAAATAAAACCATCTCAATAAAATATTGTCATATTAATTGAAATACCAAACAGCGCGCATGACCTCACATCTTTGTAGAACCCTGAGCGTGACTTAGACAAGGCGTCACGCCATGACATGTAGAAACGTTTTTACTGCAACAATTAATTTGCTTTAAAATAAAGATAATATTGTTTTAAAATGTAACCATTATTACTCTCAAGTTCACAAGCTATCTGTATCCCAAAAATTACGTCAATCCATTCCTCTGTTTGTTATAGAATAAGAGAGGAATGATACCCATTACTGTACAGCAATACGTATACACATTGCGGCTTGATACCCAGGGTCAGGTTTAAAGAGCTCTTTCATAATATATTATGATCTCGCCAACTACAATAGATAATAAAGTAAAATTACGTGGACCTCAAGAAGGGTGACCTTAACAACGACACTAGAATACTAACTTCCATGTACACTGCGCCGCAACACCAGAGAGACTGACTCTACATATTGTATATTGTCTACACTTGGGTATACTTGACATACTATAAAAGGAACAAACGGTGTTGCTAACATATTACAAAACAAATAAAATAAATATTAAGCCCCATAATCTCCCTTTTTAACTTTGTTACTTCTTCAGTTTTCTATAAACAAGTCGCGTATTTAGGAATAAGAAGTTGTAACAATAATGCAGTGTTATAGAACAAAGTTTACGCCCTTCCCAACGTGATGAGAATGCTAATATCTTGTATTATACCTGTTACTTTGTATAGAGATTATAGTCTACTACATTAACATATACCCTGTTGTTACTTCGAAAAACATGTTAGCAAAACCGTTTATAAATTAGTATTTTACTGGGTTCTAGTTCAGGGTCCACTAAAACCGTAGCATTCTCTTCATTCCCCTTTCTCTCTCTACCTTCAGGTGGCAACGCATCGGCAAAACGAGAGTCACTCTCCCGTATTGTTGATGTCCATGGGCGACGGTGGCCACTTCCTATCAGGTGGGCTGTCGTCTGCTCGTTTGTCCCTTAACTACTATAAAAAATGTATTCGCGGGTAGTTCATTTTACCTTATTGCGAGTAGACAATATATAACTTTCGTTCCGATAGAATTGAGTTAGTCTGTTAAGTGATATCGTGCAGTATATATTGAAGTGGTGAGACTAATAGTGTAATTTTGTTTGATGGTGTGGTGCTAGGTTATCGAGCACGTGAGTAATGTACATTATTATTTTAATATTTGGTGGTGACATTGAGCGGCCATGTTGAGTTTATGGTTATAAAAGACCAAATATAGTAATTTCTAGACTTTAATTTAATTTTTTGTCCTCAGTCGGAAATCAGACTGTTCAACGCCACTGGAGTGACGATCACCAACAACTCCTGTGACCTGTTCACCTGTGCCATCACCATCAAGCCTGAGCCAGGTACTGCCGTCTTCGTATGCGAAGTATCCAGTGAAGCTCCAAGATTTGCAGTTGACAGGAAGTCAGCAAACATGACCTTGGCTGGTAAGAAGGCCCTATTAGAACTTAAATACTCGTAATTTACTTTTTAACTCACCTTAAAAATGAGATAAAACTGAGATAATCATGTTCTTGTCTTAAATATTTTACGGAATAGTTGAAGAAACATACTAGTCTTATGTGGTAATTAAGGTATTCTAATCCATATTTTCTCCTAGTGTTGCCGGAATACGAGCCACTCATCACAGGACTGCCCACATTTGTAAATGCAGGTGATCAAGCCTTCGTCAACTGCACGTCAGATTACTCTCTACCTGCTGCTATGATAGATTGGTTCGTTGATGCTGAACCACAAGAGGTAAGACTACTAAAAATAGTTTATATATTTTACTTCCTATTTCCTAGCTATCCCTAATTCTTAATTTGTATATTACTTATTAGTTACCAGCCGTTGTTGATTCAACATCTATCTATTTATTGATATCGGTCCTAGCTATCCCTGATTTTGAATCTCTCTATTTGTTAGTTGTACTATACACCCGCGTATCTTACTGGGCAATACCTAAATGTAGGTTGGCATTTAATTTGAAGACACAGTACAAACAGTAACATTAGACCCGACATTATCTTATCGGGATCTAAAAAGGAGTTGGGAAGGAAATCTCATCTCATAACATTGCCGTGAGCTGTGAAACTGAGGTCGTTAGGGAAAACTCCACTAGAAACAGAAATATATCGCTAAGTAGAAAAATATTTGTAGACATTGAAATTAAACTGATTATCGGAATTAAGCAAGCACTTTCTGAACCTGCCTGTCCTATTATGTACCATACAATAATTATTTTTTTCCAAGTTAGGACTTTTTTTCGCAAACTAGCTATCCTGATTCCTCTCCGTTATTGTGCAAATTTAGTTTCTTTTTCTCTTTAAAGTCATGGTATTTGTGTATATCCTAAACTAAAGTTAAATACGTTTCATACTTTAACTATCACAACTTCTCGAGATAATTTTCACTCTTAAAAATGAATCTCTTTAAACCCTAGGCCATTGGTAAAGACAATATAAAGGGATAAGAAAGTACTAGGACTTTGACCCTCCACGGGTCAAAATCAACCCTATTAATTGAGCGCCATCCAATTACGTTTAGAAATTTTTTGGTTCTTACGGTGATTTCATTTTCCAAAAATGACTAAACCAACTTGTATTGAATTTAGCACACAAATAATGTATGAGCCAAGTAAACACAATTAATATTAGTTTTTATCGTGAAAAAGGCACAATTTTTGCAGAATAGAAGGAAAGCAACGGAATTCTCGGAAAAACAGACAGAGGTCATACTTTTTAACATTTCAATGATATTAAATTGAATGTACATGGGACACTCAGAAAGTTTTGAGAAACTAAAACTAACTTCTGTGGATAAAATATTTTAATTTAATCTTTTCAAAGAACTCTTCGCCAGCCTCTATACAAAATTTCATGCGTCTGAACTAAATATTTTTCGAAACATTTTTTCCAGTCCGCCGCAGACACCTCTTCCATGGCCTTCTCAAACGCTGCTGTATCCCTTTCAGCAGATTTTTTATTATAGAGAATAAAAATAAATCACACGGTGCCAGATCAGGTCTTTAAAAAAGGTAAGGAAGGAAGAACCCAATATTCTGACCAGTGTGGTGTCTAGGAAGTCCCTCGTTTTGGGCGCTAGTGCGCGGGCACGTTTTCTTGGTGATCCTGCGGAGCCCGGTGTTTGGTCGCTTGTTGCTCATTGCTGACAAAACTTCTGGCAGGTATTTTGTGGCACACATTTGGCGCTGATGTTGCTTTGGTCTCGTAATAAAGTGAAGAAACAAGCAATCAAAATTTTCCCTGCGCTTCTCGATCGCTTCACTTTCGTAGGCGTTGGATCGTTTCGAAACAACCATATTGTCGACTGATACTTTGTTTCTGGATCGTATTGATAAATCCAGAATTCGTCACTTGTCGCAATATCGTAAACGCGCCGATAAATTTTTTTGGATCATATCACGGTCTGCTTCTGAACTTAGGTGAGCTTGTGTGGTACCCAGCATGAAACTATCCGACTCACGCGAAGGTGCTCGTGTAGAATCTTGTGAACGCTTCCCGAACCAATCTACAGTGTATGTTGAATCTCTTCGTAAGTAATTCGCCTGTTTTCTTGAATTAAATTTATTACTGTTATCGTTGGACCACCATTCCTTTGTTCATTCCCTAAAGCAAGGCGACCGCGCTTGAACTCGCTATGCCAACGGTAGATGGTTGTTTCTGAAAGTCCTTTATCCATAAAAACCATTTGAAATCGATCAAATGAGTCTTCAGATTTTAGGCCAATTTAAAATCGTAGAAAATCATCACACGAAAATGTTCTCGATGCAAAACCATGTTTAAATGACACATGATGATTTAGTTTGGCTCTCGAAAAAATGTGGAGGAAAATTCGAACATTGGTATTTTTAAATTGAAGTAACCAAATTTTCCAAAATTATTTTATATATATATATATAAGTAGCGAGTGCCTTATACCTAAAAACTTTTTTTCTCAAAACTTTCTGAGTGACCTGGTAAGTCAATGAAATGTTGAATGCGCAAGCGATCCCGTGTCATCGCAATATGGCGGCAATGGCGAAGGTTTTTAGTATTTCGGCTCTAGTCCAGCAAATCCTACGCACTCACCAGATGGTGCTGACGGGTGGTCTGAAACGCATTTTCCTCCGATAAAAAAAATTAGTTTGTGAGGCGTTTAATATTGCGGTGATGAGATATCTTTACATATGAAACAAGAAGTATCAACCATAATTTCGTCTCCGAAATTGAACATGCTTTTCATTTTTATGAATTTTAGGTATTTACCATTAAACAAAAATGTATTACAGCTACCGCTATAAGTTTAATGGAATCCAGCCTTATGGTGCGGAAGGGACACATCAAAACAAATATTGAGTATAAAATCAAATGAGAAACGCATTAACGTGTCATCTTCAGACGGTTCGGATCCCGCCTCTACGCCTCTACGCCTCTACGCGTCTACGCCTCTACGCTTGTTATAACATTTTTATGGGAATGTATTTTGTTTTATATAAAAATAACATATTTCCTAAATGTGTTATGCTATTAAGTCCATTTTGTTCTTATAGTG
Source organism: Limenitis camilla (assembly GCA_905147385.1). Taxonomy (NCBI): domain Eukaryota; kingdom Metazoa; phylum Arthropoda; class Insecta; order Lepidoptera; family Nymphalidae; genus Limenitis; species Limenitis camilla. The sequence continues at coordinate 14,768,824 of LR990236.1, read as the reverse complement.
GAGTATCAGAGGCTTAATGTTACTGTCGGAAAAATAGAAGGAGATGGGATATATTGAATGGATTTTTGGGTAAACGCAACGTAGATACTGCTACTGAACCGATAAATAACTAAACAATATGATCTCTTACAATTACGAGAGGAACCTAAGCAGTGTCTTGGACTTGTAATCAAGGTGTAGGTTTAAAGAGCTCTTCGACACAATTGCAAACACTCGCCTCCACTGCAGTCGCTCTGTTTAAAGCTAAGGTTAAGCTAACCTAAGCCTATTATACATACCGATATAAATATGTTGTACATAAAAACTTTCACTTTAGATACTAAAGACCCAGGTGCAGGTTTACAGAGCTTTTTAGATTCTTGCCTACACTGCTATATAACAATTCATCAAGCTAAGATAGAAATTTATTCTCAAAAGTAGAGTGAATAGTATGAACTTCATACTGAAACCACTGAACCGATTTTGATTAAATTTGGTACAGAGTTAAACTAGAACTTAAGAGAGGACATAGTTTACGATTTACCGCAAAAAATAGTCTTGAAAGGGTTGCGATAGGGATTGAAGTGCATGTCAAGCTGTGTGATCGTGCATAAAAAAAATATGTTTAAAATTAAATAGGTGGTAAATAGCACCCGAGCAAAGTCGCAGTGGCTCAACTAGTTTAGAAATGTTCGTGCTGGAGGTATAATATAATACACAACTTTCACCTGCTGCTTTTAATATAAGCATAAATTACTTTCCTCAGTAATAAGTTTAAGCAGCTCTCTATAATAACATGAAGGTTTACCCAGGTAAAGTCAGGTAAAGTCCTGAGTAAATTGAATGGTTATAGCAGAAGAAACTGCTTTGCCCTCAAGGGTTAATGACGTTCCCACTTGTTGGTTTAATACCTGAATTAAGTTTTAGTTTAAAATATGTTTATGTAAAACACAGTCTAACTTATCTAACAAAAGAACCATAGTTAGCAACACCTTTTATTGTACCTTTTATATATTCGCGGGTAGTTCCTTTTATATTATTTAGAGTCAGTCTACGTGGTAGTGGCTTACCACGTACCTGTAAACTTACATGAAACCCACGAAGTTCATGTAAGTTTACTCTAATATCTGCTTAGTGTCACAACGACACGGAGCGGAGGCTTTTTTTTTATTCGTATTTTTAAATTCGCAATATCTTTTGAATGGAATATACGATTTAAATAATTCAAAAAGTGATCTGCAGGTATTGAAACGAAGAAAGGAATAATACAAAAGTACGGATAAGATGCTCTGAAGCAGGTCAGCATTTCTATCAACTTTTAAAATATAAAAAAGTAGGTATGGAGACATAACTACAATAGTTGGACATATGGTCTCGCGAGGTTTTTTGTAGATATTGATACGTTCTATAATATAGTAGAACATTATTTTGTTCTAATATCAATACTTTCCGCAGCGCATGCGATGAAAGTCATTTTATGGCAAATTTGTTTTACATCTTGGGTTATATTACTGAAATTTTAGCATTGATACCTAATTTTTTTCAGTAATAAATATAGCCTATGTTACCCAGGAATTAGCCAGCTTTATAAAAGCGAAAGAATTTTTGAAATCAGTCCAGAATTTATGAATTTATTCGTTACAAACATACAAGGTAATAAGTAATACCTATATAAACTTAAGATACTCATCATTAGCTGAGTAATTTAAAAAAACCTGATATAGTAGAGTAGGGCAAAAGCTCTTTGACACAGGCGTCATTTTTTGTGCCTACCGCCATTGTAATTCAGTTGCCATGATTGTGACGTCACGATGATTATTCGTTTTTGTAGAGGAAATTACAGTGACACGCCATGTTAGGGGGAAAAACATCAATTTCATATTTTCTATGGTGTAGCAACTGTTCAAATATCTATCATGTAGTTTGACATGAATACACTGTTTTTTTTAATAGTAAAAAAAGTATGAAAATTTGCGCTATACTACCTGGACCTCGTGACCCAGAAGCAGGTTTAAAGACGACTTTATAACCGTAAACTCACCTTCACCGCTCGACCTCGCTACCGGATATTAAAATAATAAAGTACATTAATCACGTGCTTCTCGATAACAAAGAACTAGCACCATGCCACTAAACAACACTACACTTATCTTTCTATTATAGTATGTACTACGCGATATCACTCGAAAGACTAACTTAATAAGTTATATATTGTCTACTATAAATAATATAAAATGAATGGTGTTGCAAACGTAACATAATATTCTGTTTTCTTTCCTTTTTTAGACATTTTTAGGGTTCCGTACCCAAAGGGTAAAAACGGGACCCTATTACTAAGACTCCGCCGTCTGTCTGTCTGTCACCCAGCTGTACGAACCTTATAGCTAGACAGTTGAAATGTTCACAAATGATGTATTTCTGTTGTCCCTATAACAACAAATACTAAAAACAGAATAAAATAAATATTAAAGGGGGGCTCCCATATAACAAACATTATATTTTTGTCAAACATTGGTACGGAACTCTACGTGCTCGAGTTCGACTCACACTTGGCTGGTTTTTTTTATTTAATACAAATAGCATTAAAAATGCATGAGATTTGTATTGTAGACAAGTAATTAAAAATTTTACTATTTGGATCTCTTTTACCTAGGTACTTAAGCACTCTATGTGAGTCCATAGAAGACTAGTTTTTTATATATGTAAAAATAACAAGGTAATTAAAGTAACAAAAATACGCATTCATCTAAAATTCTGTTTACCTTGACGCTGAGGAAACACGGTTAATAATGGAGGGCGTAGTGTAAGAGACAACTTTTAAATGTATGATCAAAGCAATACATTATTATAATATAATACGAGCGAGCTTTGGAGTGTTTAAAGTTAGATTATAATCCATTTATGAATACATCATATAACTCTTTCTATCAGAAAAAGAAATATCAAAATCGATTCAGTACTTTTTGAACCTATTCTCAACATACATACTAAAAATAAAATGTTTCCTCTTTATATTTAGTATACATGTAGAGTTATTTATACAACATATGTATATGACATAGTTTCAAGACAAAAAATATAAATAAACGCTATAAATAGTATGTATGTTAGCAACACCGTTTATAAAATAGTATTCGTGGGTAGTTCATTTTTTTATATTATTTCAAGTTTACCGACGTGAAGACAATATACAACCTTTAGTGTGATAGATTAGTCTCAGTCTCTCTGGTGTTTTCGCGCAGTGAACATGTTAGTTAGTGTTATAGTGTTGTGATTAAGGTTACCCTTCTCGAGGTTCACGTAAGTTTATTATCTATTGTCGTTAGCGAGTTCGAGTGGTGGAGGTGAGAGTTTATTTATTATGAAAGAGCTCTTTAAACCTGCTCCTGGTCCTCAAGCCCCAGGCACCGCTCGCCTCAGTCTAAATTGCATGTGTATACGTATTGGTGAACAGTAACGGGTATCATTTTTCTCATCATTATATTACCTTCGTTCAGATAGGATTGAGTTAGTCTGTCAAGTGATATCGCGCAGTACATTTTACACAGAAGATAGAGTGGGGAGGGGGAGTGAAGAAAAAATGCTGTGGTTTCAGCGGACCCTGAGCAAGAGCCCACCGCATTAATGGGATCGGAGAGGGAGGGGGCACATCTGGCTCACATGCGGCTCGACCGGAACGCGTCTATAAAACTTGGCGATCCGATTGGCATGCAGGTGGTCGCAAGCCAGTCGGGGAACAGACCAAGCACCAAGGGGTTGCTGGGTTACTCGGCTCTTACGAGATGCTCTCCCAGAGGCAGAGAGGAATAGTATTCTAACCCGTCCCCTCAAGGGACAAAGTAGTGAGACTGTAGTGTTTTGTTGATATTTCATAGAATGAACAGTAAATAAAAAAATATCTATTTTTGTAGAATACTTAGCGGTCGTATCTTACTCTATAACAAAGTAACAAGTTCGAAAAGTCGAAAGCTTGTTTTTACACAGCAGATATAATATACGTATGTAAGTTAGTATAAAGTATAATATTTTTACTTTTTAATTATTCTTTCATTTACATTAAAATGTTTGGTTTAATTTTATTGGATTGTATTTCTAAAGAAACTTTTTAAAAGTTAGACTAAACAACGTTTCGATAAAGTAAGAGCTCAATATCATTGAAAGAAAGAGAGAGAGAGAGCATAATGCTTGTATGATATTATGACTTTTTTACGAATTTTAAATATTATGGTTTTATAAATTTTGACATTTCACCGTATCTCGTATCATTACAGCTTGCGTCACCATAAAATCAGTTTATTGACAATATCTCGTTTCTCTCGCTACGCTGAGGTGTATTCAAACTGTTCATTCACTCACTCATTTATTCATTCACACTACCCGCAACTATGAATCATATACATAGACAGCGTTCATAAGAAACGTTTTCGTCCGAATGTTTGTTCTCCGACTTACTGCAGCAAATCCGATAACCGCGAAAAAGTATTTCATTTTTTTGGGTAATATATAGTCTATGATACTTACAAATAATGTGGCTTTCTATTGGTAAAAGATATTGAAAATCGGTTCAGTAGATCCAGAGATTACCCCCTACAACTGCTAGCCTAGAATTTTTCTATCCGTCTTCTGGCTTCTTCACATCAAATGATAGTATTATCACCTAACAGTTCACATAGATTATAACTAGGTTAAAATTGACTTATATTAATATTTAAAATGAATTATATTAATATTAAAATTGACATATTAATATTTAAATTGACTTATATTAATATTTAAATTGACTTATATTAATATTTAAATTGACTTATATTAATATTAAAATTGACATATTAATATTTAAATTGACTTATATTAATATTTAAATTGACTTATATTAACATTAAAATTGACTTATATTAATATTAAAATTGACTTATATTAATATTTAAATTGACTTATATTAATATTTAAAATGACATATTAATATTTAAATTGACTTATATGAGTATTTAAATTGACTTATATTAATATTTAAATTGACTTATATTAATATTTAAATTGACTTATATTAATATTTAAATTGACTTATATTTATATTTAAATTGACATATTAATATTTAAATTGACTTATATTAATATTAAAAATGACTTATATTAATATTTAAATTGACTTATATTAATATTTAAATTAACCTATATTAATTTTCAAATTGACTTATAAGTCGCAATCGTAGTTAGGCTTAGATTAGTGTTAGTTTGACTTTATGTTAGGTTACCCTATGAACCTAGGTGGTGAAAGTATTCATATATCTATGCGGCAGGGATCCCTTATATCTTGGCCACAACTTTACTTATTTCTTGACCATAACGCGTGTATTGGTTTCTCCTACATATAGATATATAAAGATGAAAATTGATAAAATGTATCTAATAAAAAGTCCATTAAGCTACAGAAGAAGTACATTAGAAGCGGTTTGATTTGTACAGACTACCGACACTCACGTGTTACGGAACTTTGCTGGGAAGTTTGTTTGGCTGAGTGCTTGTAATTACACCACTTATCCAACGAGATGAAGGGAGGGGTTCTGATTAACTTGCACGATAATTCAATATCTTTACAACTGCAAATAATCTTTAAAAAAATATCTAAATAGAGCAACCATCACATAACCATTATGTATCTAACCAATTTTTTCGATTTACGACCGAAATTATTAATCAATATTAATCCAAGATGTTTGAATTATGGATTGAATAAACATTTCAAATTCAAATTTTTGTATCATTAAAATTTGGAATCTATTTTCATTCTGTAATCCAAAGATTTTGTATGAGCAGTAGGGGGCCGTATAAGTATTCGTAAGCAGATTATTTGTCATTATCAATCCCCTCCCCCATCCCTCCATGTCAGCAAAAAGCTCAGAATGATTAAGTTAACGTAAAGCATCCTCCCCTTTAATGCTTACGTAAAACTTCAACGGCCCCTAGGTAATGAAATAAATATAATATTAGTTGGCATTAAGCGTTACCCTTAATACTAACGTCTGCTACTGTTAGATTAGTAAAATGTTCATGGGTCCTAATCCCCAGGCACTACTCGCCTGGTTATCTATCTTCAATTTATGTTATTTCCTAAACATTGCAAGTAATAGCAATAAATCGATCTAACTCCATTAAGTGTACAATTGAATTTGTCCAGCGCTGAACCGAACTGGTAATGGAGCGGAAGAGCGGAGTGGCGTTGGGGGGAGAGCCTGTAATACATTACATCACCGGAATTACAATGATTAGTCACTGTTTATCAATTATTGGCTCTTTGATCATCTGTGGTTCACCGCAATTTTGTTTATATTAGCTTTGTATCTGTGGGGAGGAGAGAATTCAATTTTGGTTTGGTTAAACATTCCGACCTCTGTTATAAAAATTTGACCGCAGACTATGTTTACTACGTTCTGATTATTCTATACTATCGACCCACTCATGTTTTTCTACTATAATATTCATGTATGTCCTCTTGAATCACTCTATCTATTGGTGAAAACAGCATTAGAATCCGTTACGTCATTTAAAAGATTTAAGTAAACATTATGTTTATTATTTGAAACAATACATAGTCCCAGAAAATATAGTATTTTTTGAGAGCTTTTTCAGCAGACTCCAAAAATCTAAAAATAAGGATTATCAATTATTAGTATTTTCAAAATTTCTTTTCTATAATTGTTACCATTTACTCACAATCGATTTCTCAACACTCTAGGTAAAGCTACCACTCCTAACCCTCTTTACTCCTTTAGAAGATAAATTTATAAAATCATTTTATAAAATAACTGACGTTATAGCTACCGGCACGTAAGTATAGGTTTGACCTTGAATGCGCAGAAGTCACAATTAGGGGCGAGAGCAGCGCGTTTCAGTGCCCGCGCGTCTGCTACTTAACGAATGAAAGCAGGGCGCTCACAATGCGAGACTATCCCCCATTATTTTTGCGCAGACCTAAAGTTACCTGCTGGCTACCAAGCATTAATAACTTACTTAACTACATACTTTATATATTTATATGTATTAGCCGCTCCCAACGTTTTTGATCCGTTTTAATCCAGGCAACGGATTTTAATGCAATTTTCACCAATAGGTTACACCGTTTATTAATTATTCGCGGGTAGTTCATTTTATCTTATTTAAAGTAGACAATATATAACTTCCGTTCCGAAAGGATTGAGTTACTTTGTCGAGTGATAACGCGCAGTACATATTAAAGTAGTGAGACTAATTGTGTAGACATGTTTGTTGGCGTGCTAGGCCTCAGTTATCGATGAGCACGTCGATTGCTAGTCAGTAGCGAGTGAGAAACCATGCAAAGCCGGGGCGTATCGCTAGTATAGAATAAAACAGAGTGCTTCCCGCGATAAAGCAATCAATAAAGCCATTATCCATCTGACCAAAGCCTCTGCTGCTAATGGGACGTAAGTCAATCGTGTTCGTAATCATTTGGAGTAAACGAGGTGGTACAGACTGCTTTATCACTTACAAGCTTTTACCCTACATATACTATATAAACGTCACTTTTCATTCATTTTAGAGACTCGTTTAAGTTAAGTTTAAGTTTTAGTTAAAGATCTAACATTATGTACTTTAAACTGGACCAAAAATACGTTTTTTTATGGTATGTTAACATTGTAATGCAATGCGTGTCAAAATGTTTAACTCCTTGTCATCAAAAAGCTTTCAGGGAAATTTAAAAAACAACTAAAAACTGGCTTACCCATTTTAGTCTATTAATATATTTTTAGAATTGAATTAGGGCTTAATAAATTACTGCTTATAAATATTCTAAAATAGTTTATTGCATAGTACCCATTAGGAAATATTAACATTGTTTACAAACCTCTGTGATATTTTTGTGAATGCTAGTAAATAAACTTTGTAATTATCTGTATTTTTTAGTAATAAATAAACCAAAAAATATTCTTAAGAAAGCTCTAGACAATTATTTTATATGACATTATCATTATGGATGCTACCTGACATTGTATTAAATTTAATTTTATGAATTTACTATTCGACTTCTTCCTTGATAAATGGCTTATCTAACACTAAAAATAAATGTGAAATTGGACCTGCAGTTCCTAAGATTAGCGCATTCAAGCAAACAAACAGGCAAATTCTTCAACTTTATATATTAGTATAGATTTCTTCCATTACAGCAAATAAATAAATAAAAATATTATATAGGATTAAAAAATGAGTGATTTAAATTTTCTGTTACTTAAACCAGTTAATCGTGCTCAAAAATTTGGTATGGTTTTAAAATATATATTTTTATTAATAATTTTATGCAGCGCCAGTAAAAATATTAAAAGTATATCGAAAGAAACTCAGATGCAGACCAATAATCCATAACTATTATCATTCTTTAATCTTATCTCGACATCGTTCATTAATTTAAATAATACGGTTTCTAGATCCATTTATCCAGACTAATACGTCAGTTAAATAGTCAATAAGTAACTCAAAGCTAGACCAAGTAGTTTCTAATGCTAATGGGTCGTAACTCGTGTCTGTCTAGTCAAATTAAATTACGAGAATGTTGGTTTTTTTAGAACTTTTTGTAAATAAAGCTGTTAGATTTGATTGTAAAAGTAATTGACACTTTTGTTTACTTCTACTTACTAAATACTGCCACAAAACGATAAATAATTAAATAATTCGATCTCTTCCAATTATGACAAGAATCCAAACAGTGTCTTCGACTTGACCAAGGGGCAGGTTTTTACGTGAACTTAATCAAAGACACCTAGCTCCACTACACACTACACTTCTTACTTACACTTTCTTCAAGGAGATTACTCATTGAACAAAACGTTGAAACAGCGAGGAAAGAAGTATCATGTGACGAAGCAATAGTAGGAGAACCCCTCCACTTGTAAGGATAATAGAGAAAGGAATCACCAGCCCATCACAGGCCACCAAAAGTCGTTGAAGTTACAATGTGACAACGCGAGAATTTAGAAAACATTCATATTTATTAAAATATTTATTTGGCTAAAATTAACATTCTGTCACATGACGTGAAGTACTATGTGACGTCACATCGTGTGGTACGCCATTTTTGTCGAGATTTTTCATTTCCCTCTGCGTATAGGTAAATTAAAAAAATATAAAATGTAAAAGTAAAGTGGTTAAAAACGTAAATATTTTCAGTGGAGTTTATAAATAAAAAAAAATTCCCAGGATGACAGAAATAATTGAAGACTAAATGAATCTGCTCTGATGAAATTTTGTTCTGATTTATAAACTCTACTGCGGCTTTGTGATAAAATCAACTTAACACGAACCAACAAATAGTATGGTTAAAATACTTATATGTACATTATTAATTTCACATTTTATTCCCAAAGACTATATGACTAATTCCCAAAGACATAACGATCACATAGCTCGACATGCACTTCCCCCCAACGAGATAGATGGCTTACGAGCACACTCATTTGTTTACTTAGTATTATTAAGTATTTTTTCACGATAAAATATAGTCTATGCTCTTCTTCTAGCTCTACTATATCTCTGTATCATATATCATCAAAATCGATTCAGTGTTATAAGCTTGTATATGTAACAGCCATAGAGAAGATGTCTATTCGTCAACAGATGGCGTTAGTAGTATATTCAATCGCACTTTCGTTTGTTTAGTTTGCATTCTTAAGTATCTCCGACGTTTTTTAAGAATTTATTTCGAATTTATAATATTACAGTACATTCGGGCTCAGGCACACAACTTTTACCCTCAGTGTTTATGTTTTTTTGTTTTAATTTATGTTCTAATTATATATTTGTCGGAAACTAAAACAAAGAAATGGATATACAATCTTTCAGTAAGCTACGGGCGCGACACGGTCACGAGATAACTAAACATAACGATATCTAACTATTCAGATAGGAGCTATTGTGACAGAAACCCAAGCAGTGCCTTGGACTTGTGATCAAGGTGTAGCCTACACCTAAGGAATTTCTTTATTCGATCGAGACACACACCTCAACTGCTTAGTTTCACTGTCTCAACCTAAGATTAGACTAACACAAACCACCCTAACATTGTGGTTACTTAACCACGTGGCAATTACATTATAAGGACTTACGTGACCTTAGTCGGAGAGCACTTCCAACATTACACTGCACTTGACACTATCACTACTTAGATAATATTCACTTCTTGACCACGGGTATGACTGAGCTCTACTATCTTAGTACGAGAATATATAGGGACGAGACTAGCTAGAATTCCCCTTCATGGGTGGGGCAGACGGAAGTGATTATTTACTGCCTAAATGAGTTTACTCGTTTGACAATATTTAAATAACGTGATGGAAGTGATAATTAATTTTCCAATAGCGCCATAGATGGCGCTGATGATTCGATTAATCTTTTAGTCGTTCCCGACATATTTGATTTTTTTGCTTTTTAATTTAAATTTTTTATTCTTGTGTAACTGAGTTTGCATATTAACTTCAGAAGCTTTTATTCAAATTGACTACATTGTGGTTTATCTATTTGGGTTAAATTAAGAATTTATTAGCTGTGGATTGATGAAATAAAATAAAAAAGGGATAAAATTAATAGGATACATCAAATGTTTCCAATAGAACAAATGAATAATTCTTTCGAAATAATGATTGATCAAAATTGGTGTAAATAAATATGAATAGACAAACTTAATAAGGAACAAGTTTAGTAACGGATAATAAGGGTTATAAAGGCTGATCAAGAATTTGAAAAATTAATACTGAATAGTAAGATAGAATAAGAATTAGGAAGGATTAATAAGGAACAGTAGAGTATGTAAATATAACTCATAGAGTTAATAAATATTAACAATTAAAGGGAATGCGTAAGATTAAGGGATAGTAAGGAAAAGTAAGAGAACTAAGTACAGAACATGTATCTTGCAGATCTATAGCCCCAAAAGTGCTCTCACATACTCCATAGTATTCTGAACTGCTGACATTAGGAACCACTAACGCAAATAGCATTCATAAATTGAATCAACCATTTGATCAATCCGTACCAAAACTATTCAAAGGCTGACTGATGAGTTTCCGTTATTAATGGGATGTAAGTCAATCGCATCTGTAATCATTCAGGGTGAATTATGTGTGTAAACTTTCCTTTCATTACACTTTGTTACATATTTTGTTTATTTATCTAGCCCTCACTTCGTTACGGATGTATTGTTTTTGTAATTTTTCCTACCATTACTATTTATTTTATCTTTTCTTTACATATCTAGACCTCGCTTCGATACAAATCTTTTGATTTCATAAGCTTTCTTTGCATTACTATTTATTGTATCTTCTCTTTATTTATCCAGCCCTCGCTTGGTAACGAGTCTATTGATTCCGTAATCTTACTTTTCGTTTCTATTTGTTATATCTTCCCTTCATTAATCTTATCTTCGTTTCGTGACGAATCTATTGATTTCATTTCTAGTTTACAATCATTATATTCTTGTACTTCATTTTCAAGATCACGTTGTCGTCAGACGTCATTTGTCTCTTTTTAACCATTGCATCTCTGCTGCTGGAGAAAGGTTTCTCCCTAGTATTATTTAGTTATGCAATCCTACATTTCCTAGATCTGATCCTAACTAATCTTCGACTTCTTCTTAAGTCGTTCGCTCGCTTAAAGCCGAAATTAATAGAATAGAATAAATCTTTATTTGTGACACACTATTTACAAACTCAAATAATATATATTAACAAATATAATAATAGTGTAAAATTAAAAACACCTTATAAATAATTATACAACTGATACGCAAAAATTTGCACAGCAGTGTGAAGCCACAAAAAGGAAAATCACTCGGCATGTGTTGGCAACCCTGAGCGAGCTCAGGATTGCCAACGTTGGTTTTCAGTGATTCCCTTTTATTTTTGCGTTTGCGATCAACGGTTACAGTAAGATGAATAATAATCAATCTCGATACAAAATTTATGGATTACAGATTAAAAATAGATTCCAAATATGAATTTTATATAGACAAATTTGAATTTGGAATCAATTTTCAATCCATAACCCAAATATTTTGGATAGACATTGATTTTAATTTCGGCCCTTAGAAAACCGATACTTATAATTTTTCTATTATTTTTCATACAGGTAAAAAAAAATAACTATACTGTGAAACAAAATGGCGTTGAGTCGCGCACTGTATACTAATGAGAGTATGTCTGTTTATTACAGTAGTACCAACTGTGCTTATAACTCAAAATTCGTGTTATCTCGTTTTATTAATTGGGTTACTATTAATAACAAATAAAATACGATCAAAGACAAATTGTCACAACAAAAGCTCCAACTCGTGTTTCCTCAATTGGGAAATTGATTCTAAAAACTAATTTTACACTCACTGCTTGTCTGTTCGCTCAAAATTTTTCTACTGAATTAATTCCGAATGGTATAATAGCCGCCATCTTTTAGGTCAGATCAAAAATAGTGGGGGAAAGTTGCGCATTATGAGTGTGCTGTGTGTCTGTATTGGCAGTTCCATCCGCATTATTTACTATTTTGGCAAACAGCAGACGCGCTGGAAATGAAACGTCGCATAAGAACCAATAGCGTGTGACGCGCTGCTCTCGCCCCTAATAGTGACTTCTGCGCATTCAACGTCAAACCTATACTTACGTGCCGGGAGCTATAGTTTATATTCACCCCTTTAAGTTGAATGGTAAATATTCTCTACCATTTCTCTCTTTTTAAACATACTTTAGTGAGAGTCAGAGAAATCGCTTTAGAAGGAAAACCGAGCAGTGACTCGAACTCGAGATCAAAGTACAGGTTATTTATATATGTATCTGAGCTTATATATTAGAAGTGAACTACAAATAATTGCTGCCTAATCCCGTTTTTGACATACAACAGACAAAATGACCACTTTTGCAAAGCTGGGGAGGGTCAAGTTTAATAAAAACTCAACAAGTAATGTAATGTGTACGCATTGTGAAGTGCTGCTTGGCGGTATAGATAATTCAATCTACAATTCCACTATTTTGACAAAGCTGGCGCGCGGGAACAGAACCGTCACGTAGGAACCAATGACGTATGGCGCGCTCCTCTTGCCCCTAATAGTAACTTCTGCACATTCAAGGTTAGACGTATACTAAGATGATTTTGACTATAAATGCTATCAACAGTGTTGTAAGTAGTTCAATCCCAATTCTTTTCTCATTTGCAAAGTCTAATAAAAGTCACGAGCTAATGCTAGTTTGTAATATTTTTCACCAGGATCCAGTGATAACTGGCTCAACCCACATCTCTGGAGCAGACGGCGACGGTCTCCGCGCCTCCTGGAGGACGCTGCACGTGTACCCGGACGACTACGCCACGCACCGCGGGTACCTGGCGCTGGAGTGCCGCGCCACTTTACCCACCAGGCCTCCTCATACACGCAGCATGGCTGTGCGGCTGTATGTCGCTGGACGGCCTCACATATCTTCTTATATGTTAAGTAAAAATAGTAAGTATTCATTATATGTGTAATTTTCCCATGAACGCTCTTGTAATTGATACACCTGAATCTTTGGAGGGATCGAAATTACTAATTACATATAACTTACTTAAACATTGTCAGGTCTAGATTTATGCTTCCTAACACTGCCACATCATGGATACAACTTCTGAAGTATTGTACCTACTTCTCTTTCTGCATTTGCGAATACCTCCTTGATCAAAGAAAGTTTGGGTTTTGACTGTAAAATCGAAAAAAATATTTTGGTAATTATAAATATTTGCAAAAATATTTTGAATTGTCGTACTACGCGTACGTTAAGTGTAAAATAAATGTAGACTACTACTACATCAACAAGTAGTTGGGAAAATTTTCAATTCTTTTTTTTTTCTAAAAAGCCAATAATATTTTGTATATTATCAAATAGTACAAAATAATATCTTTTAAATACCAGTGCATGTGCCTGTGACTCCAATTTATCCATGTTGCAAAGACTGCAGAACATTAATATCCTACGCAATATAGCTAACTACCCTGGTATGTCACAAACGCAGAAATTCATTAATATCTAGAAGTAAACACGGTGAAAGAGGAAATACGACGTACAACCCAAAAATATATCAATCGCCTTGAAAACCACCCAAATGAATTAGCAGCAAACAGCAGCAGACCAACCAAAGCTAAATAAAAGACTGAAAAGAAAAGACATTCTCCAAATAGAATGACACTCTTGAACCTGAAGGGAAGAGGTTCTCAATGGAGAGCTCACCTTTAATGCCATAATCATTACCAAAAAGACAAATTGACTTACTTGTTTTGATGTGTCAAAAGTATTTATGCCTTCAATTTTAAACGCGCATAGGGATTCTAAAACAAATAATGTTAGCAACACCGTTGATAAACTGGTGTTCGCGGGTAGTTTATTTTATATTATACCTTAGTGTGATAGATTAGAGTCAGTTTCTCTGGTGTTGTCGCGCAGTGTAGATGGAAGTTAGTATTAAAGTGTCGATTTTAAGGTCACTCTTCTTAAGGTCTACGTATAAGTTTATTATCTACTGTAGTTAGTGTTCGGATAAATTTTACCCGTGAAGGGTGGGTTAGAATACAATTCCCCTCTGAAGCTGGGAGAACATCGCGAGCCGAATAACCCAGCACTCCCTTGGTGGTAGAGGATCTGTTCCTCGACTGGCTTGTGACCACCAGCATGCGAATCCGACCGCCAAGTGTCACTAACGCGTTCTCCTTACTCCTCCCTCTCCCATCCCATTAATGTTTCGGTTCCAATGAACACCGGATTCTTGCTCGGGGTCTATTGAAACCGCAGCAGTTTTCTTTTCACTCCTCGTGTGAAGTGGGGGGCCACTCTACCTTCGAGACTGCAACGCATCGACAAAACAAAAGATACCCTTATAGGATGGTTGGTGTATAATTAAACACGTTGTTTTTCCATACATAATATATATTATAACACGTTATTGTTAAGATTTACATGGAAATCTATTACGCAGTATGTAATAAATATACAACACGCCGTGACAGGTTTTTCGTTCCCTTGACAGATGTCAAAGACAAAGTTACGTCAGAGAGACGCGACGTTTAGAAATGCGGTCGCCACAGTACCCCCCCACGGAGAAAAATAAACTATACTATAATATCTAAGACTTGATACATATATAAATACAAATAGGAATAGATGTAAATATAAAGAAAACATATAAATATAAAAAGATAAGCTCAACAATCGACTGGAATTTTAAATTTTACCTTCCTACCGGAGCGGGTTGTGTATGGCATTTTTGTTTTTGGATCATCAGTTGCAATGGTATCAGGTTTATTACCGTTACCTATTGCATCTGGTAAGCCCGCTTCGGAATCTCGAGAAAATGGTAAGGGTGTATCGATAAATGCTGGTTTTATTCTGTCAACACTAACAACAACCTCCCTGTTACCTACGATAATGATGAAGGTTTTATCATTTCTTTTAACCACCTTATAAGGACCTTTGTAAGGTGGGCTGAGGGATGGCCGTACTGTGTCGTCTCTTAACCAGATATAGTTTGTATATTCCAGGTCTTTGAAAACAAACGAAGTTTTGTTTCCATGCCTGGACACTGGTGTAGGTCTCAATTGTGCCATAAACCGCCTTAGCTGTGCTGTAAATGTTGACTGGTCTTCGCTAGGATCACAATTAGGTACTGCGGAGAGAAAATCGCCTGGAAGGCATAAAGGTTCCCCATAAACTAACTCGGCTGCGGAAGCATGAATGTCTTCCTTTAATGCCGAACGCATTCCCAGTAAAACTACAGGTAGGGCTTTGGTCCATGAAGTATCATGGCATATAAGAGCAGCCTTAAGAGTGCGGTGCATCCGTTCTACCAAGCCGTTCGCGCACGGGTGATAACTCGTGGTACGAACGCGTTTGATTGAGCAGAGCTGCATTAATGATCGGAAGAGACACGACTCAAACTGTCGCCCCTGATCTGTTGTAACTAGTTGAGGTACACCGTAGCGTGCAATCCATTCTCTAAAAAATGTTTCTGCCGTTTCTTCAGCAGTTATACCGACCATTGGCCAGGCCTCTGGCCATCTGGTGAATCTGTCCACAGCAGTCAGGCAATATTGATGGCCTTTGCTAGACGGAAGAGGTCCAATGATGTCGATATGGACATGACGGAAACGTTTCGTTGGTATGGCAAACTCTCCTACAGGAGATGATATATGCCGACTAATTTTACTTCTTTGGCAAGCAGTGCAAACACGAGCCCACTCACGGCAATCTTTTTGTATGCCCGGCCAAATAAAACGCTCAGCTACCAATCTCGCGGAGCTCCGCGCGCCTGGGTGGCTGAGGTTGTGCAATTTGTTAAAACATCCTCGCCGAAACGAAGGGGTCAAATATGGACGTGGTTTCCCAGTCGAAACGTCACAGAAAATAGTGGAATCCGTGCCGGGGACATCTACTTTTATCAATTTTAATGAACTGCCCTTCAGCACTTCCTGCAGCTCTGAATCTGATTGCTGCTCTTTTGCTAAGGCAGCGAAATCATCTTCCAAGTGAAGAGCTTCTACGCGCGACATTGCATCAGCAACCACATTATCCTTCCCACTAATATGTACAATGTCAGTCGTGTACTGCGATATAAAAGTTAATTGGTTTAACTGTGGGGAAGGTAACTTTTCGCGGCGCTGAGAGAATGCGTAGACTAACGGTTTATGGTCCGTATAGACTGTAACATGCTGGGCTTCCAAAACATGACGGAAATGTTGAACAGCCTCGTAAACGGCGAGCAATTCGCGATAATATGCAGGCCATTCTGCTTTTCGCTCGGTGAGCTTCTTACTGAAGAAGGCCAGAGGCTGCCAATCATCCCCGACACGCTGCTGGAGACAAGCACCTACGTGAGTGGAGGAAGCATCCGTAAACAATCCGAGTTTGGCAGTATTGTCAGGGTGTACTAAAAGTGTAATATTTTGTAAATGTTCCTTACACTTTTGAAATGCTTCTTCAGATGCAGGTGTCCAAGGAACGGGTTTTGCGCCTTTGAGCTGCGTATCTGTTAGGATATTAATCAATGGTGCTTGTAATTCAGATGCTCTAGGCAGGAATCGCCGGTAAAAATTGACCATGCCTAGAAAGCGACGGAGGCCTTCAACCGTTTTTGGCAAAGGGAAATTTCTCAACGCTTCAATTCTTTCTGGTGGTGGGCAAGTTCCATCCTTGGATATCTTATGACCTAAAAATGTCACTTCGTCTGAACCTAAAACACATTTTGATGGGTTGATTACTACTCCAAATTTGGATAACCGTTTAAAAAGTGTGCGCAGGTGTTCACTGTGCTCTTCTTGAGTACGGGAGAACACCAGAATGTCGTCCACATATGGAAAGCAGAAGGGAAGACCTCGTACTACTTCATCTATGAACCTTTGAAAGGTCTGTCCCGCATTCCGAAGTCCAAAAGTCATATAGGGGAACTCGAATAATCCAAATGGTGTTATTATTGCAGTTTTAGGTATATCCTCGGGATGTACAGGTATTTGCTGATATGCCTTGACTAAGTCCACAGTACTGAACACTGTGCAACCAGCCAAGTCCTGACTAAAGTCCCCTATATGACGAACTGGATATCGGTCAGGGATAGTGCGAGCATTCAAGGCCCGGTAGTCGCCACATGGTCTCCAGCCTTCTTGACCTTTTTTAGCCAAATGAAGTGGTGAAGACCAAGGACTATTAGAGGGACGAGCAGTGCCGCAACTAACCATGTCCTCAAATTCTCTTTTTGCAATTTGTAATTTCTGAGCTGCAAGTCTGCGAGGACGGCATGCAACAGGTGGCCCTTCTGTGGTCATAATATGATGCACAGTATTGTGCTTGATATCTCTGTCATAACCTGGTGGTCGCGTTATTTCAGGAAATTCCTTCACTATTACCAGGAAGGGTGAATCACCTGAAATAATGGTCTTTATGCTGGGTTGAGAAATATCAGCTATGGTAGCCTTGACTGAAATATTTGTGGTACCATCTACCAGTCTTCTGTTATGACAGTCCGGTAACAGCTTGTAATGAGCCAAGAAGTCTGCCCCAATAATAGGTGTGCCGACATCAGCAACCACAAAATTCCACTTTAATTCCCTACGCAAACCCAGGTTTAAAGACAAACTAATGGTACCGAAGGTCTTTATTGGGGTACCATTTGCTGCTCGTACATCAAAATTAGTTTGCATGGCAGGGACTTTTAAGAGTTTCAAAGGATAACAACATATGTCCGAACCTGTATCAATTAAAAATTTTGTGTTGGTTCTGGAATCTGTGACAAACAAACGGCTTGAAGTACTAGGATTGCAGTCAGCAGCTGTCACTACTGACTGCTTGCCACGTTTCCCTGGTTGGCATTCCATTCACATGGGCTGATGCATTTCGAAGCCTTTACTCCAAATCTCTTGTGATACCAGCACAATCGACCAGAGCAAGACTGTGAGCGCTGTCTAACCCGAGAGATTGATCTCGACCTTGATGTGGATCGTGAGCGCATCATCTTTGCCATCATTTTCCTTAATTCAGCTATTTCTGTTTTGAGTGTTTCTATTTCGGTGGGAGCAGCAGTTGCATTCACCGAAGCAGATGAACACGAGGGGGTTGGTGCCTCTACAATGGCATCAGCTATTTCGGCAACCTTATCTAATGGCAGATCCATCTGTGCCATTAAAATCCTCTGGACTTCCCCAGGCAACCTTCTCATCCATAGCTCTCTGAGGATGCCATTCTCATCTGCAGAGGATCCTGCCAGTGATCGTAAATGTCGAAGGAAAGCAGAAGGTTTCCGATCCCCTAACTGGACCTCACTCAACAGCTTCCTCACACGCTGCTCCTTTGAAGAGGAAAAACGAGAAATAAGTTCTTTCTTCAAGTGGTCATATTTATTTTCCACGGGAGGATTAGCTAAAATATCTTCGACTTCCTCAGCCATTCTTTCGTCCAGCATGGAGCATATATAGCCATATTTGGTGCCATCTTGTTTGATGTTGGCAATTTCAAACTGCCCCTCAACCATTGCAAACCATACTATTGGCTTTTCCCTCCAAAATGCAGGCAACTTTACTGAAATGCCATTAACTGCTGGCGGCTGAGGTTCTCCTGTCTGTAAAATTGCCAGCTCATCTTGCAATTGCTTAATTTTATTAAACTTATCCTGTTCAGCCATTTTGGTAAAGAAGGAAAATATAATTAGGTATATAATATGTACAGGTACACACAAGTAATAAAATATGTACAGACAAATATTATTAGTTAATAGAAATCAATAAAAGATACTATATTATACCTATGCACACTTAAACTAAACTAAACGTTTTAAAAGATTAATAAACAGAAATTCAACCACAAACCTACAGTGACTGACTCGCTATGAATTTTGTTAAAATTTTAACATTATGTATAAACTTAAGACTAATATTTAAAAATAAAATATTAGAAAGAATGCCTATAAACGAAAAATGTAAAATAATATTATGTACAAAACTCACAGGAAAATAAAATAATTATTTATACAGGTAAATATTAATTACCTGGTAGACCTAACACAAAGAAAAAAAAAAATTTTCAATACTATTATAAAATACACACAAATACCAAATACCTATTTAAAATTGTTAATTTGTAACAATAGAAAGTAACTTCACTAGGGCAGAAGGGGCTTAGGGACACTATTACTCCAGTTGATTCACTGTGGAAACACTGCACTACTTGAACTTAGTTTATTTACACCTCAGATACACTTAACTGCTACCTGGATCAGCACCAGCATCAGCAAACCTTTGCTAAACGTGCTGTATTATGGGAACTTCCACATTGGGTCCTCTGTCCTGCAAGTCATAAGCATCTCAATCTGCGTGATGGGTCATATCACTCTGACGGTTCCCAACATCCGTCGAATCCGGGTCACCATTATAGGATGGTTGGTGTATAATTAAACACGTTGTTTTTCCATACATAATATATATTATAACACGTTATTGTTAAGATTTACATGGAAATCTATTACGCAGTATGTAATAAATATACAACACGCCGTGACAGGTTTTTCGTTCCCTTGACAGATGTCAAAGACAAAGTTACGTCAGAGAGACGCGACGTTTAGAAATGCGGTCGCCACACCCTCTAGTTTTGTTGATGTCCATGGGCGATGGTGGCCACTTTCCATCAGGTGGCTCGTCTGCTTGTTTGTCCCTTATCTATCATAAAAAAGGGCTTTAACCCTACACCATGGTCGCAAGTCCAAGGCGCTGCCCGGCTTCCATGTATACGTATTGCTGTACAGTAATGGGTATCATTCCTCTCTCATTGTATAACAATAATTTGAATAATATTTAAAACTAAAGCAATATCAATAAAAGCACAAAGTATTAAATAAGTTTACTGCTCGTATATCTCAGTATTTGCATTTGTTAGCAATATTTCTGGAGCAGTTCCGAAGATGGCGGCGCCGGGCCGAGACGACCTGGTATAAAACACTTACTCATGGTACACTGAGATTGGATTATTGAGATTTTAAAATATTGTTATGTGTGTTTACTGCTACACTATCTGCCAGAGGAAATACTTGCGACTTACTGCTGCTTTGCTTCTGGGAAATTAGTACAGATGAAAAGTAGTAAATATGTCCTTTAGGAGACATTTACAGAATTTTCAAAACTACTAGAAAAAAAAAATTGTATATTTGTTTGAGCCTATACGTATGTTTGTACTGGTATCGCGCAAATTTAAATATCTTTTTAACCCAACGAAGCGAGGGTGTGTCAAAACGACAAAGTGATATTTAAGAGCTGCTAAAAGTGATAGCAGATCAAACAACCTGAAAACTGATAAATAGTTCCATGAAGAGGAAGAAAAGAACGGTGTCTGGCTTACATATTATGGTGGACAAAATACGTCTGGAACATATCTGTATATCAGTACAAACCAGTTGAAGAAAAAACCTTATTCGTCATCTTATTAATTTTTTAGAGTACCTAAAGGTCTCTCAGGGACTCTATTACTAATAAGGCTTCGCTGTCCGTCCCTCTGTCTGTTACCAGACTGTATCTCATGAACCGTGACAACATATACAAAAAAAAACAGAATAAAATAAATATTTAAGGGGAGCTCCCATACAACAAACGTGATTATTTTGCCAAATATTGGTTCGGAACCCTGCATTCGCGACTCCGACTCGCACTTAGCCGGTTTTATTTAAATAATCATATTTAAAGAAACTACAGATAAGAAATAATAGACGAAACGATAAATAAAGAAGTAAAGTTTTTTCCTTACACTGCCCTAACGATGCCCATTAAAAGGACAAATAAAGAAGCAGTAAAATTAAAAGTATGCCTCGACCTCCGCTACAGACATTTTATTTGTATACGCTCCGTGTTTTTTTAATACAAGAGTCATAGCCCGAGAGCCATGGAGTGCTAAACATTAGCATTTTTTTTAATTAAAGATATTCCCAAACTATATGTCGGAGCATAGTAAAAGATTATCGATTAATCGAATCGTTATCGTTGTCTATGGCGTTGGAGTGGGGTAGTAGTCACTTCCGTTGTTTTGACAGTCTCTACCCTCGACCCTTTATATGCGATCGACAGTCTAACTGAAGTCTTAGTCGTGCGCGGTCTCTCAAGAAGTGAACATCATCTAAGTAGTGCTAGTGATAGTGTCAAGTGCAGTGTAGTGTGGAAGTGCTGTCCAACTAAGGTCACGTAAGTCCTTACAATGTGATTGCCACGTGGTTAAGTAAACACAATGTTAGGTTAGGTTAGCCTTGTGTTAGATTCGGTTTATGTGCGTTTAACCTTGGGTTTAAACAGAGAGCCTGAGCAGTGGAGGCGAGTGTTATGATCATTTAAAGGAATTCCTTAAGCCTACACCTTGGTCACAAGTCCAAGGCACTGCTTAGGTTTCTCTCGTAATTGTTAGAGATCATATTTGATCATTTATCGGTTCAATAGGAGTATCTACGTTGCGTTTACCCAATATTTCATTCTATACCATCACCCCCTTTTAATGTTCCCCAATATTCCCCATCTCCCTCCTTCCATTTCCTTTCACATCGTTTTAAAATCCCCGACATATATATTAAACTATAACTTACTATAAATATTGTAATTCGTGTATTACTAACGAATTAAATCCACCTATTCTTTAAGTTTGGAAAAACAAGTTAAATTTTCGCTTTTACCGTACACTGTATATGTGGCTACTTTCTCCATTTTACGTGACGTTGGCGGAGTTAAATGTGCTCAATTGGCAACACGCCTCAAGCTGCTTTTTCACCAGATATGAACCAGGATATGTGGCGAGGGATGTGTTTATTAGGAAGGAAAAAAATCGATTCATTTGACATACTCAGAGTAAGGCTAAGTAAATGAAGTGATTCTACTGACTCTTTTAGCTACGCAGCCAGAGATGTGTTTGCACATCTCTGGTAAAAACGGAGCCAAAAAGCCATCATCTGTCTGTCTAGTTGCAATATTCCTGTATAGATTGTAGTAGTATATAAAATTATAATTGCAAAAAAATCATTTTGTAGCAATGTATGTCCTTGTGTAGATCTGGTTTTTCTGGGCTCTCGGACTATAAGAGGAGAGTAGGCAATGTACATTTGCATTACATTTTTAAATTAAAATCTACTCGATGCTTTGTACGAAAAAGCTGCTCGGTAATCATATTTAACAAATTCAAAATGTTTTAATGATTTTCTGTTTTACGCAGCAACGGAGAATGCTTTATCAGTATTTAGACTATTAGATAGATAACATTTTGAATAATTACTCGTGATAGTGACTAATTTTTTAGCTGACAACCACTATCATATCATAAGTAAAAAATATATACGATTTCAATCAAGTTAACTGTGTAAATAGGGTTACTGGGGTGGTAGTAGGCAACTTGTTTCTAATCTTAAAACCACTATTAAATAACCAAGTTAGTTCAGTTGAGTTTTAATATTTAAATTATTTATTGTTTGATGTTATTTAATATAGATAAGAGAAGTTTATTTATTTAATTATTTTTATTAAAAAAAATACCGCAGTATAAAACAATAAAGCAGTACATATTATGTACTTTATCGGTGCGAAAGTTAGGCTTGTGTTAACCTAAGCTTTGATTTAGATAGTGAGACTAAGCAGTGGAGGCGAGTGTTGGAATTTTGTTAAAAGATGTCTTTAAGCCTACATCTTGGCACTGCTTAGGTTTCTCTCGTAATTGTAAGAGATCATATTTGATTATATATCGGTTCAGTAGCAGTATCTTCGTAGCGTTTACCCAATAGTCCATTCAATATTATCACCCCTTGTAGTGTTTTCAATATACCTCCTCTTCCTCCTCCCTTCTCATCATTAAAATCTCCGAGTTATATATACTTCGACCGCCAAGTGTCATAGAAGCGTCGTTCCGGTTGAGCTGCATGTGGGCCAGACTTACCCCCTCCCCCTCCCATCCTATTAATGCTGTGGGTCTAGTGGACTCTAGGCTCTTGCCCATGGTCCGCTGAATCCGCATCATTTTTCTTCTTCATTCCCCCTTCCCACTCTATCTTCGAGGATGCAGCGCATCGACAAAACGAGAGAGTATCTCTTGTTTTTCCGATGTCCATGGTCGATGGTGGCCACTTACCATCAGGTGGACCATCTGCTCGTTTGCACCTCATCTATTATATATAAAAAAAACTTCAAACTCAGAATAACGTACAGTTTTCATTCTAGTTATGCAAGTCCTTCTATATATCCAAAGGGTTGGCTGGAAGAGATTCCTGACTGGAATAAGCCCGCCCTTGTTTATAAAAATGCTTATTTGTTTTGTATATATTATACAAAATATATATATGTAGGCGCGTATATTTATATAGCTTATAAATCTACATCATATATATACTCTTAAACAACATACTCGTGCATATTATTTACAAATATTGCTGTAGTGTATGTGACGAAGATTGGCAGACAGGGTACAATTTAGACAATATCTCACTAGTTCTATCCTAGCAGCACGAGTGATAGGACCTGGTAAAAAGTCCGATAGTGTACAATTAATTAGTGTCTGATAGTACTGTGATCATTAGTCAAATACAACTCTCGTTAAATAGCCTTCAAAATAATTCGTAGCTACAAAGCAATTTTTCAATAGAAATGAGCGCCATCACGCTTTAGATTACAATTTATGAAGAGCTATACAATTTACAAAATTCTTTACATGTCAGAACATGATTTAATATATTTCTTTGATAATGGCGCGAAGGTTACTCATAACAAAGAAATATAAAAATCGCAGTTATTAGCTGTTGGAAAGAATTTTCATTATGATTTTTTTTTTATTTTGTATATAATTTTTTTGCGAATGAATAACAGCTACCTTCATGAATTGTATTTTACGCATATTAAAGTATTGGCCTGTCGGCAAGGCATCCTCCTATATATATACATATTTCCGTTCAACTAATCGCCATTACACACCAGAACGTTATTATTCTGTATTTTTTATATTTCAGCATAAAGAATATTTCGCACTATCTATCTGAATATAATTCATTCCAAGATGGAGCTAAAGCACATGCACTTTTATATTGTTAAATAAGTAATCACTGTGTAAGCCTAAGGTTAGGCTAACATAAACCTACCTTACACAAGTCTAATCTTACCTAACGTTGTGGAAATTACATTATAAGGGACTCACGTGACCTTAATCGGATAGCACTCTCAGCACTAACACAACACTTTCACTAACAGAGACTACTTCACTCCCTTAGAGAACATGCAAGACTACAGTCAGACCGTCGAGGGTTTATAGAGTGTCGAGATTGTGATGATGATTCGATTATAATATATCGATATTTAGATGTATTTGACTAATTCTAACTTGCCACTCGCTGGCGCTACTGTACATAAACTGTTATACCGTCAGTTGATCGCTATAAAAATTGATATAAATTGACGTTTGATAGCAGAGATACTTTTAGATCTATTCGCTTATACTAACTTTATTTGCCATCGGATGGCGATGCAGCGCATAAACTCTATGCCGCTAAAGCCATCACCATAAAAATTGTATAGATGAGTTTTATATTGTAATAGTTTGTGAAATTGATATTTTGAAAAGATATTGGTTATCCACTATATCAAGTCTTCTCGCTTAATTGATATAGGCTAATATTATTTTCTACATATTTCAATCAATCTCCTAAATTGACCCAGACTATTACTGTTTCTCTTTAATTTTCATTCGAATCAAATGGCGCTACACCACATTACGTTCTATACTAATCTATATTTAGACAAAGACAGTCTCATTACAAAACGTGGTTTAGCGATAAACCAAGGGCTATATCATTATCTAACATTAAACCTAGGCGGTCCCTAGTTTATCGATGTTTTAAGTCGTATCTGTCAAATTTCCTCTTATAGGTTAGCGTCTATTTTGTTGTGTTGCGTTATTTGTACTCGAAGGATATCAACGTAGTTGATATTATTGATATTGAGGATAATGAAACCATTGAGTTATTGGGAAGGTCACGCCGACTCAACACAAACTTTCCTCTGGACTCCAATTCTCAGATCGTTTTTTTGTAGGTTCACAATAGGTTGGAAATAGTTTTATTTGTTGTTATGGTTTCATATAACGGGAATATTGCGTTTCATTTCACGAAATTACACGTGTTATTACTAGCAAAATATACAACATAAGTCATGCGCAGAAAACCAACAAAAACTGTAATTAAAAAATTAAGTAATCCAGTCTCAATATTTTACACACTCCCAAACATTATTTAATCATTAGCGTATTATATAAACATTTTCTTGAGCATTCGGAACATTGTAAAAGAATGAAGAGTGAATGAACGCGTCATTTTCGTATTAATCTGTGGTCGATATTTAGACCGTGGTTCAGATGTCCATGGGTTAGATCAGTTGATAAGAACACAGAACCTGGACTTGATAGTACAGCTTTAAACCAAGGTTTTTCTACTTTTTGTAATAAGACTAAGAGTGTTTATTTTAACTGGCTAACTAACTTCTAACTGGCCGGGTTTTCTTAGTATTATGTAATTTTGGAAATATACATATATTTAAAAAGAAATATTTTTTTCAGATGCAGTTGGTAAAAGCACCGGGACAAGAATACAGACTGAGTTGTATATATGGACGTTTTTTCTTCTATCAAGAAGATTAGTGCCTTGTTTAGTGAATTGAAGTGACTGATAGGACTCAATTGAATCTGTGAGGTATAAGAGTAAATATTTTTATGTTATAATTTTTTAGTTATGTCAATTATGTACATAAAATATCAAAAAATCCTATGTAAAAGGTAGAATCAATTTGGAGAGGCATACCAAGAACTATAATACCATGAAATTCTACTTAATTTTAAATAAATAATAAAAAAATTTAAACAATTAAAATTAATTCATCATATAATAAAATATAATACCAGAAAATGTAGGTTATTGATTTAATTGCAATGATATTTGATGTCGGAGGCATTAAATATATTTCATGTAATGAATAAAAATGTGAGTTGATGTCAGAAAGAATCGCAGTAACAGTTGATGGTCATGAATACGAGTTGATATCGAATGAAATCAATATATTTCTTGAATTAAATAACAATGAGAGTTGATACCAGATAAAATCGATATAGGTCATGAATCGCAATATGAGTTGATATCGAATGAAATCAATATATTTCTTGAATTAAATAACAGTGAGAGTTGATACCAGATGAAATCGATATAGGTCATGAATCGCAATATGAGTTGATATCGAATGAAATCAATATATTTCTTGAATTAAATAACTATGAGAGTTGATACCAGATGAAATCGATATAGGTCATGAATCGCAATATGAGTTGATATCGAATGAAATCAATATATTTGTTGAATTAAATAACAATGAGAGTTGATATCAGATGAAATCTATATAGGTTATGAATCGCAATATGAGTTGATATCGAATGAAATCAATATATTTGTTGAATTAAATAACAATGAGAGTTGATACCAGATGAAATCGATATAGGTCATGAATCGCAATATGAGTTGATATCGAATGAAATCAATATATTTCTTGAATTAAATTACAATGAGAGTTGATATCAGATGAAATCTATATAGGTTATGAATCGCAATATGAGTTGATGCCGAATGGGTTCAATATATTCCTTGAATTAAATAACAATGAGAGTCGATTCCAGAAGAAATTGATATAGGTTATGAATTGCAATATGAGTTGATGCCGAATGAATACAATATATTTCTTGATTTAATAACAGTGAGAGTTGATACCAGATGAAATCGATGTAAGTTATAAATCGCAATAAGAGTTGTAGTTCATGGTAAGCCTCAATTATTCTCTTCCCTGAATAACACGATGAAGTTAAATTTTAAAATACATAACACGCAATAAATAAATATATTTTAAATACATAATAATTAACACACTTCTTATGTAATATCGCACTTATTGTACAGAGATTAGCCACATCGTTTGTGTAACAACGATACATATACGTATGTGAAATTTATATATATAAGTGTAAGAAAGTAATTGCATATTATCACAATTTATTTAATAATTAGCTATTTTCGATGACTTTGCTTGTTTTTACATATTGTCAGATTTTTTTGTCAGACAGAAAAATCTTAAATTAGGGGCATCCTTTATTACACACGTCATATACGGGTAGGAGTAGACTACTAAAATTATAATTCTATTTTCGTCAGTAGATAAAATGACTTTGAACAAAGTCTATTCTTTTGTCAACTATATCGGGGCCAGAAAAAATATCATGGTTTCGAAGAAATTTCACCTCAGCAAAGTAAAGGTACGTCCTTTAGTTAGACATATGAAGCATCGTAGCAAGCGTCTACAAGTAGTCGTAGTAAAGGTCTACGAAGTAATATGTTAGTAGCAAGTATCGTAGCCCGTATCTACGAAAGTTTTATAATTGGTGTAATTTGAATATTTACATACTTTATTTGTTTGCTATTGTACTCGCGCAACAAGCCATCGAAAATCCAATCGTGTACGAAAATCGTAGCAATTTAATATTAGTTAGGCCGTGATTAATTTAAACCCCAACTAGAATATTTTATATCTTCTGTCGTTGTCTTACCACATATAAATTTTCAATATTTTTCCTTTGGTTTTTTTAAACAAGCAAAGTTACTGACAATAGCTAATGTTAAATAAATCTTACCGTAATGAACTTAGACAATAGAGTCAGTAAAGAAATGCTACTACTTTGTATATTATATATTCTATTGTCTAAGTCAATATTAACTTGTGTTTGTATAATAATCTACGTGCCAATATATTTTCATTTTAATATTAAAATTTCAGTAAATATGTTTGTTTCTCAAATTATGTTTGAACGAAAGAAAATTATATAAAAATGTAATATCGTGTTTATTGGGTTTTGTTAGCCGAAATGTTTTTTATTACTCATAAATAAATTAATTTTATATCACTACACTCGTATTCAGGTAATTCAAATACTTTTACAATAGGTTTTAATACCTGAATAAATAGACTACGTATTGATAATATCTTCCACGTAAATGACCAGTATCGTTTGACTCAATTGCAACACTCACCCACATTGTCCAGGTTCTTAGTCTAAGCTTAAGGTTAGGTTTACATAAGGCTAACCTAACACGAGACTAACCTAACATAACGTTCTGTTTACTTAACCACGTGGCAACTACATTGTGAGGTACTCACTTCACTCTATAAGATTACGCGTAAGACTAAGCTGTAGTGTCTGTGTAAGAGTATATAAATGATAAGTAAACAAACGACAAAAATAGCAAAAACGACGAAAGTTATTTTCGGCAAGAAACTCAACAGTTAATTTTTTCAAAATATCCATTACAGACATAGATTAATATTTTACTTATTTAGATTATATTTTCCTTGATAGTCAACGTTAGATATATATATCATGTAGTTTACTAGAGGCTCGAATTTTTTTCGATATTTTTAGAAATTTATGTCATATTTCAACCAATTTACACAAAACTTTAATAAACTATAGACTTAAACTTCCTTGTAAATCACTCTATTTATTGGTTAAAACTACGTAAAAACAGGTCCAGAAGTTTTGAAATTTATCGTGAACAAACTGACAATAGACAATTAAAGTATTCATATACAGTATAGTATGCTTTTTATTAGCACAAATAAACAAGGATAAAGAAAACAATATTTCCTAATAAATAAAGGTAATTCGTTAAAGTTAATTTAATAACATTCATTGTATTTGAAGAGGAAGTTATGACGTAATATGCCCCGCTGAATACTGTATAATGTTTCTCTTGATTCTATACTTTATTACCATCGTTTATAACGAGAGGACTTCTAAAGTAAGCTGTACACTTACCGTTGTCCTTGGAAATGAATATTATACTTTATAATTGTTGCATACACCGCCATCTATTACAAACTTATATTACTTAACAACTGGTACAACCTTTTGTTCTATAAAATGAACATTTAAGAAACATCATAAGCGTCAGTAGCTCAGTGGGTCACGCATTTACGATCGATAGGTGGTGAGTTCAGTCATGAAAATGAAATTTGGTACTCAGATACTTTTTAACCTGGATTAACACATGTGATACTTTTTATCCTGGAAAAATTTGTTCCAGTGGGGTAATAATAATGCGTCAAGCATCTTCTGCGCCGTCGTGCCAAATACTCATGAGCGCCCATATTTTTTACCCTGATTTAAAGACGAAGTAAGACGAGACGAGAAAAAGACCATAAAAAATACAATTGCTGTCGTACCCTGCCTATAAAAATCTGATTGCGCCCCCTTCAATAGTTTATGGCGCCCCGTCTAGAATTATTTTACCAACTTTAGCAATATATATATATGTATATAACACAAATATATAATAAGGCGGGTTAGAATACTATTCCCCTCTGCCGCTGTGAGAACATCTCGTAGGAGCCGAGTAACCCTGTACCTCCTTGGTGGTAGGGGATCTGTTCCCCGATTTGCTTGCGACCACCAGCATGCGAATCCAACCGCCGCAAGACGCGTTCCGGTCGAGCCGCATGTAGGCTAGACTTACCCCTCCCTCTCCTATCCCGTTAATGCTGCGGATCTACTGGACTGGAGGCTATCGCTCAAAGTCCGCTAAAACCGCAGCATTTTTTCGTCTCTCCCCCTTCCCACTGTATCTTTGAAGATGCAACGCATTAGCAAATATAATCAGATGGATCATCTGCTCGTTTGCTCCTTATCTACAACAAAAAAAATAATAAAAAAAAAACAGAGATTGAGTACTCAAAGTAAATGCAATTGTTATAGAATGTATTTTATTTTTATTTTGGAGCCCCCTGAAAACTTCACGGTGCCTTTTAAATTGTGGCGCCATCGTGCGCCGTACGAATCAGGGGAGGTTGCCAGTGTCTAATAAAAGCCTGTTACTTTATTCGTATGTACATTGTACATTCACCCTTATATCAATATCTCATACAATATAAAGGTAGGGTTCTTTTCATTCAGCATTCATTGGGTACGGCTTGTGAATACGAGATCTTTGTTAACTTATTTAAACGTTACTATTGTAGAAACGTTTGTTTTAAGTTAGTTAAACTTACTTTTATCGTTAATTAAAATATCATACAATATGTATACATCGAAATAAATGTGAAAATTGTGATGTTGGAATTGAGACAGGGACTCCTTCTACGTAGGATAGAACGATCTTTTCCGGGATAAAATGTAGCCTAAACCATAATTTAGGTTATAAACTATCTACGAGCAAAGATTCATTTAAATCAGTTTAGCCGTTTTTGTATAATTGATTATAAAAGATTTAAACATCTAATTTTACACATTCATAACATTAATAAGTACGTTAAGTAAGTTTGTGAGTGAGTCACTGAGAGAGTTGACCCTTGGAGTATCTCACATTATTTCTTAAGCCTTATCTAAAACTAAAAAAATCATGGACTTTTAGCCAAAGCAAATTGAATAGATTTTTTTTACTAATTAATTTAAAACACCGCGACATACCTCTCAATTTTGAGCATATCTAAAAACATAAATATTACAGTATATCCATTGAAATCTGATAGTCCCAACAAAAGTAGTAGAGCGGAATCATCTTAAATTTACTTAACGTCCATTTCCACGAATTTCTGGGTAAAAGAGAAATTCGTGGAGCTTCACCAAATTATTCATGTATTCGATACATAGCCAATCAAGCGGTTGCCTCTCCGATTACTTATTGCTTTTGTTCATTCAATGCTTTTGGAGGATAAATTATTAAACTGGAAATACATCTTTTGTTCTATCATAAACATTTACGCACGAAATTAACAATCAATCTTAATACAAAATCTTTGTTTTTTGTTGAAATGTGAATTTCGAATCTATTTTCAATCCATAATCTAGAGTTTGAATATTAAGTTCGGCTGTTAATTGAGGTGAAAACTATACCACCTCTCAAGTTAGACTAAATTACATACAGTGTGCAAGTTGTATCAAAATCGGTGAAGCAGTTTTGATTTATCACGGACAAATATCATGAAGTGTATACTAGTGCTATATTAATAGATCACCTCCACTATTGATGGTCTTCTAATAACAAATTAAAATTATTTATATATTATATACTACCCTCAGTACATGATAAAGTAAAAACAAACATATTTACTGATTTTTTAATTAATTAAATTATTTAAGTACAAATATGAGTTTTGTCATTTAATTCTAAGATCGTTTTGTAAAGATAAATAAATATATTGTACATAATAAATAAAATCTGAATGTCAATAATAAAATTATTGAAAAATTACAATTGTATTATTATTACATACCTATGTAAAAAAGACCAACATTTGATATTATAGTATAGCTGCCGGCACGTAAGTATAGGTTTGACCTTGAATGCGCAGAAGTCACAGCAGCGCGTCAAACGCTCACACGCACGCTCACAATGCACAACTCCCCCCACTATTTTTACTCAGACCTAAAGTTAGCTGCTGGCTACTATGGGAGCATTCAAGTATTACGTAACGCAATTTGGGTATAGGGCGGGATCATTTAAACAACGCGTTACGTAACATTTTTTTTATTTAAAAAAAACTAGGGAATTAAAACCTTCAAAATCGGCAACCCTTTTCGTTTTTTCACCTCCTGTTTTACGGGGAATCCCTCGATTGTATTGCACTTTTGTTTCCTAAGTTGGTAACCCTTTCGTTTATGTTTCGGGGAATCCCTTGAGTGTGTGTACGTGATTTTTATTTTATTATGGATGTCTGTGTTCATTAGAGTTTACACAGAAGCACATTGGGGTTGTCTGTGAATTTTGATGCAAGTGGTTTAACAATACCGGAGAGTCTGAGTGGCTGGCAAACCCGTGGACAGAGAAGCAGTAATTGCAATTGAATTGTGTTTTACGTAAATATGTACATGCCACGGTAAGCAGTGATGGCCCAGTGGTTGAGACTTCAAGTCTTACTCGGGAGGTCCTAGATTCGATCCTGGGCACACACCTCTGACTCTGAGTTATGTGTGTTTTAAGCAATTAAATATCACTTGCTTTAACGGTGAAGGAAAACACCGTGAGGAAACCTGCACTCCTGAGAGTTCCCTAAAAAGTTCTCAAAGGTGTGTGAAGTCTGCCAACCCGCGCTGGGCCAGCGTGGTGGACTAAGACCTAATACCCTCCTCATTCTGAGGAGGAGACCCGGCTCAGCAGTGGACCATTGAAGGGTCGTGATGATGATGTGTTTTACGTACCTAAATTTATTTGATTTATGGACAGAAAACGTTACGGTGCATTACTTGGGGTAGAGGGAGCATCTAAAATCTTCAAAAATTGCATTACGTAATACTTAACACTCCCTATACCATTCGAAATTAATTCAGTAGCGAATTTCTCAGAGTTGACCTTTTGTTGTGACAATTTGTCTTTGATCGTATTTTATTTGTTATTAATAGTAACCCAATTAATAAAATGAGATAACACGAATTTGGAGTGTGACTTCTTAATGTCAAATTTGGAAGTTAGATATTACAATAAACACAGTACAATAAACAGACATACTCTCACTAATATACAGTAGTGAGAGTCAACGCCATATTGTTTTAAAGTATACTCATTTTTTTTTACTTGTATGAGAAATAATAGAAACATTATAAGTATCGGGTAAAAATCAATGTCAGTCCAAAATATTTAGAATATTGAATTAAAATTTGGATTCTATTTTTAAATTGAAATCCATAGACTTTGGGTCGAGATTGATTATTAATTTCGGCTATAAATGAGTGAACGACTTGATGGGACAGGAGCCAGATTGAAATTCAGTCAATCATTTCCTCTCGAGTGAAAATTCGTATACTATATAAGAAATATATATTATGATGACTCGTGACCGTCAGCTGCGGTTCCGTGGGTGGGGCGAGCAGTGGGATTCTCCCAAACATGTAGAAAAAAAAGATTTTTTCAGTCATTTCCTCCCGTTTGAAAATTAGTCAGATTATAGTTTACCTAGTATCTTGGAGGAAAAACAAAGTCAGCTGACCATAATGTGGTGAAATATACGTCAGCTGGCTGCTTGACCATGTAACATTTAATTTTTTAGAGCAAAATCACAGTTACCATTTTAGTAGCTTTTTACAAACTCCGTTCATTCACTTATGAAAATAAAATCCTAAAATATATTCTAGACAGTCTTTTTTACAATCAATATAGTACTGGATGATTTCACTGATTATTGCAGTCCCAGTTAAAAAAAACACTGTTTCATATACATACAAAATATATAATAGATATACTTCAAATTACAAGTAGTTTCGAAAGAAGAACTTTTTAGCTCCATTTCAAAATATTAAATGAAATTTCATTTTATACTCGGTTAGGTAGATTTAAAAGATACTCGGAATACTATGTACCTGTGTAAACAATTTGAATATCAGTTTTTTGAAATTTTATAATGTGATGATGTGTGATATGATTTTTTTGAAAGTATCTTTTAATCCGCTATGCAATAACGTTCAAGTATTAAAGGGGGGCGGGTCCTTGCTTAGCTTATTTTCGATGACATGGGGGATTGGGGATCTGCATGTGGATTACGCCAACAATAAACAAGTAAACACGCAAATCGAAAGGTAAATATCCCTGTTCAGAATGAAGAGGAAGAAAAATGCATGCGTCTATGTTTACGTAAGCATGGGTGGAAGGGATTAGGGCTTTGCTTACTTTTGCTAACTTATTTTTGGGTGAGTGGTTGGCTCCTTAATTATGAAATATATTGTGTTTAAAACATATATATATTTTTGTTAAGTTGTGAAGAAAAAACTAACCTAAAAAATAATATTTTTATATTATAAAAAGGCTCTCAATAAACGTCATTTTACAAACAGAAATTTAATCCCATTCCACATGAGTATTCCAAAATATGCAACGTTACTGATATCCACCTCCGCCGTTTGACACCTCGTTCATACAATACATATTATTAACTTTCACCCAAAATAGAAGAATCGTTGATAAGTTTTTTTATGGAAATTGAAGCCCCCCACCGAATAAAATTGTAACCCGAAATCACAAAGTTTATAGGAAAAATAAAAAAACAAACAAAAATTCTTTATATCTCGCGTTTTTAAAATAAAACATATATAAATTGAAACTGAAATTAAAAAAATTAAACTATTACCTGAAATATTTATGATTTAGCTTTAACTTTTTGATCGATTTCAAGAAGAAGGTTTACAATTTGGCGAAATCTTTTTTTTATGTATATATGTATATTCATTGATTACTCGAAGACGGTACTCTTAACCCGGTATATATGGTATACATCGTTATATTCCCAGATGATCCCATTTTAAATTTATCGACTTCGATCAAGAGGTTTTTTCAAAAAATCAACAGACATCTAAATTATGCTCCTACAGCAATTACATTAATGTTTAATATTTTTAAATTGAATCTAACCAACATTATCGCTCGGAAAATATATAGAATATCGTGTATGGAGTTTACAAAAAGAAATATTTTTTTAAAGTAAAGTGACTTTACGCTTTTATTCAGTGGAGGCGTCGAAATATAAAGAAAATATAAATAACTTACAGCATAACATAACTCAATTTATAACATATACCTGATCGTGCGCAACTAAACGTGAATGTTGTGTGTAAAAGCAAAAGTAAACTATTAATTTTACGTCAAAACCCTGTAATATTTCTATTATTAATCCCTATATTCCTTAGAAACATTTCAGTATAAGGGTTCTTATCTAATTTAAGTGTACTTCACACTCACGTATTTATTAGCTGATAATATAGCAACCTATGTTAACCTGTTTATGATTACGTGTGAACACGACACTTGACAAATACAAAGCGTCAATAAAATTCCTTTTATGTCGAATAGACGAGGTATAGATTTCAATACGAAACTTCACATAACTGATATCAATTTTAACCATTTAGAAATCGTAGGTTCGCCCGGGTGCCTTTTACCTTCTTCATCTTCTTTTAAATCATCGCTATATTACTGATTTTCATACAGCTCGACTTCCACTTCACCCCCACGTTGATAGATGGCGTACGAGAACACTTTTTTAAACTTTTTATTCTTAAGTATTATTTTCGCGATAAATCATTGCCTATGTCCTTCCTCAAGCTCTTCTTTATCTCTGTATCAGAATTCATCACAATCGATTCAGTGATTTAAGTGTGATTGTGTAACAGACAAGATAAACCATCTATCCGTCAATAGATGGCGTAAGTAGTATATTAAATCGCAGTTTCGTTTATTTAGTTTGTGTTAAGTATTACCTACGTTTCTTAAGAGTTACTTTCAAAATATAATAATAATTAATAAATTATGTTGGCGTGGAAAATTAAAATGGAATATCCAGCGTATATTTTTGTGAAAATAAAAACTATAAATCCCTTGAATGAAAGAACATTTATTTAACATGGGTTTCATCGTCATCCGGTCCCCGTATAACTCATGCCACTGTATCTGTTAGATAACCGTAATGGTATGCAAGGGTCAAATAAATATTTTTACACCATACATTATATAAAATATCCTTTCTAAAAATATATTTTCTATATCTCTCCGTTATGATAGAGTAAAATATTTTTTACATCTATAAAAATAAAAATGTTTTGCCTCTATGTATGTAAACGCATAACTTTAGAACGACTGCACTAATTCGTTGTAAGTTATTTTCAGGAAAATGTGTGAGTGAGACAGATGATAGAGCGAGTCAGTGAGACGGTAGTGTGCACTGAAAATCAGTGACATACTACGCATTTTAGAATAGACAATCAACGGAAAATAGTATATTATGTAATAGAAGCGAGGGTGAGTAGCTAGATATATAAAACAAGTAGGACTCCTGCTGTTTGTACGCTTAGATCTTTTAAACTACGCAATAGATTTTAATGCGGTTTTCACCAGTAGATCGGGTGATTAAAGAGGAAGGTTTATATGTATAATACTTGCATGCTATAGTAGACAAACTGCACGTAGACAGGCCGAGAGAATGCTTGCGTGTTATGAGAGAAGTACCTGGTGCGCAATGGAAGTCTTCGTAGAGTACCCGTCTCCAATCTTCTTTTGGCACAATGCTGCACTGATTTATGATGAATTAATGAGGATTTTAATGTAGGTGATGTTAAAAACTCTAGAGCGTGTCGTGAGGACCAAAAAGTAATTTAGCTATCAACTGACACTGTCACGTCACCGTTAACGTGCAGATAACCAAAGAAATTATTCGTAAACCAAACAATTAGGCCGCTATACATAAAAAAATCTATTAAATATCGTTGATGTAATCTTAGTACATAAGTAACTAATATTTTTTTAAATCAGTCAAAAAAAAACTGTCAAAAAACTTTTTTTTCCAAATTTCAAAGTTATACTTATTATTAGTAAATAGCAACAGAAAATAATGCTGTAGCTGTTTTTTTCAGTATACTATGACTATACTCAGTAACTTAATTCTATAATAATTGACTTTATATTAGTTTACAAAATGGCGACGGAAGCCTGAGTTATGCGACCGCTTCCGGTAAGGCTGGGCCTACAAATGTGCTCATGTCGCAGAATTCCTTCTTCCTGTATATAATTTATTTTTTTTTAGAACAAAAGACTGTCAAATTTATCGCTATGGGTTAAACCGGGAACATAGAGTTTTTTATTTACTGTGACTTTCTTAGCAACTAATAGAGCTAGCAACACCATTGATAAATGTATATTCGCGGGTAGTACTTTTTATTTTATTCCAAGACTGTTGTGTAACAGGACTCGCCTGGTGATCATTATGACTGTGCTGTGGTGTGGTGTCGTGATGGTGGTTTTCCATTACTAAGGTGTGGAGTAAGTGTTTGTGTATTTTGTGCGTGTTATCAGTCTCATGTAAATAACATTAAGTAAAAATTCGAAATACTAGTGAACATGCCCCGGCTTCACTTGTGCGCAATTTAACATGTGTATTTAGCCGTAACCGCCTTTTGTCCCTGCACTTTAAATCTGTAATACCTTCGAAAATATTCACTTAAATTCCATGCTGTAAAGGGCCATATTGATCTATATTAAATGCACAATGTACTTAAGGTACCTAATTGGATAAGGGTTAATGCTGTATTGTTTAAAATTGCTTCTTAAATAAGCCATTATTTCTCCAAAAAGTAAAGTATAAAAAGGGATATTGTAGGTTATCCCTAAGAGATAGATACATACCATCGCGGACTTTTTTGTAGACCTTTTTAAGGTGTACAATACTGTAGTACATTATTTTGATATATCTCGTAGGGTTCAGTCAGCGTTTGCAATGTAAGCGCAAAAATGTGGCTAATTACGACATCACATTGGAAACCTATAAAATGATCAGTGTTTCTCTACTATATTATGTATGTGTTATAGATATAAACCTTCCTCTTGAATCACTCTATATATTAAAAAAACCCTTATCACAATCCGTTGATTACTTTTAAAGATCTAAACATACATATGGACAGACAGACCGCAGGAAGCGAGTTTGTTTTATAGTACATAGTGATTATAGTAAGATTGAAGCATCATCTGTTTTTAAATTGTACCGAAGTAAATGTAAGAAAAATGTCCTGAGGGAAATATTTCTAGTTAAGAACTTAGATTAATACTCGAGATAAGATAACTTGTTATACAACTTTACTTATTGACTTGCCGCTTTTATTTTACTTTTTAACTTGATATTAAATACTAGTTTAACTTGGTCACTTCCTATGGGTCTCACAAGAAGAAGAAGTTTACGATGATCTATTATACATTACCCAAAAATAATTTCATTTTGATATATATACTACTGTTTCGCAAACACTGAGTGACGTCACGTCATGTGGAACAATATTCTTTAGTCATAGTTGCGATGGCGTCCCACACGACGTGACGTCATATGGTGCTTTATGTCACTCTTTTGTTTTTTACTTCTGTAGTATTGAATGAATTAAAAAAAATCCCTAAGTTGGTCATGGCATATCAACTAGTAGTTTACATATTAGACAGCTATAATTTTTAAGTAAATAAATAATTTTAAAATTTTTTAAAAATGTATTCAAGATCGTAGTACCCCCCACGTGACGTCATATGGTGCTTTATTGCTGATTTTTTTTTGTGAAAATCTTAATTTATCTGAACATATTTTAATAAATATAAATGTTTTTCTAAACTATGATTCATTTTATATTTTTCTATTGTAAAATATATGTTCCTGTCATTATAATATTTAATGGATTGCCTTCTTCATTGTATTTACAAGAACCTTCAATCTATTAATATTCTAAAATAAATTATTATTATAAAATATTAACGAACAATATGGAAGGTAAAGTAATATATAAGCTAATTATAGCAGACACTGAGTGATGGCAAACAGCTGGAAATAAGGGTATGATTGTCAAATCAATCAGTAAATTACTTTCCTCCCTGATAATCCAATAATACTGATAAAAAAATCATATTCATGCCCATTATCATCTGAATCCATGGAGCAGGCTAAAGTAAGCCTTTCTTCTCCCATACCCTCTCTAATTCTCCTTTTCTTTTCATCTCATTTTCTATCTTAGGTTAAACGTAGTTTGAAAACTCTTTTTTTTCCTTTCTTTATCACCTACAGCTATGGCTTTCAACGTGTCTATTTGCCTATTTTATGGCTTCCGTAGTTAGAATATTCTTCTATATTCTTCTCTTTCTTGCATTTCCCAACCCTTCGTCTTGACACCATTATCATTCCTTTTTTATTCTCCTTTTGCAATTTCATTTTCATGACCGTCACTATCTCTATAAATTACACAAAGCTCTCTTTCCTTCCCTTCGTTTTCCTCTACATTTTCTTTAGATCTTCTCGTGTATATCCTCTATATCTAAACTTCCCGCTCTCTTTACTTTATTCGTTACTATAATTTGTTATTTTTCTTTTGATAAGTCAACGTACTGATATTAAATCAAATTTCCATATAATAATGTTGAATATTTTGTAGTAACGTAAGTAACATGCATACCACGAAACGCCCGCACAGTAATTTATAGTCAGTTGAAGTAAAAAGATGTTTTCCTTTACCACACGATAAATTTAAACGTTAGAGTATCTGTTACTTCCAACGTTTAAAAGTGGAATAAAACGTTTTTGAAAGCACTTGCTTATATAACTCATGTCCGACAGTGATTTGTGCTTCAAACTAAGTGTATTGTAAAATTTAAAATACATTTACTCACACAATTCTACCTTTGAGGTTAGATTTTCACAAAATTTTCTTTACAAAATGTTCAACTTATTGTTCTCTGTTGGATGCGATACTCGTCTAGCATGGTCCCAACATTTGATAAATATCGTCAATTTCTTCTCGGACGTCCCTGCCTTATGAAGGCATCCCAAAAGTTGTCAGATGGAGATTTGTGAAAGTTATATTAGTGCCCTAAAATAAACATACTTTCCAGATAAGTCAGCCATAGTCAAAGAAATCCAAAAGTACACTGATGAAAAAGACAATGTCTTGTGAATGCATCCTCAAATGGAAAACATACCAAATAGAACCAGGATAATAGTATTAGGACCAGGATAGGACTAAGATAAAATCAAGACAGAAGATCCAATCAAGGTTAAGTTCTAAGGTATTATTTTTAAATGATAAAAACCTAAATACTATTGATCAATAAACCGGAGGCGCCATCTAGTATCCAATTATATCAATTAAATTTTAATAATTTTTTCAGTTGATATTTTTCTTTATAATTATTTTTACAAATTTCTTTTATCTATGGTTAGATTAAATCCTAAATTAAGTTTTCATTTAATAAACAGACATGATAAACGTCAAATTATCTACTTGAACTATCGCTTTATTGATGGATTGATATTTGATATTGTTGTACTTGATTAAGCTTGTAATAACTATTAATCATAGTGTAATAAATCATTACACTTGATTGCTTCATCTCAATATAAATTGTTTTTATTATTTACTAGCGTTGAGCCTCGGTTTCGTCCGGTTTCCCTACAATAATTTGCATATATTATACATATAAACCTTTCTCTTGAATTATGAAAATCTCTTGCGTAGTTTAAAAGATCTAAGCTTACAAACAGCAGAAACCGACTTTGATTAAGATTCACTGGATGATAAATCGTTTGTATATTTAACAAGCGACTTAAAATGCGAAAGGCTTCAATTATTATTAGAGGAAAAGTAAAGATTTTTCAATTATTTGAGTTCAAGTAAACATTTTCCTCTCGACTTTAGAAATACTTTAAATTTAATAATTATTAAATTTGCTATTTATCCGAGATGACGTCCGTTCGCTTCAACGACTCGTGCACAACTGCCTCCCTTACTACTTTCGTAGTATATTTATAGTACCCACGTGTTTGGGAAAATGTAATTATGCTAAATCGTGGAATGTAAATGTAAATCTTAGAATTAACTTAATTGAAAAAATTAAATAGAATAAATATATATTTGATTTCAAATAAATAGTAAAATTTAAATAATTTATATATATTATAGTCGAGAATGAAAAAAAAAACATTTCTGATTGTTGGCTTTGGAAATAATATAAAATGTTAGGATGCTTGTTACACACTCACAAAAAACGGCTGAACGGAAATCGATGCAATCTGGCAAGTTGATGCAAGTCTATAATCTGGTTTCATTACTGTATAGGCTACTTTTTATCCTGAGAAAATCTTAATTCCTGCTGGATAACAATAAAATTATCTTAAAGACGCCAGGACGAATTTACTAGTAAAGCAATAAACCAATTAAAAAAAAAAAATATTAAAATCATTTTTCTTACTATATTTATATTTTAAAAGTATGTGGTTGCTTTTATTAGATCAGATAAAATTTAGTTAGATCAGTTAGTTCTTGATAGCAAAATAAACAAACAGGTGTTTGGGAACCGAACTAAACCACAATTACTGTTATTATGTCTAAATCGACAAACTTTGGGATGTAATTTAGTCCCTATCTAAAGTTTAACCTAAAATTGGGATACTTTAGGTGTTAGTCTCGTTAATTATTATCCTACATATTTTTAGACTTGAAGTGTCAACTTCAACAAGTTCAACTTCATCAAGTCTTACTCGGGAGGTCCGAGGTTCGATCCTGGGCACACACCTCTGACTCTGAGTTATGTGTGTTTTAAAAAATTAAATATCACTTGCTTTAACGGTGAAGGAAAACATCGTGAGGAAACCTGCACTCCTGAGAGTTTCCAAAAAGTTCTCAAAGATGTGTGAAGTCTGCCAACCCGCACTGGGCCAGCGTGGTGGACTTTGGCCTAATACCCTCCTCATTTTGAGGAGGAGACCCGGCTCAGCAGTGGGCCATTGAAGGGTCGTGATCATATTTTTAGAGGTTCGCACCTCGAATGAAAGAAAAGATATCAAAACCCACAAGGGAATTAATTCTGTCTTTAGACACAAACATCACACCCTTTTTTGGTACATGGTAAACCTTTTTTTATTCGTGACGGGATAGTAGTCCGATGTCGAAATGGTGATGGAAGAACCAAGTCGTGAAGTTCTACATCACACTCTCCAAAATGTATCCGGTGAACCGAGAGGTAAGCTATTCTGTGGCGGTGTTCGAGACCCTGGAGCTGAAACTCATCCAAAGTAGTGTCGCGGCTGCTAGCTTGGTTAGGTAAGGTAGGTACTTGGTTAAACTGTACCAAAGTTGACTACAGTATTCCATATACGAACGGAGCTTTATATAGCTCATAGTATATTATAACTCAGATGAACAACGTGGTGCAGAAAAAGAGTAGCAAACGTTGGATTTTTCTTCTGCGATGTGAGCCAGAGATTCATCCTGTTTAAGTTCGTCAACAGATATGGCGAGTCCAGTCCAGGTTATATATATGTGTGCCAAAGTTAATTGAAATCCAACAGCCGTTTTTATGTGATTGAGCAACAAACATCCAAACACACAAATATATTACATCAGTAATCAAGCAATGGCCAATCGGTCGTATATAATATGATTTTATTATAGGTTCAAATAAGCAACATAATATTATTAACTGTCTTTTAAAGCTTGTAAAGCTAAAGCAATTGACATATACAAAGGGTAAAAGGGATACAGCGGAAGCAACCCTTGTACTAATATTTTTTGCGTAAACCCTTAGGGATTTAATACTTAAGGCGGATATTGGAGCGTTATTGATTGCCTGACATACACATGTGATACTATTTATTTATTAAAAATAACTTGCAATTTATCACGTGTATTTAGGTTTAATTTCACATTACTTTCACGTAATTTATATATGACTAATTCCCAAAGACAGCTCGACATGCACTTCACCTTCGCGCCGATAGATGGCGTACGAGCACACTTATTTGTTTACTTTGTATTTTTAAGTATTTTTTGCGCAATAAAACATAACCTATATCCTTCCCCAAACTCTAATCTATGTTTGTACCAAATTTCATCAAAATCAGATTAATGATTTAAGTGTGATTGCGTAACTGATTGACGGAAACCATCTATTTGTCAATAGATGGCGTAGGTGGTATTAATATTATTATATTATTAGTATTACCTACGTTTCCTAAAAGTTACTTTCGAAATTATAATATTAGTAAGGAAGTTAGTGTTAATAGACCCGCATGACTTCCTTCGCGTAAAAGTATAGACGTTATGTTAAATTTAATGTTGAATCAAAAACTGATTACTAAACGTTTTTTAATGGCCCAATATGATTGGCTAATGAGCGCGCCACTATTCCGTCCATTACCCCCCTTTCCCGGCTTTCCTTCAATACATACGTTTGAACGATCGCAAATAAACCGACACTGTGCAAAGCTCTTACACAAAATTATAAATAAAAACGTGTGTGAACACCTCATGCCTCCAGTGTCTCCAAGAACCAGTGTCCATCATCAAACCATTTAATATAATATGTATACAAAGTATAATCAAATTATAACTAAAATCTTTGCAAATTAGGAAAGAGTCAATGTTACCTATTTAGAATCTATGCAAAAGGATACTTAATTAAATTGTAGCCCTTAACCACCTACCTGCAGTCTTACAGCCCGCAACGAATTTTCAAATTATTTTAGCTTGTTATATTACGTATTCTGTCTATATACCTTTTCTACGCACGTAGATAGTTATGTTGCTTTTGTTCGAATCTATTTTTCTTCTTTAGTGTCAAAACTAAGAAGATCACAATATTCTAAAATACTTTCAGCAAGGCGTGTCAGGTGCTGTATGAATTTAACAAGAATTTAAATGTGATTTTGTATATATATGAGTCTAAAATAAAGATATTATAATGTGTCACGTAATCTGACTATGAAGAGTTGCCTACCTGGCAGCCCATCGAGTTTATTCGCACTGGAATCTGACGCTCGGTGAGGAGGCGTCAGCCTGCCCCCAATTTGCGCAGTTCACTCGCTTCTCCTAATTTTAGTTTAGTATAAAAGTTTAACCTAAACCTTACCCTTGATTTAAGCGTTAGTAGTGGTTCGATAAGTCGTGGGTTCAAATCCCGGACGTTGGACAACTGGCGTGGCCCACTCCTGACACAAGCATTTAGCTTACTTGGAGGGGTTAAGGAATACTATTAGTATGTGATCCATAATGATAAAACAGATAAACTGGGCACTGGACGTGAGTTTTCACATATGTGTCAAGGACGTTCTGAAGCCTACACTTGATTACAAGTCCAAGGTTCTGCTTACACTCCTGTCGTAATTGTAAGAGATCAGAATATTAAGTTATTTATCGATTCAGTATCAGTGTCTACGTTGCGTTTACCCAATAGTTCTTTCAAAATCACCCCTTTCATTAATA
Source organism: Limenitis camilla (assembly GCA_905147385.1). Taxonomy (NCBI): domain Eukaryota; kingdom Metazoa; phylum Arthropoda; class Insecta; order Lepidoptera; family Nymphalidae; genus Limenitis; species Limenitis camilla. Next base: position 14,724,503 of record LR990236.1, on the reverse strand, counting down.
GTTTATGTTCCGGGTTTTCTTTCACTTCTGATGATGGCCACATATATTTTCTAGTGTAAAACAAGTATTCCATTCAATCAAATGTTCTGTTGGTAACAATGGTATGATTTCAAATTGAAAATAATTATCGATCAGCGGTCTCTGAGGCCGTATGTATGGTTAAGGGTTGAATAAGTCAGAACAAAGTTTCAATAAAATTTAATAATCCTGAGTATTTAAAATCGCCCTAGATACACAATGAATGTAAATGTAAAGTGGTACAATAACTGGTAAATACGAAGTGGCAGTAGACTGTAGAGTTAATTATCTTAATGGTCTTTTTCAATACATGTTATTACTTTAGTTCCAGTATGAATATATTGCGCGGTCCGCCATTATAAACAGGTGTGTGGTGGGGTGACCAAGCATTATACTTTTGAGGACAATTTTACAACCATTCTCCTATTAATGTTGGATTTCAATTCTGAAATGAAACTTTATGTAGCTTTATAATGTACATGTAAGCCAGAATTTCGCTTTAATTAGTTGTTGTAAATTTGACCTTGGGAACACATCAATAATATAAGAAAGACCGTTTTGTTGACCGTTGAACTATTCATTCATATCATCAACTCATCATCATCATCACGACCCGTCAATGGCCCACTGCTGAGCCGGGTCTCCTCCTCAGAATGAGGAGGGTATTAGGCCATAGTGTACCATGCTGACCCAGTGGGAGTTGGCAGACTTCACACACCTTTGAGAACTTTAGGAACTCTCAGGAGTGCAGGTTTCCTCACGATGTTTTCCTTCACCGTTATAGCAAGTGATATTTAATTGCTTAAAACACACATAACTCAGAGTCAGAGGTGAGTGGGGGATCGAACTTGGACTGGACCCGAGTAAGACATTAAAGTCTCGACCACTGGGTCATCACTGCTATATTTGTTATCAACTATTGTACTTTAATTATAAATACCCCAAAATTGTCTGGTGTTTGAGGCTCATGAGCAGGTTTAAAGATCATGTAAATTTTTCCTACTTACCTGTATTTAAAGATTCTATCCTAACACTTAACTAATTCAACTAATAAAAGAAATGACTTAAATGATGATAAGAGTCACACTTTTTAATGATAATTCAATCTTAAACTAATCAAACTCCTAAATTGTATAAGGCTGCGTTTTCACAAGAGATGTGCAAAAATGTGTAGTGAGGGATGTGTTTCAATTAGCGAGTAGTTCCTTTTATTTTTTTCAATTATACTCACGACAATTTATTCCAATAAACTTTATGAGTTGTCAAATAACTCTATTGGTGATCATTGTGGCCTTACAAGTGGTGTAGCGTCGTCACGCTGGGACTCCATCGTCTAGGATTCTGTAAGTGTGGGCAATAAGTAGTATAAATAGGAATTAAATATGTTAATATTGATAGTCACCCTGGATGCAGGTGTGGTAGGTGTTGGCGTCGCCCCAGCAGATGATATCTCGTCTTATTTATACGCCGCACTCTGCTGCTCACTCGTTATGCTGCATATTACACACAGTTCCCATTCTACTCATAACTATTGTCTACATTATGCACTCATTTAAATGCTTCCTAGGTACCTTTTATTTTATTCCAAGACTGTGAGAGTCAATTTTTTTAAATTCAAAATAGGTTCTCTTATTGAACGTCGGAATCTACCACCCTTTCGGAAACAACCTAACCCAGACCTGAGAAGAATGGGCGCAAGAAACTCAGCTGGACTATTTCTTTTGGATACTTTACTTTTATCTCTTTGGTTTTTTTAATGCCAATTTTTATAACAAATATATTTTATAACTTGAGAAAGCTTGGGGCGAACGCATCATTCCCAAGGCGTGACATCTTCCAAAAAATCTTTAATGTTATTAAATTTTCCTATAGAATAATTTTGAACGTTTTCTGGGATCCTGTTGTAAAAGCATACACATCGCCCCCCACAAAAGAATTACTCTACTCAATCGAGTAGTAGGAATAACAAGTTTGTGTTTGTTCCTAGTATTGATGTCATGCAAATCACTATTCTAATAAAATCATTAATATTTTTACGTACATACATAACATTTTCAAGAATGTTTAACATTGGTTACTCGGTATTCTGTTTTAAGTGCATATTTTTATTGTCTTGTGGGTAGTACTGTGTCGTGTCGTGCAATGGAAACAGTAGTATTTGGATTACTTTAGTGTCAACTCCATTAATCATAATTTAGTGTTCATAAGAAAACTTTTAAAGGCTTTGAGGCGAATAAAGGTTGATTTCATACATTTTCTCCCTGTAATCAGCAAATATGATTTTATATTTCCCGAAATTTCTCGTAAAAAATTCCTAATAACCATTTAATAACGCCGATGGAAAATATGTCGGTTTATCTTTACAAAATTGTGGTCTTGATAATAATTTGATAAAACCATTTGAAGAGGCTTAGTGTCAAACTTTTGATACTTCTATAGACGGAATTATCACTAAAAATATCGATATATTGAACTACAGAATATCGCAAAAGCAAGGAGATCGAAGAGTAAGAAATAAAAGGAAAAAGCAAGAAAGAAAAACAAGCAAAAGCAAATTAAAAACCAAAACTATGTAAAATAAAATAGAAAAATAAAAATGTAGTCTCCGCCTCATTCGGGGGAACTTGCAACTTGAACATATGGGAGATTCCAGGTTAGTATACATTCAAATAGTAAAATTTCCTGTAATTATTATTAATTTTATTTTGTTCAATTCTAGGTGACGGGGGCTACTTTTCGACAATTTTATTAGTCTAGCTTCTAAACGACTTTGAAGCCCATTATAAAACTTAAAAATATATAATTCATATTATGCTGCTTGCTTGTAGAAAAAAATAAAAAAAATTAAAACGAACAAAGTTTATGAATCCTAAATATTCTTCTTTTCAATAGAAGAGAGAAATAACATGCAAAAATATATTTATTAAAAGCTTATTTATTTATTAAATGTTTATTTCTAAAAACTAGTTAATAAGGTTTGAAGGTTCTTCCGATTTCTCCAATTTTTAAAATCCTCTATCTCGTTAGTCAGAGTTAAAACAGTAAAAATATTTTGTATTTACATTTTCAAATACTACTAAAATCGAAAACATCGACATTTCGAAAAAAACTACAGAATTAGTAATAAAAGGCAGCAGATCGTATTCAAGAGTCATGTATATTATTTTCAAACACAGATGAGAGAACGGGTTGTTTCTCTGAAAGAAAATTCCCTCAATTTGTGCTCTACAAATATAGAAAACGATCTCATTTATTGGCATGTTATATAACTCTTTGTAAGGGCCAATAAGGGCAGCTGTTCGGCGGCCATGATAAGGGTCAGTGTGCTAACTGCTAACTGAGCGCTAACACAAAACAATGTCGAGCTGATAGCCTCCCTCAATATTTAGATTAGCTTCATCCCATTAACCTACGAAGAATATATAAAGGTTTATATTTATTTTTCTAATTCTATTTAAATCTAAATAAAATAAAAAAAAACGCTACAACGACTGTCTGTGTATCTGTATGAGGCATCGTAGCGCTTAAAATAATAGTCCGATTCTGATGAAGTTTTATTTGTCTGAAAGATAATTTAATCGAGATGGTTCTTAGCTATGTATTGAGAAAGAGAAAGCTCGCCTGGTGACTGGTAGTTATGCTGTAGCGAATAGTATTCGTCATCCAAAGTTAGTAGTTCCCAGATTTCTCGCCACAATAGTGTCAAACTGACCCAACAGATTTCCATTGAAAACTAATATTTCATACTAACTGACGCCTTATCTTATGATAATATACAACTAGAATAATATAACGCTGTTACAGGAGTTATATTATCCTAACTAGTATTATAATTTCGAAATTAACTCTAAAAAACTTAGTTAATACTTAAGAATATAAACTAAACAAAAGAAAGGATTTAATTTACTACTTACGCCATCTGTTGATGTCTGTTGATGACCGATTTTAATGAATATTTAATCGTGAAAAAAGGCTTGAAATAGAATTGAAATAGGAGATAAAGTGCATGTCGAGCTGTCTTTGGGACTTATAATAACTAATCATATATGTCCGGGATTTTAATGAAGAGAAGAAAGGAAGAGAGGGGAATATTGGGGAAAACTAACAGGGGTGATGATATTGAGTGGACTATCGGGTAAACGCAACCTAGATACTTCTACTGAACCGATTAATAATCAAATAAGTCTCTAACAATTACAAGAGAAACCTAACACTCGCCTCCACTGCTCAGGCTCTCTGTTTAAACCCAAGATTAAACTCACATAAACCTAACCCAAGACAAGACGTGGCAACTAAATTGTAAGGTACTCACGTGACCTTAATCGGACAGCACTGCTAGCACCTAACACTGCACTACACAACACTAACACTATCCAGAGACTACTTCAGACCGTGCACGACTAAGACATCAGTCAGACTGTCGATAGCATATAAAGGGTCGAGACTGTCAAAACGACGGAAGTGACTACTAACCTACTCCAGCGCCATAGATAGCAGTGACGATTGGATTATTCGATAATCTTTTACTATTCTCCGACATATATAAATTACGTTGGTGTTGAAAATAAAAATGTAAAATATAACGATAAGTGATATAGGGAATAACTCATTTATTAATTTCACAAATGTTTATATAATGTATTTCGAAGACCTTTAAACCAACTACTAATTATTAAAGCACTTCAACTTAAAGGCCCAGTTGCAGGTTATAGGAAAAGGTACATATTAATGTTCTATTGCTTAAACTCATAAAAAAAAAATTATACGTCAGGGCTACTTTACAACAAAAAGTTATTTAATAGACTATTTATTAGAGAGATTATAATTTCTCTAGAAGGTAAGGAAGATAAAAGGTATTATCCTTCTACAAGGAGGATAAAATAATTAATCTAAATTTATTAAATGCAATAAAAGAAAGAATAGATAAAGCTAGACAGGAAGATTGAAATTTTATGCAGAAGCCTTATACCTGGTCAGTGATTAATATTTACAAAAATAATAAATAAGCTGACATTCAGGTATGTAGGAATAATGAACAGAACATTTCCGCCAACAGTACTACGAGTGTAATTAAATAGTAATTAAAACATACGGAACTCATAAACATTAGCACGCACCAAATGGCGCAAACTTTTAATATGCTTTCACATGGAAATGTTCATTTAGCACAAAAAAGAAACGATACACTATCTACTAGGTCTACTATTTCTATTACTATTGTTTTAGAGTATATAAGTGTATATGATTCAGCACAATAAGTATTCCTTTCTTCATTCCCTTCACTATCTCAATCTTCCTGCCTTGGTTTATCTATTCGTTCCTTGCTTTCTTCAATTATAGGCATATATCTATCTTTCTTTCCTCTTGTGCATCTAATTAATTAAAGTGCATTATTTTATCTACCCTGCATTCCTTTAACCTCTCTTTATTATTCTAAATTTTGTTCCATCGATGCTATCTATTTCACTTGCTTTTTTTCCCTTCCCTTTATTTCCTTGATTCTCTAAATGCTTCACTATAATAAAGACATTAAAATTTTCCTTCTTCTCTATCTTTCTTCATTTCACCTGTTCGTTTTTTTTTTTCATAATTTGATGGTTTCTTTCCGATCTGTTGTCCTTCTATTCATTTTTCTATGTTCGTCTTTCTTACTATCTTCATTAGTATCTCATCACATTTCTCTTGATATTAATAGATAAATTACTGCTATTTAATTTTCTTCTTTCTTATTTGTTATTTTATCGTGAAAAACATCTATCGTTCGCAATCTTAAGAGTAATTATTCGAAATGTACTCATTAAAAAATACAAAGCAATTTATAATTTATTTGAAATGTTATTTGAAATGTTAATAAAATTAAAGATAAAAAGTAAATTTAGTGACTTTTTAAGATCACTTCAGTTTTAATCGCAGACTGAATTAATTTGAAAACAACTTGTCAGACAGTCGTCGTCCTAGTAATTATGATTTGTTCTTGAACGTTACGAGGTCGGTAGTTCGATATCTATTGTTAATGGTGACCATAAACTATCCCCTAGATTTTTTCTTTACTATCCTGTTATTATGAAGAAACCGTTATTTATAATCTGTAATGAACAGGATTAGGTATGAGACAATAATACCAATGATTCCTAATTAATTTTCATTTTAACATATTACTAAATTATATCAGTCTACGTTACGAGAGAAAACTGAGCAGTGCCTGGGGCTCATAACCCAGGAACAGGGACTATAATAATATACTTACTCACGATAGAAAATTGTTAGCCTTTGAAATTATTTGGCAAATGTAGTGTTCTGTAGTCTATATATAATAGATGATGGTGTAAGTTGAGATGTCAGTTGTGTGTTACCAGTCGTGCGGGACAGACGTGCTTTAACACATACTCTTTAAGTGCTTAGTAGTGATGTTGGGGGTAAACAATAAATACCACAGAAAAAAACTTCAGATTTATTTGGGTTAAGGGGGATGGACGTTGTTTATTGTTGAGCCGGCTAGGGTTTTCATAACCTAATAGGAAATACTTGACAATTATAGGTTATTAAAAGGCATTGAGTGTTACCAGCAGAACTGAAATGTAACTAAAATTAACGTTGAAAATATTCTAAAAATAAATAACAAATGAAACGAAGTGAGTCATATTGTTATGAAGCTGTAAAGTTATGACAAGTTTATAACATTGGACTTAAGTCGTCATTAATCATTGCAAGATGTCTGGACGCTGTATTTTAACCTCCGACCTTTTCTTTATTTATTAAGTTACGCCTCTTAGGTTACGACAAATTTTATAGGAAGCTGTTGTAACTTATGCCAGACATATCACAATAACAGAAACAGTCACACCGGTATGTTTATTACGTTACCTCCTCTTAGGTTACGACAAGTTTTATTGGGAGCTATTTTGACGAATTTGTAACAAATTACAATAACAGAAACTGTCATATCAGTGTGTTAATTGTGTTATCCCCTTAGTTTACGACAAGTTTTATTGGAAGCTATTTTGACGAATGTGTAACAAATTACAATAACAGAAACTGTCATATTAGTGTGTTAATTGTGTTATCCCCTTAGTTTACGACAAGTTTTATTGGTAGCTATTTTGACGAATGTGTAACAAATTACAATAACAGAAACTGTCATATTAGTGTGTTAATTGTGTTATCCCCTTAGTTTACGACAAGTTTTATTGGAAGCTATTTTGACGAATGTGTAACAAATTACAATAACAGAAACTGTCATATTAGTGTGTTAATTGTGTTATCCCCTTAGTTTACGACAAGTTTTATTGGAAGCTATTTTGACGAATGTGTAACAAATTACAATAACAGAAACTGTCATATTAGTGTGTTAATTGTGTTATCCCCTTAGTTTACGACAAGTTTTATTGGAAGCTATTTTGACGAATGTGTAACAAATTACAATAACAGAAACTGTCATATTAGTGTGTTAATTGTGTTATCCCCTTAGTTTACGACAAGTTTTATTGGAAGCTATTTTGACGAATGTGTAACAAATTACAATAACAGAAACTGTCATATCAGTGTGTTAATTGTGTTATCCCCTTAGTTTACGACAAGTTTTATTGGAAGCTATTTTGACGAATGTGTAACAAATTACAATAACAGAAACTGTCATATTAGTGTGTTAATTGTGTTATCCCCTTAGTTTACGACAAGTTTTATTGGGAGCTATTTTGACGAATTTGTAACAAATTACAATAACAGAAACTGTCATATCAGTGTGTTAATTGTGTTATCCCCTTAGTTTACGACAAGTTTTATTGGAAGCTATTTTGACGAATGTGTAACAAATTACAATAACTGAAACTGTCATATTAGTGTGTTAATTGTGTTATCCCCTTAGTTTACGACAAGTTTTATTGGAAGCTATTTTGACGAATGTGTAACAAATTACAACAACAGAAACTGTCATATTAGTGTGTTAATTGTGTTATCCCCTTAGTTTACGACAAGTTTTATTGGAAGCTATTTTGACGAATGTGTAACAAATTACAACAACAGAAACTGTCATATTAGTGTGTTAATTGTGTTATCCCCTTAGTTTACGACAAGTTTTATTGGAAGCTATTTTGACGAATGTGTAACAAATTACAATAACAGAAACTGTCATATTAGTGTGTTAATTGTGTTATCCCCTTAGTTTACGACAAGTTTTATTGGAAGCTATTTTGACGAATGTGTAACAAATTACAATAACAGAAACTGTCATATTAGTGTGTTAATTGTGTTATCCCCTTAGTTTACGACAAGTTTTATTGGAAGCTATTTTGACGAATGTGTAACAAATTACTACAACAGAAACTGTCATATTAGTGTGTTAATTGTGTTATCCCCTTAGTTTACGACAAGTTTTATTGGAAGATATTTTGACGAATGTGTAACAAATTACAACAACAGAAACTGTCATATCAGTGTGTTAATTGTGTTATCCCCTTAGTTTACGACAAGTTTTATTGGAAGCTATTTTGACGAATGTGTAACAAATTACAACAACAGAAACTGTCATATTAGTGTGTTAATTGTGTTATCCCCTTAGTTTACGACAAGTTTTATTGGAAGCTATTTTGACGAATGTGTAACAAATTACAACAACAGAAACTGTCATATCAGTGTGTTAATTGTGTTATCCCCTTAGTTTACGACAAGTTTTATTGGAAGCTATTTTGACGAATGTGTAACAAATTACAACAACAGAAACTGTCATATCAGTGTGTTAATTGTGTTATCCCCTTAGTTTACGACAAGTTTTATTGGAAGCTATTTTGACGAATGTGTAACAAATTACAATAACAGAAACTGTCATATCAGTGTGTTAATTGTGTTATCCCCTTAGTTTACGACAAGTTTTATTGGAAGCTATTTTGACGAATGTGTAACAAATTACAATAACAGAAACTGTCATATTAGTGTGTTAATTGTGTTATCCCCTTAGTTTACGACAAGTTTTATTGGGAGCTATTTTGACGAATTTGTAACAAATTACAATAACAGAAACTGTCATATCAGTGTGTTAATTGTGTTATCCCCTTAGTTTACGACAAGTTTTATTGGAAGCTATTTTGACGAATGTGTAACAAATTACAATAACTGAAACTGTCATATTAGTGTGTTAATTGTGTTATCCCCTTAGTTTACGACAAGTTTTATTGGAAGCTATTTTGACGAATGTGTAACAAATTACAACAACAGAAACTGTCATATTAGTGTGTTAATTGTGTTATCCCCTTAGTTTACGACAAGTTTTATTGGAAGCTATTTTGACGAATGTGTAACAAATTACAACAACAGAAACTGTCATATTAGTGTGTTAATTGTGTTATCCCCTTAGTTTACGACAAGTTTTATTGGAAGCTATTTTGACGAATGTGTAACAAATTACAATAACAGAAACTGTCATATTAGTGTGTTAATTGTGTTATCCCCTTAGTTTACGACAAGTTTTATTGGAAGCTATTTTGACGAATGTGTAACAAATTACAATAACAGAAACTGTCATATTAGTGTGTTAATTGTGTTATCCCCTTAGTTTACGACAAGTTTTATTGGAAGCTATTTTGACGAATGTGTAACAAATTACTACAACAGAAACTGTCATATCAGTGTGTTAATTGTGTTATCCCCTTTGTTTACGACAAGTTTTATTGGAAGATATTTTGACGAATGTGTAACAAATTACAACAACAGAAACTGTCATATCAGTGTGTTAATTGTGTTATCCCCTTAGTTTACGACAAGTTTTATTGGAAGCTATTTTGACGAATGTGTAACAAATTACAACAACAGAAACTGTCATATCAGTGTGTTAATTGTGTTATCCCCTTAGTTTACGACAAGTTTTATTGGAAGCTATTTTGACGAATGTGTAACAAATTACAACAACAGAAACTGTCATATCAGTGTGTTAATTGTGTTATCCCCTTAGTTTACGACAAGTTTTATTGGAAGCTATTTTGACGAATGTGTAACAAATTACAATAACAGAAACTGTCATATCAGTGTGTTTATTGTATTATTCCCTTAGTTTACGACAAGTTTTATTGGAAGCTATTTTGACGAATGTGTAACAAATTACAATAACAGAAACTGTCATATTAGTGTGTTCATTGTGTTATCCCCTTAGTTTACGACAAGTTTTATTGGAAGCTATTTTGACGAATTTGTAACAAATTACAATAACAGAAACTGTCATATCAGTGTGTTAGTTGTGTTATCCCCTTAGTTTACGACAAGTTTTATTGGGAGCTATTTTGACGAATTTGTAACAAATTACAATAACAGAAACTGTCATATCAGTGTGTTAGTTGTGTTATCCCCTTAGTTTACGACAAGTTTTATTGGGAGCTATTTTGACGAATTTGTAACAAATTACAATAACAGAAACTGTCATATCAGTGTGTTAGTTGTGTTATCCCCTTAGTTTACGACAAGTTTTATTGGGAGCTATTTTGACGAATGTGTAACAAATTACAATAACAGAAACTGTCATATCAGTGTGTTGTGTTGTGTGACTAATATCGAACATGTAACAATAACAGAAGCAGTCACACCGGTATGTTTATTGCGTTACCTCCTCTTAGGTTACGACAAGTTTTATTGGGAGCTATTTTGACGAATGTGTAACAAATTACAATAACAGAAACTATCATATCAGTGTGTTGTGTTGTGTGACTAATATCGAACATGTAACAATAACAGAAGCAGTCACACCGGTATGTTTATTGCGTTACCTCCTCTTAGGTTACGACAAGTTTTATTGGGAGCTATTTTGACGAATGTGTAACAAATTACAATAACAGAAACTGTCATATCAGTGTGTTGTGTTGTGTGACTAATATCGAACATGTAACAATAACAGAAGCAGTCACACCTGTATGTTTATTGTGTTACCTCCCCTTAGGTTACGACGAGTTTTATTGGAAGCTATTGTAGCAAATCTAAAAATAATAGATTTAAAGACTAATATTAGAGTAGTGTGTGATATATTTTGGTAAATAGTCGTGTTTTATTATCAACATCAATTAAAACCAATTTGGTTTTCATCAGTTTATGGACTTTAGCAACATGTTCAAAGCTTTGACGCTTCAGAGCTAACTGGGCGTTTTGCGTAAACTTTCCGACATGTCACAACAACCATGATACAATTATTGGTTTTGCTGTGACATATTGGAATTGAAAAAACTACGAAATAGGATAAATAAAATTTTTCATCTGTTAAATCAACATGTTTGTTTATTATATACCTGTGGAACCAGTTCTATAAATGACACAAATGAAATGTTGATAAAACTATATTCGGGGGTAGTATTATTTATGTTATTCTTAGACTGTTTATAACCTCTGTTCCTATAGACTTGAGTGAGTTGTCGAAAGGACGACGATTATTGCTGTCACATGTAAATGACAATACTATAATAATAAGACACTGAAATATCAAGTGACGTCACGCTTCTCCATGATCAATGTAAATACCGACAGCGTGCGTAGTAGCAGCAGCGGAGATGCGGCGCAAAGGAGAGACAGGGCAAAAGTTTATTTTTAATTATTTTCTTTAAAGTTTAATCAAAATGTTTTAATATTTTTACATATTTTATTAAATTGTATATTACATTTTTATTTATAAAAATATATTTGTATCTTATATTTATGTATGTAATTAATTGGATATACAATCTTATAAATGATAGTATACTGCATCGTATGTGTACAACGGGGCTATAATATAAGCGCAACACGGTTAGGATATAACTAAACGTTACGATCTCTTACTATTATGACAGGAACCCAAGCAATACCTTGGAGTTGTGACCAAGGTGTAGGCTTAAGGATATCCTTTATTCGATCGAGATACTCACCTCCACTGCTTAGGCTCTCCTTGATGCCGACCGCCATTGGGGGAGTGGTGGTTCAAGGCATACCCACTAAAACCAACGGAACCTTACCTCCGCTCTAGGGAGGCGCCACAGGAACGCTGACGCACACGACTGTGACGCCTCAGCGGGTCGGCCCGCTCTTATAGCGGGCCTGCACACCAGGGGGCTCTCAGGGTACACCGAGAGTGGTTACCCCCTTGCCTGACGGCTCCATTCACGGTGGTGGAAGGTGTGCGAATTGTCGCCTACCCCTCCCCGGTCGAGCTCGGTAGTCACGCAGAAGTCGACCATGGCCGACCAGCATCTCTCACTCTCGAGCATGGAATGAATCACGCCCGGGAGAGAGAGGTCTCCACCTAGGACCGCCGCCAGAATGTGGCGTTGAGGTCCCCATCCTGGGTATTCTGCCAGAGTATGATGCGACGTGTCTTCCGCCGCACCACACTCCTGACAGGCCGGCGTCGCCTCCCGTCTGCCAATTTGGCACAAATACTTACCGAAGCAACCGTGGCCGGTAAGCATTTGCGTCATCCGATAGTAATTGCACTGAGGGACCTCAAATCCTCCTTCCTAAATTACCTTTGAATCAGGGCTCGTTGGGCTAGAGCCCTGATTCGTCCTACCTCCTCCTCTCTGGGCCGCACACCGGTAGCCCGGACGGTTCGCACGGAAAACTTAAGGCTAACCTAACCTAACGTTATGTTTACTTAACCACGTGGCAATTACATTGTAAGGACTTACGTGACCTTAATCGGACAGCATTTCCAGCCCTACTCTGCACTTGACACTAGCACTAGCACTACTTAGATAATATTCGCTTCTTGAGAACACGTAAGACTGAGCTCCACTGTCTTTTTACGAGAATAGATAGGGACGAGACTAGCTAGAATTCGCCTACACGGGTGGGGCAGAGATACCGATGACGGTTCGATTATTCGATAATCGTTTACTCGTTTGAGAATATTAAAATAACGCAACGAAGTGATAATTAATTTTCCACTAGCGCCATAGATGGTGATAGCGATTTGTTTATTCGATAATCGATTAGTCGTTCCCGACATATAAATGATAAAATCGAGAATTGTCGCGGTCATGCACGCTTCACGTTGAAACTGCTGAACCGATTTGAATAAAACTTAGAAACGATACAGATACTTTAGAAGACGATCGACATATAGGGGACTTTTTATGCCGAAGAAATGGACCGTTCTCTTGAGATAAAATGTCATGCGGGTAGACCAGTCGCGTAGCATTGTAGCAATAAAACTATATAATATAGTCGGAGCTCAGAAAATCCTAAAAATAGGTGAAAGCTTTTAAAATGCCAATACTTTTAAAAGAGATTGCACGTATTCATCCAAATATTTTCCCGTCGATTAATCAGAAATTCAAGTCTCAAGGGACGAAGTTGTGTAAAGGTAATTTTCACGCTTACAATTTATGTTTTGCGGATGTCTCCCGGGAACGACGATTGTTATTTAAAACCGCCAACATTTTCAACCAAAATCAGAACGTTTAGTTATATATTAAAACTTTAATGCTTAAAGTTTTTAAATATCATTAATTTATGACCGTTAAAATTACCTTTACTACTTTATATATTTACATGTATTGTTATTAACTTAGTATCTGGGGGTGATCACTTTTTTATAACCCGACTACAGTGTGTCTGTCGTAGCGCCCAAAATAAAAGTCCGATTCTGATGAAGTTTTATTTAATTGAAAGGTAATTTAATCGAGATAGTTCTTAGCTATGTATTATGAAGATCTGGTCAGCCGTTTGAAGACTATCAGCTCATTTCTAACATGAGTACTGCCTTACAATATTAATATATCGACAATTATAACAAATCTTGTAACCATGGTAACACGCATTAACGGTATTTCTCGATACTTTTCTTTTGATATCAAGTACCGAATAGAATCGAGTATCAAGCTTTATTAAAGTACGTAACAGTATATGGGGCATTTCACGTCAAGCGGACAACCAAAAAAATGAGGTCGTGAATTTTCGTCCGAAATCATGCTCTAAGCCTTATTAAACTATTGGCAATCACGTTTTAATTTTTTTTTTGTGAGAATTAGTTCTACCCGTGAGGGGACGGGATAGAATATTATTCTCCTCTGCCACTGGGATAGCATCTCGTAAGAGCCGAGTAACCCAGCACCCCCTTGGTGGTAGGGGATCTGTTTCCCGACTGGCTTGCGACCACGAATCCGACCGCCAAGTGTCATAGACGCGTTCCGGTCAAGCCGCATGTGGGCCTGACTTACCCCCTCCCCACTCCCATCCCATTAATGCTGCGGATCTAGTGGACTCTGGGATCTAACTTTGCGTCCGTTGACCCTCAGCATTTTTTCTTCTTCACTCCCCCTCCCCACACGAGGGTGCACCGCATCGACAAAACGATTTGTCGATGTCCATGGGCGATGATGGCCACTTACCATCACATGGACCATCTGTTCGTTTGCACCTTATTCACCATAAAAATAAAAAAAAACATCGATTTGAAATTTCCACTTCCGGTTTACTATACGTTAAAAAAATCGAATTTAAAATTTGATAAAAAAATTTAAAACTAACTTTTTTACTTTTATTTGTCCGGCGGTAACACTACTCTGTCTCTTATCGATATACAAAAAAATGATGTAGTAAAGAAGATAATTATTCAGTATTGTATTCATATCATTATAGGCTAACAAATTTTTTTCAAAAAAGAACTTATTTAAAAAATTGCATATTTGTTTGTTTTTTCTGGTTGTCTAAAGGACTTATCCTGTACTTTCTTTACATACAAACTTATCCCCGTGATATAGACGAATTTACTAAACTCATTTTTTCCTAGAAAAGAAGTGATATAAAAATAAATAAGTATTTTAACAATAAGAAGACTATCTCTTTATAATACAAAGCATATAATCAATTAGTTTTTCTTTGTCAACTTTATATTATTTCTCATTTATCTCAGTCCCCAAAAAACCTTTCACTCATGTTGTCCGTTGGACAACCGCAAACAACGTGTCAATAAGCTAATCTTTTGTGAACCACCACATTATTTTTGCAATAACCACGGCATCAGTCAGCCGACTTGGTTAGAAGAGAGTGGGTGGCTTTATTGGGTGTCCGTAGGACAACCAGTAGAAAAATATAGGTTAGGTTAGTTTAGGATATTTTAAAAATATAGGTAGAGGTTTAAAAAAGTTTACTACTTTTGATCAAGCATCTCAAATTCCAAAATATTCACTTGGACAACCTATTCACTTGGATAACTAAATGGTGGTTGTGTTGTTGTATTTTGTTAAATATTGAGAAATTTATTTAATAAATATAATATGCCTTTTTTAAAAGGCATATTATTCTTTATATTTTCCATTTTCTATTGAAAATAAGTAACTTTAGTTCTTATTCTAAATAGTACACAAAATAATCGATTAACTTTTAGTATTTCTATTACACAAAGATCCAAAGAGTCTACTCGATTTTCAAAAAAGTCCACTGTTCACTGTGGATACCTAAAAAATAATAATTAAAAAAAATTATACTTTAAATTATATCGTTTTTTTGAAAAATATGGCATGTTACTTCAAAATTGTAATTTTTAAATTGTGGACACTTCATAGTTGATTGACCCAAGTACAAGATACAATACTTTTTAGTTTTTTTTCCAGTTTAATTAATCCAAAAATTCATGACTTCATTTTTAGTAAATTTTTAAAAGCTCATAACTCAGCAATAAAGCATCATACGAAAAAAAGGTGTGTACACATCCGCGTCTACTAGAAGTATAACTAAGAGTATAAATAAAATTCACAATCTCACTTTTTTTTGGTTGTCCGCTTGACGTCAAATGCCCCTAATATTCAATCTATCATTTATTTTTTTGCATTTTCTGAATATTTGTTAAGTCTATATTGATTCAACATCATCCTTTAATGGCCCATTCCTGAGCCGGATCTCCTCCTCAAGAGTAACAATAATAGAAACAGTCTGGAGTGCAGGTTTCCTCACGATGTTTTCCTTCACCATCTTAGAAAGTGATATTTAATTGCTTAAAACACACATAACACCGGATTGAACTCGGACCTCCCCAGTAGACATCAACGTCTAAACCACTGAGCTATCCGAAGACCGCTAGTTGTATTATTGTAAGAAATCCCTCGCGTCAAATAAAAGCGTATACAATAGGTAGATATGACGTCACTCGTCAGATTGAGGTCGCGCTGGAGGACACCATTGTTGAGGAATAATATGTATTAAACACAACGTCTTCTCGTATACTTTTATTACTTTAATTCTACTTGTAATCTTTCTCGGGAGTTTGGTGGTGAGATTATGGTTCACTTGGCTACGCTTTCTGACTTTGTTTTGTAATACTTTTATAGTTTTTTAGTAACACCGTTTATAAATTAGTATTCGCGGGTACTACGATCTTATTTCGACTAGACAATATATAACTTTTGTTGCGATAAGATTGAGTTAGTCCGTCAAGTGATCGCGCAGTACATATTAAAGTAGTGAGACTAATAGTTATCGAGGAACAGGTGAGTAATGTTTATTATTTTAATATTCGGTAGTGAGGTCGAGCGTTTAAGGGTCTCAAACCCCAGGCACTGCTCGGCTTGGATCTAGATTACATGTTAATATGGCTTTATAATATTAGTATGGATACACATTTCCAGTTGAAACATATAGCCAAAGTTGGCACACGTACGAACATAATGAATAGCATTACAGCCGGGCAGGGGCTGCCTGGTGCTCGCGGCTACATGATTTACTAATACTGTACAGTTTGCGTTATAACACACCTCACTTCGCTCAGTTACAATCTAATCATATGACAAGTCCAAAAATCTGCCAACGCCACCTCATTCTATGAAATGCAAATACTACTTGTACGTACATATTCATATACGTACATAAAACACAACAATAATATCCACTTTAAAAACGAAATACATTGCTACGGAGTGCCAGCATTACGACACCATACAACACAGCCATAAAGGTTAGCAAACGAGCTTCGGTAACTGGCTCATATAAAGATAATATTTTTATAAACATGCTAGTAGTCCCGCCCCGAAAAGAATTAATTTTTATCCCACAGAAACTTTGAATATCCGGGATAAAAAGCAGTCTATGTGTTAATCCGGTTTATAAAGTATCTGTGTGCCAAAATTCATCGAAATCATTTCAGCCGTTTTTACGTGATTGAGTAACAAACATCTAAACATACAAAGTTCATTGATATTCTATAAGTTATTATGTTCCCACAAATATTTGTACAATGAGAGGTACAGCCTCGCGACAGTGACGCGATCATAAATCTTTTACACGGATTAAACTCCATACAATCAATCATTACGAGAAATAAGCTTTAACAGGAGTGTTCGTGTTCGTGTGTTGTGTAAGCAATCAATTTTAAATTTAAATCTTTTTATGTAAAAGCAAAATATATCACTTTTATATTTACATACGCGGATTAAGTAATGTATACAGCTGAAGAGTTTGTTTGTTTGAACGCGCTAATCTCAGGAACTACTGGTCTTATTTGAAAAATTCTTTCAGTGTTCGATAGCCCATTTATCGAGGAAGGCTATAGGCTATATATCATCACGCTACGACCCATAGGAGCGGAACATCACGCGGACAAAGTTGCGCGGGTCGACTAGTTTACAAATAAAAACGTAATAACATATAATAACGAGAATAACTAGTATATTTTTAAACTTAAGAAATTTTTACAATTTCCCCTAAACCAGTCACAGACTAGCATTCTAATTAATTTAGACACCCATATCAAGATATGCGGCAGTGTTTCAAAGCCAAGTGAAGCGGCGCTGCTGCCGTAGATATATTTACATGAACCATTTCGAGTTACTTTTGATCCCCTCGTATCTTAGAGCCTAATTAACCTACATGCAAATTTGGCATATTTATTAGTTATCCCTTAGTTAATCTAGTATCCAAAATTTATTAATGAAGTTCAAACCATTATTGATATAGTAAAGTTTAAAACGTGTATTTTTATTACTGAATGACTGACTTATAGATTAAAAACCTAACCCACTCCCAAATGACTCTGAAACTTGATATTTGGCATTAAGATAAATTATATGTTGAGCACAGAACTTGGCACACATATGGATATCAACTTTTTTGTCGGCGCAGACGATGCATATTTTTTATACTGAACTTGGCTATCATTTAATAGTAATGTTTTTGTTTCAATTACATATACTTAAGACTTTTTTATTTACATACTAGCGACCCGCCCTTGCTCATTAATCTGTAATATCTTCGAAAATATTCATTTAAATATCATACTGTAAAGGGCCATATTGACCTATATTAAACGGACAATGTATTTAAGGTACTTCATTGGATAAGGATTAATGCTGTAATTGCTTAAAATCCCTTCTTACATAAGCTATTATTTTCTTTAAAAAGTAAAAGATTTAAATGGTTAGTGTAGGTTATCCCTAAGAGATAGACATATACTATCGCGGACTTTTTTGTAGACCTTTTTAAGGTGTACAATACTGTAGTACATTATTTTGATCTACCTCGTAGGGTTCAAACAGCGATTGCAATGTAAGCGCAAAAAATGTGTTTATTTACGACATCACATTAGAAACCTCTAAAATTATCAGTGTTTCTCTACTATATTATGCATGTATTATACATATAAACCTTCCTCTTGAATCACTCTATCTATTAAAAAACTGCATCGAAATCAAAATTTAAAGATCTAAGCATACATAAGGACAGACAGATAGACTAAATTACACAACATACACACAAGAATTTAATAACTCATTTAGTCACTCATTATTTATTGCATTTAACCTCCAATATACATTTTAAAAATTCACCTAAACATAAAATATATTTTGTAAAATTTAACTAAAATCCCTGAATGTAATTTAGTTGACTGCTTTAAATATAAACATTTATTGAATAGTCAATCTGAGTGCTCCTTACATTATTGAGTTTCTTGAAAAGATTTCATCTAAAAGTCGAATGAACGATTCCTTTCCATCGGATATCTAAGTTTAATTAAGATTTGGTCTGAAGTCTGAAGCTGTTCAGCTTTTATAAGTTTTTTCAGAGGCTAAAGAATACTGTAACTTAAAAATGTGATTTCTTTTTTGCTTAAGATTCCTCGACTTGCTTTACCTCTACCAAATTACAGTATAATCTTAGTAATTCAAGCAGTTTTTGGGATTTGCGACCCAGGTACAAGATTACGATGTATTCATGTCACTACTCAGATTCACTATCTTTAAACTGTAATCTATACTAATATTATAAAGAGGTAAAGTTTGTGAGGTTGTATCTCTGGACCCATTGAACCGATTTTGAAAATTATTGTACCAATAAAAGCTACATTATTTGTAGGTAAGTATTATAGGCTATATATTAACCCGAAAAATTAAAATACTTTTTCGTGGTTGTCGGATTTGCTGCAGTAAGTCAGGGAACAAACTATATAGAAAATAAAAAAACATCAAGTTTTAAAATTCAAATACCTGGATTTCCTTTTTACTTAACTGAACAAAGCAAACAGTTTCTGAAAATTTTCAAAAGAATTTCAGATATGTTGCATAAACGTCATTCTTCAGGATTAACAAATAAACAGAAACATTTCCGCGTTAACTTTGCTTTTCCTTAAACATGTAGTAAAATATTTTTATACAACCTAATCCTGCAAAATAATATATCATATGTCTTTCTTTATCTGCTACTTCCTACCTACTAGACTATTTTATTCAACCTACCTTACTTAAATTACATAACCTTACAATCTTATGGGAAAAATTAATCTTACTGTTCACAACGCTTTGCGCCTAATTTATTCACAGAGCAAATGCCCATTTATCTGATTTAGTATTAAAATAATTAACATATGTACCAATTTCATTCGCTGTACTGTATCGCTGTGTAATTACACGTTTATAAGTTTACCATGTCCTTTTATTTTAATTATACTGCCTGGGAGTCTGCTACACTTACCAACTTACTAACTAACCATAATCGTCTATATTTCGTATCTATCTTACTCATCAACGGCATCAACCTCTTCTGCTTTACTCGTCTACAGACTTCTTCTTCCTACCTGACTTACTTCTACCTATCGATTTTTAAAAATTTTTTTTCTAATATATAAAGCTGAAGAGTTTGTTTGTTTGCTTGAACGCGCTAATCTCAGGAACTACTGTTCCGATTTGAAAAACTCTTTCAGCGCTAGATAGCTGATTTATTGAGGAAGGCTATAGGGTATATATCATCACGCTAAGACTAATAGGAGCGGAGCTACACGCGGACAAAGTCGCATGGGTCGACTAGTTCTTTTATGAAATAATTGAAAATTTTGAAAACTTTTTTTAATTATAAAAAGTAAAATTATTAAAAAATGAATTTACTTAAGTCAGTATTCAGACAGAAATTCCATAGAAAATAAGTTTGTTCAGTTTTTTACAAATTTCATATCAATATTAAATTTAAAAAAAACAATGTATTTCCTGATGGAGTTAGCCACTGTTTCCCAACGATGTTTTGTCGCCATCAAACATTATAATGTTTAAAAAAACTTACAGAGAAAAGGTCGTATGGCTTCCATCAGATCCAGAACCCTTTTTTGTATTTGAAGTGTTTACTGTCCATCTCTGCCATTTGCGATATCCTTCAAATATAAGAGGAAATATGAACCTTATTAGCTTGAATTTAGGATTTAAATTTACTGGGAGACTCATGATATCGGGCGCCTAAAAATTTAGATCCCACCATGACATATATTTAGATTAAGGATCATTTCTTAAACCAATTCAAATCATGTAAGATTTCATTAAGTTGTAAAAATTGTCCCATTCCTGCCAACCGTCTTATTTTAAGAACACCTGATTTAGCAAGTTGAGATGAATTCATTGTGATATATTATTTTAAAAACAAAATAGTAAAGGTGCCTAAATCTACAATTCTCAGCGTAAGACACTTCATCATGAGGCAGGCAACATTTCGTTTATCCAGCAGTATAATATCAGCAAGTTTACGAGCCAACAAGAATCAGTTTATTGCCTACTTTGATACACCTTAAGAAAAAATGAAGAGGAGAAATGCGTTTATGAATAATTTAACACTCGTTTCGTTGTACGCGTATCTCCGACACCCGACTGTACTACGGGGATCCTGACTTCTATCATACGAGTACCTAGATTATAATAAATTACGGGGAAATATATCACGTAAAATACGCCCAAATTATTTAGCATACAATTCCTATAGATGGGTAAACATAACCAGTACTTTTGGTGGTAAAAATCCGAGATCCTATCCTCGAAAGGATAGCTTTTGACCCTTATATATACTATTGTTATATCCATCGTACACTATTACTATTGTGGGTCCGTGCGGACCTTTACTTTAGTCAATAATCTATTATAGTAAACTTGGCGAGTCTAACTCAGTCAAAGTTTGTTTGCGTTTAATTGTTGATAGAATACAACTTTAAAATTATATAAACTATAGTGACCATTTTATTTTTCACGGGACACGGACAATGGGATTGGAGCCTTTCAGACATCCACGAGTGAAAAGATAAATCAAAATCAAACAAGACAATTTCTCCTCTTGTATTTATAACAAACGAATCATAGCGACGACGATAGACTCACCAACAAAAGAAACAAATACTAGTCATAAATTCATAACCTACTCTTTGGTCTGTAGTATAGTATTTTTTTAAAAACAACAGATTTCGGAAAACGGTACAGTTTTACGTCCCGAAGCTTTCTTTCGGGATAATGAAACTAACAACCGAATAAAAAGACTGTTCCGTTCCAAACGGGACGTATAGTAGACATTAGTCAAAATCTTAAAACAAAGTAAGATAAATATCGACAAGATTGGAATAATAAGAAAAGAATTTAAACTTATTTCAGTAAAATGACATCCACTAATACTATTATGGTCCCATTTTTAAAATCATACCAAGAATATGAAAAAAATTGAGCGTGTCGATATTAAACATAGTAGCGCTAATAAACTATAAGGGTGCAGAGGAAAAGGGGGCTGTAACATAATATGAGGGCAGAGTAAAAAAAAAGATTGACCATAATAGTATTTAAGGTCTGTATCCGATTATATAAAAAGATTATTTTTCTTTTGGGTTCGTTTTTGGGTTCCGTACCCAAAGGGTAAAAACCGGACCTATTACTAAAACTCCGCTGTCCCTCCGTCAGTCTGTCTGTCATCAGGCTGTATCTCACGAACTCCGATAGCTAGACAGTTGAAATGTTCACAAATTATGTATTTCTGTTGCCCCTATAAAAACACATACTAAATACAGAATAAAATAAATATTTAAGGGGGGGCTCCCATACAACAAACGTAGTTGTTTTCTTAGTTCTTAGTTTAGTTTATTAAGTTAGTCCTAGTAATTTACAGATAAGTTATAAAGTAGAAAGATCCTGTCCTTTGAAGGTAAGAGATCCAATAACGGAGCACTGATAGCTGTGCAGTGCTGCTAAATCTGATTACTTTGCTGAAAGCTCTTAATACGTATATTATAATATGTTTATTAATTTATTTACACGTCTACAGAACTAATAAACATGAGGTTTTAATTATTAATATGTGATATTACTCCTCAAAGAACAGACACATGTCTGTTAGACTTAGGGATCTATTTTTATAAACTTTGTAAATAGTCTGATCTGAATATTAATAAAAGGATTCCTATCCTTCTTATAAAAAAGGGTTACTAAAAGAGTAAAAAATGAAGGTTATTTGTTACTTGAAAAAATGATTTTGTCATGATGCTGGGTCTCCTAAGGTTTAGAGTAAGTGTTTAATATTAATACTCAGTGTCACATGTAAATAACATACTTTAGTACATCAAAATGAAGGGAGATTTTAAATTCTCCTGATACAAATAAAAAGATTATCTAAATATAGAGTTTTGTGAACTTTTCACTTTGTCACATTTAACTGTAAATGTCAGGGTTGCGACTATAATATGTATGTATATATTCAGAATATTTAGTACGAATCTCTGAGAGCACCTCAGTTATTCATAAAGTACTTTGAAGACGGTTGGACAGATTCTAAAACATTTTTCGGTGTATTTGCGTCTGAATGTTAAATCTTTACAGTTTTTATTATGTCTAGAAATATTGTCTCTCCATACATAATTGGCCTATGAACGGAATAACATGTTATCATAACGAACATTACTCATTTATATTTAAACTTATAATTTCCTCTAAACTAGACCCCTTTTAAATTTAAGATATCATCATTTTTTTTAATGATAGATAAGGGACCAACGAGCAGCCGGTCGACCTGATGGAAAGTGGCCACCGATGCCCATGGACGTCGACAAAACTAGAGGGTATCTCTTGTTTTGTCGATGCGTTGCCGTCACGAAGTTATAGTGAGGAGAGGGAGCAAAGAGAAGAATGCTGCGGTTTCAATGGTCCCCTAGTAAGAACCGCAGCAGTAATGGGATGGGAGAGGGAGGCGGTAGGTTTGGCGGTCGTATTCGCATGTTGGTGGTCGCAAGCCAGTCGGGGAACAGATCCCCTACCACCAAGAGGGTGCTGGGTCAATCGTCTCTTACGAGATGCTCTCCCAGCGGCAGAGGGGAATTGTATTGTAACCCGCCCCCTCACGGTAAAATTAAATCAATGTTGAAAAGGCTGTAATTATACCCTCCATTGCACTAAGTTTGTTTGTTTGTTTTCCTACTAACTCAATGAGAGATAAAAAAGGATCTTGACAGATGGACAGACATACAGACGGACAACGAAGTGACTCTAAAAACAGACAAAAAAAATGAGGGAAAAAAAGGGAAAATAGAGAGAACGAAGGAGATCGAAAGAGATATAAAAAAGATAGACAGCAATATTGTCGATACATTAATGAAATTATTTTTTTAATTGGAAGTACAAACAAAATGGTAATGTTTAAATTAATTACAAAATATGGCAACATTATTTAAACTATGCGAATAAAGTAGCAAGGTAATAGAAAAATATATAATCTGTGGTTGGTACAGGAATATAGGGGGTAAAATCACGAGCATTAGACGTTAATAACGTTGACTGTTGTAAAGTTTAGCCGGGTGAAAGCTTTCAGCTTGTCAGCGGGTTTATTACCTAACTTCTAATAATAAACACTTCTTAATTACTTCACCTAAACGAATGACGTTTCTAATTATTTTCTAAGTCATAAGTTAAACTCAAACTCAAAATTATTTATTTCAACTAGACTTTTTTTGAAACGTCAAAAATTTGTCGGTCAGTTAGTTTGTCTGAAGCTACCACCAGCTCGGAAAGCAGTTTTCTGTTGAGAAGAGCCGGCCAGAAACTCAACAGTCGCTCGCATCAAAAAGCCATGTTTACATAGTCTGTTATACAAATCATTTAACTTGAGAGTCAACGTCACTTAGATTCCAAGCATTCTCATCATTTAAGTAATCCTGTACATTGTAGTATGCTTTATATATTAATGACTTCTTGATACGAGTTTTAAATTGTTGAAGTGGCAAGTCTAATATACGCTGTGGAATCTTATTATAGATGCGAACACCAAGCCCCATGAAGCTATTACTCACTTTGTGGAGACGAAAGTAAGGCGTTACAAGTTTATTTCTGTTTCTAGTATTAACATTTTGTTTGTCACTGTGTTTTGAATACAAATGGATATTCTGGTAAATGAACAAAACATTACAATATATGTATTGAGATGGGACTGTAAGGACGTCTATTTTTTTATAAACATCTCTAAGGTAATCCTTCGCTCTCAAATTATAAATGGCCCGAACAGCTCTCTTTTGAAGAATAAAAATGGATTCAATGTCCGCGGCCCTACCCCACAGTAAATTGCCATAAGACATAATACTGTGAAAGTAACTGAAGTAAACTAGCCTAGCAGTGTTAATATCGGTCATTTGTCTGACTCTCCTTACTGCGTAGGCAGCTGAGCTGAGTCTTCCCGCTAGATAAATGGGGGTTCCACTGGAGTTTTAAACCTAAAGTTATACCCAGAAATACCGTCGAGTCTGCCACATCTAAAATTCCATTATTTAACCGTAGGTTACATTTTTCTTTTTTTAACATTAGGAAAAGAACTAAGTT
The DNA here is from genome assembly GCA_905147385.1 of Limenitis camilla. NCBI lineage: Eukaryota > Metazoa > Arthropoda > Insecta > Lepidoptera > Nymphalidae > Limenitis > Limenitis camilla. Next base: position 14,699,457 of record LR990236.1, on the reverse strand, counting down.
ATTTACCGTAAACCATTGAAGAACCTGCGACAATGCACCGTTACTAACTATGCCTCCCAATTTTGCCCACAAAAACAGTTTAGTTAGTGAGCAACACCGTTGATAACTTTATATTCACGGGTAGTACCTTTTATTTTATTCCAAAACTGTATATTCAGTCTTGGAATGAAATAGTTGTCTAACGGACCTCGCCTGGTGATCATTATGGCTATACAGTTTTTACGATTTAAGTTGTAAAAACCGCATGATCCAGTTAAAACATATCCGGGCTAATGTGTGAATGGTCGATTTACGGGTGTGACTACAACCATAAATTATACCAATAAAAAGTTTTAACTGTAACACTGTTTTAACTTACATATTTAACGGATAATGGTGGAAATTTTCTGCATTTAATAATTTTGAAAATTATAGTTTATACTCCTCCGCCATCTATTAGAACTTGTAAGAACTACATGAATAAATTGAAAAGTTCGTTCACGGTGATAGAGCGTCCATGGCCGTCGGTTCTATCAAAATTATCGCTTTAGTTAAAATTAATTTGTATCATTACTCAAAAACTAGAAGACTCTCTTTAGTCTTCAACGAATAACATTCATTGGCCCTAAATTTTAGGGCCCATTTACTACACACACATTCTGCATATCACATTTTCATACATTCTAATTTAAAAAGAAACTTCTTAAAAGACATTTCTATATTAAAATGAATCTTATAATAGAATGAGAAACATCTGTACAGCTGTCATCCCAATAAGTATAATAATAGTTCGCCAATCAATCACATCAATGGACGCCATTCAGGCTGCCAGATCCATCTTGTGGTGTCAATGGTATTTGATATATTGGGACAGGCATTTAAATACAACTTATAAGAAGTATAAAATCGGTAATTTCTTTTACATTTCAATAGATGTCGTTAGTAGTGTTTTAAATAGAGCTGGCATCTAAGAATAGATATAAGGTTAAACCTGCGCATATAGGGTTTAAGTGTTATCGTCTATTTAGCGGGGAGCGCGGGGTGAGAGGAGCACGCTATGTGTGATTGGTTCTATTGCAAGGATTCTGCTCCCGCGAGCCTGTTATTTGTCAAAATAGTAGATTTGTGGATTACTCAAACGTCCAGTAAAACGAATGTATCACCATCTCACCTCGTCTCACCAGTGTAGAAAGAATTAAAAAAAATGTGTAGAATTTTTTGCATTTTTTTTAATAATATAATAGATAAGGTGCAAACGAGTAAATGGTCCACCTGATGGTAAGTGCCCACCATCGCCCATGGACATCGGAAAAACAAGACACACTCTCTCGTTTTGTCGATGCGTTGCATCCCCGAAGATAGAGTGGGAAGGGGAAATGAAGAAGAAAAATAGTGTGGATTCAGCGAACCCTAGGCAAGAGCCCAGAGTCCACTAGACTCACAGCATTAATGGGATGGGAGATGGAGGGGGTAAGTCTGGCCCACATGCGGCTCAATCGGAACACGTCTATGACACTTAGCGATCGGATTCGCATGCTGGTGGTCGCAAGTCAGTCGGGGAACAGATCCTCTACCACCAAGGGGGTGCTGGGTTACTCGGCTCTTACAAGATGCTCTCCCAGCGGCAGAGGGGAATAGTATTCTAACCCGTCCCCTCACGGGGTGCATGATTGCTTCGTACAAACATTGAAACAGGCAATCAGATAAAAATAAAATAGATTCATCAACAAAAAGAGATTCCTTCAACCTCACCTATTAATTCACATTAATAGTAAAACCGTGTAAATCCAGAGTGGGGCGGTAGTGTATAAATAAAGTAAAGCTTATAGATAAGAGACTTTCCTATAAAATACATTTTCATAGTCATCATTCTGTCCAGTCATTGAATCGCAATCCCCTATCAAGACACTAAAGATCAGTTACAGGTCAACAATACACTCAAGATACGTTTGATCTCTTCAACACAATGTTAATTACTTAATTGTACTTCAAAAACGTATTAGTCGAAGGGAAGGGAAGGGAGGGATATCTGAAACATTAAAAGGGGTGATATTGAATGGACTATTGCTCTCTTACAATTTGCATATTAATCCAAACAGTGCTTTAGACTTGTAGCACAGATGTAGGTTAAAGGGCTGCAAGGCCACATATGTGAACACTCGCCTCCACTACACAGGCTCACCTTACCTTACCTAAGGTTATGTGACCTTAATCGGAGATGCTTAGCACCAGCAATACAATACTATTTTTACACTTTTAGTAGCACCACTTCAGACTATGTTCACTCAAAGAGTTTACTCTATAGACTTAACGGTGCTTGGATGCTGATGTCCATGGATGACGCTGTCCTTCTGTCCTTATGTATGCTTAGATCTTTATAACTACATAACGGATTTTGATTAGGTTTTTTTAACAGATAGAGTGATTCAATAGGAAGGTTTATATGTATAATACATACATAATATAGTAGAGAAACACTCATAATTTTAGAGGTTTCTAATGTGATGTATTAAAAAATAATTAAGACATTTTTTGCGCTTACATTGCAAACGCTGGCTGAACTGTACGAGATAGATTAAAATAATGTACTACAGTATTGTACAACTGAAAAATGTCTACAAAAAAGTCCTAAATGGTATATGTCTATCTCTTAAGGATAACCCACAGTAACCATTTTTTTTCCTTTACTTTTTACGAGAAATAATGGCTTATTTACGAAGCGATTTTAAGTAATTACAGCATTAATCCTTATCCAATTAAGTACCTTAAATACATTGTCCGTTTAATATAGGTCAATATGGCCCTTTACAGTATGATATTTAAATGAATATTTTCGAAGATATTACAGATTTAAAATAGGGACATAGCGGATTCGGACTACGGACGGATCGACTAGTATTAATAGTACCTATATAAATATTAAAGAATTAGAACTAAATCACCAAATTATTATCAGCATCAGATATCCCAAAATGATTAGCATCGCTATAATGAAGTGGCAACAGCTCAGTCTGAGCTGATAACTGCCAGCAACTGCCAGCTGTTTGCTATTAATCATACCATAATACATCAATTTGACGGATCATCCCACTGCTGATGTGAATCTGTTTGTGACTGCGGATTAGCCCAAGGGAATAACATGACGGGGCTCGTTTCGATGTAAAACATAAACCAGTAAACAATATATTATTAAGAGTATGGGAGCTATACTGCAGTAACACTCAATTAATTTTTTAATTTTTTATTTAATAGTTTTCCGTTTCCTGATCGATCGGTAACATTTATAATATCATATTGAACAGTAATGTTTGGTTTTTATTTGCTTAAACCAGTGAATAACTGTATTTTAAACATATATGTTGACTTAAACAATAAGATATATATACATACATTGTAATGTACTCGCCAAGACCTTTCTTTTGATACCAAACACGTGATAATTATCTCAGTTTAATTTTTTTCGAGGTTAGAATTTGAGGTTTAAATTCCGTCATAAAAAAACATAATATGTAAAAATTGGTTCAGTAGTTTAGGCGCTAGGGTAGAACATACAAACATACATACATACACACATAAATAGAATGAAATAAAAGATTTATTATTTTCTGGTTATTATATTTTAAGATCAGCGTTGAGAAAAGAAATATAATCTTCAATAATAACTTTACATGATCCCTTAATATTTAGGTCGCATATACCATTGGGTGATTTGCCTATTTAAAAAAAAGAAAAAAAAATCCTATCAATAAACTTCCATCCTAATCCTTACTCATCCTTACTAATATTATAAATGCGAAAGTAACTCTGTCTGTCTGTCGCGCTTTCACGCCAAAATTACTGAACCGATTTAGATGAAATTTGGTATGCAGATAGTCTAGAGCCTGAGAAAGAACATAGGCTACTTCTTATTGCGAATAAAGGGTTGTAAGGCGTTGAAAAGGGGGGATGAAAGTTGTATAGAAGTATCGTCATTTTTAGAGCTAGAAGCTTGAAACTTATTTTTTAGGCTGTTAATTCGATATAAATAAATATGACATTCAACGTTTGTAAAAGTTTTACCCTCAAGGGTGTAAAAAACCCAAAAGGGAATAGGGGATGGTCGCGCTTTCAAGCCAAAACTACTGAACCTATTTAAATGAATAAAATAAAATAAAATAATAATCATTAGATATTCCACTTCGATCAATACAATGTCTTTTTAGATTATTTCATCTCTACTAATATTAATAAATGTGAATGTAAGTTTATTTGTTACGCTTTCACACGAAAACTACTTAACCGATCACCCTTCAACTTTGTACACATATTCTTGAGGGTATTAGAAGTAACATAGGATTATGAAAAAAAAACTTATACGGGTGAAACCACGGAGCGCAGCTAGTCAATTATATTTCCATATTTTTAATTATATGTTATACTAGCTGCGCCCCGCGGTTTCACCCGCTATAATTTCGATAATTCACACTATATCATTATAAATTATAGCCTATGTGTTATTCTGATGTGTAAGCTATATTATTGTAAAGTTTCATCAAAATCCGTTCAGTAGTTTTTGCGTGAAAGAGTAACAAACATACATTCTAACAAACTTTCGCTTTAAGTTTATAATATTAGTAGGATTCCTGAAGCCGTGGCCCAGACTATAGTCCGGAGAAACTGGATTTTGTTTGTTGACCGCCACCAAGGCTTTATCCAGATTCATCAACATTCCTCATCATCAGGTTCCAATGCCACGAATTAATATTTGCTACATTTTAATTAACAGAATAGATATAGAATTCAAGTTTTAAACCAATTGTGAATCTGAGGTTACATTTAATACAATTCGATTCCATTTATTTATTTTATTAATGCAGAAAAGATTTAAAATAAATTAATAGTCCAAACAGTATTATTTTTATTTTATTTATAATTTCTTAAACAATACTAATCATCGCCTTCAAACATTCAATGATATTTAATCAGGAACTAGTACTACAACACGATAAGAGATGGCGCTGCCAGCGCAAACAATATTGAACCTATGGAACATATCAAATACAGATGGCGCTGTTAGCCTCATTATGAACCTAAATTGATGAATTAAATGTTTCGTGGTGTTAAATGAAAAAAGAAAAAATATATACGAGACAACTAGTGCTATAAGAGCTTGCTTCTCTCTTAATGGAGTGTTGATTTATCTTGAAAATCAAAATTACAATACATGAGACTTCTACTTGATGTCTTCACGTTTTTCTGAGAAAAAGGGTCTTTCGTAACAGTCAAAAAAAGTTAATTTTCTAGTGATGTAGAAAAACATTTACAGTTTTTTCAATTGTATTAAATTTATTCTGTACTTATGCTATGAGACCTTAATTCATGCTAAATTTCACAAACGACAACACTAGGTCATTGGGAAATACCAGAAATGTGACATTTTTTAAATACATGTATTTGAAATATGAAATACTAAATGCAAAATACCTATTTCCATTTTGTATTTAAATACTTTTATTTTAAAAATATTTTGTATTTTATTTGAAATACCTTTTAAAATAAAATACATTTTGACATTAATAAATTTAGTCATCATCAAAAAATGAATGTGATAAAGTATTCTCACTATGGCAACACTGTACTGATGGGTAATAGATGTTCATTAATTTAATATTTCGTTCAAAATAGTTTGACTAATATTAGTATTTATTACATTGTCATAATTATTTAGACAAAATCAGAAGTTATTAGACCCCCTAATTCTGTTTAATTAGGGGGTGTCCATTAATTATGTGCTATAATATAATTGATACTAAAATATAAGCAAATTCTTTTAGATCCATAATAATAGATATAATAGACCAATTTTTTTTTTTTTTATTTAATTTAAATTACTGCAGCCCTTTAATATATTTATAAAATTATAATATAAAATAAAATATAAATTTTTGCCGAATTCCTTTAATTTGTTTTAAATTAATTAAATTATTTTTTAATATAATATATCTAATTTTATCATTTGTTTGATATTAATTTAAACTTGATACCTCCACGCGATCTTGAGAAAAAGGGTCTTGACAGACAGACAAAGTAAGGTAAGACAGACAAAAGAATAAATACTACTTGAAAAAACAGCGCACTCGACCGGTTTTAGCTTGCGGTGAGCGGTGTAAAAGAGACAACTGCCGTACTGACTATTGGCATCCCGTTCACACGTATGCACCGACCGAGCGTGTTGTACTGTGAGTTGCCGCGTAGATACTTATTATTACTTAGATCCTACTAATATTATAAACGCGAAAGTTTGTAAGAATGTATGGATGTATGTTTGTTACTCTTTCACGCAAAAAATACTGAATGGATTTAGATGAAACTTTACAATAATATAGCTTACACATCAGAATAACACATAAGCTATAATTTATAATTATATCTACAATGAAACCGCGGGGCGCAGCTAGTGTAAAATAATTTAACGAATGCAAGCCAAGACAAATGGTTTATTGACTGTGTTAATTCAAATAATTGTTATTTGTATATTTAATATATTAATTAAATAAAAAGATTCTGACCTGAACACACAAACACACTGTTTATATCACACTGAAGCGAAGCGAGGGCCAGGCGAAAGCAGTTACTTGCCCTCACGTTGACCATCAATAGTTTGAGGAATTTATATTTTCTTCTAAACAAATATAATCAAGTTTATTAAGAGTCCTATTACATATAAATGTTTTACGAACTCTGTTTGCAAGCATAACCGTCGGCGATGGAACTTTGACGCTGAAATTCACTTTGTTACATTTAATTTTTATAAATGCTAAAATTCATTAAATATAAGTTAAATGTTTTACTTGTTTATTGGAGTTTTAGAATTTCTTTAAATTACTTGAGTTTTCACGGAAAAAATCTTAAAGAAAGCCTAATTTAAGCCTTAAACGTCTTGATTCAGCGTCCATTATATTCCAAATAAACACAATTTTATGAAATAAACTAATATGATATAAAACTTCATTTTACAATTAATACATTTCATTAGTTTTCGTTTGTCAATATAATCAGAAATAATTACAATAAATAAAATGAAAGTATAACGGAACACCACCGAAGTTGCAAAGGAACAGCAGCGCGCGGGCGCGGTGAGCGAGTGTTTACGATTCGTAATAGGACTCTTAAACGTCTTAATAGATGGCGCCACGCATAAGTTACATCGCGCAGTTATTTAATTCATCTCATTGCATGAGCTATCGTCGGCTCGTTGATACGGCAGACGTTTTTGTGTGTATTAACGCACGAAACAAGATTTATCTTGAAAGAGAGTTGTCTGGCCAAAAGCCCGGAGAACTCTCCAGAAACTATATTATAAAAAACATGTCTTGCATTCAGTAAGTGCGTGTTGCGTTTCATCTCTTCATGTAGGTGAAATAATTTTAAGCAAAATGAAAGTTTTGTTACTAAATATAATTATTCACAAAAAATCTATATAAATTAGTCGAGATATATATGTATGTATATACACAAGCTAATTTGTGTCACTGTCCACGTAATTTTTAATAAATGTGCTAAAACACTAAAATAATAATAAAATTTTATTGAGTTTACAAAAAAAGATTTAGTTTATTTATTACTAGCGGACCATCCCGGCTTCGCGCGGGTGGAATATTATTTTTAAAAATATATTGGCCCTCCCGCATTTCGGTGCCCCCTCTTGTGCCGCTTTACTCGCTGCGCTGCGTCGCTATACTGGCCCGTCGCGTCGTCGTGTATTTTTTGTTTATATTGATATTTTTAATTTCGTAATATCTTTTGAATGGAAAGTCCGATTTTAATAATTCAAAAAGTAATTTACAGGTATTGAAATAGTCTTGAATACGAAATAATTTATTTGGATAAGGATTAATATAAAGTTATAGAAAACATGGTCTGATTTTGATTGGCATTTTTATCAACTTTTAAAATGTAAAAAAGTAGTTATAGTGACGTAACTATAATAGTTGAACATATGGTCTCGCGGACTTTTTTGTAGATATTGATACGTTCTATAATATTGTAGAACATTTTTTTGTTCTATCATCAATACTTTTTGCAGCGCATGCGATAAAAGATATTTTATGGCTAATTTTTTGGCACCTTGGGTTGGTTTTCGTGAGATTTCCTAAGGATCTCTAATTTTTTCTTGTAATAAATATAGCCTATGTTACTCAGGGATAATGTAGCTTTCTAATGGTGAAAGAATTTTTGAAATCGGTCCAGTAGTTTTTATGTTTATTCGTTACATACAAAAATACAAATCTTTCCTCTTTATAATATTAGTATAGATTAGTATAGATTTGATTAACTACTGTACTTTTTTATTTTTACTTCTATAATGCGATCAAACAAACAAACTCCTCAGCATTATAATATTAGTATATAAAATTATACATATATTATAATAACTAATAATTAAGATTTATTTATTAGTATATTTATAAACAAACAATCGGTACGATGGTCCGAGGCCGCTAGAAGGTGAAGAGCGTGATCGTGGATCCCACCAATAGATGGCGTTGTAACAATTCTTGTGCTTGTTTAACCCAATTACTATAAAAGTAAATGTTCTTATATAAAAATAGCATTCTGTTTGTTTGTGTATTATCTAATAGAACCTAAAATACAAAAGAATGGGATATAAAACTAATGAGAAACTTTTTCTTACATAATTATAAAAAATAACGATATTAACGAAATAGTTTCCTATAGTTATTTTAGACTATTTATTTTATTATTCACACTATACTAAATTATATAGATATAGTTCCTGTGCTGTGCTGTGCTGTGCTGTGTATCTAACTACTACAAATGTTACTCAAGAGGAAGAAAGCATCGGGAAGAGGAATATTAAAATTGAACCTAATACATTTATGTTTGCATACCTGTAAGAATTTTCCTCCAAGGAATCTGAGCTCCAGATGTCATTGACGATTAGAAAACCTGGAATATTGAAATCTATTACAAACTAGCAGGCCTGCGCGACTTCGTTCGTGTTGCTCCGCTCCTATGGGTCGTAGCGAGATGTTAAATAGCCTAAGTTACTCCTTGTTACGTCAGCTATCTTCCAGTGAAAGAGTCGTCATAATCGGTCCAGCCATTTCAGAGATTAGCCAGAACAGAAGAACAGAAGAACACAAAAACCTTAAATTTAATAACCTTATGTTAATTATGATAATACTAATTTGGTTAGCATCCTGTTATTTATAATCTTGGCAACATTCTTCTGAGTAATATTTAATTTTAGAAGTTAGTGCAAACTTCAAAAAAAAAATCTAACAAAATAAATACATTACCATGACAAATATCATTATTATTAGTTCTAAGTCTGTTCTGTATACAGTCTGTACCTACATACATACGGTTTGCGTACAGACCATAACTCATTTTAAATTAAAACTATTTAAAATAAATATATATGTTAATCTTAAACATTTAAGTGAATAAATAATATAAAATTAATAGTTATTGGTTTTAATTTTTTTAATGCTTCTCCAATCTTTTTTTTTTTTTTGATAAATCTTTGATTATAATTATCTCCTTAGATCTGCTTACAGGTAGATAATAACAGAGTTAAAAAGTTGAGGGTCAAGTGCGTATATAGTCACAGCTATGTTCCGGTCTGAGCAAAAATAGTGGGGAAATTTGCGCAGTGTGAGAGTGCTCTCTCACACTCATAATAGCGACTTCTGTACATTCAAGGTCAAACCTATACTTTCGTGCCAGCTAAGAGACAATAGCTAGATAATGATCTGTAATTCACAGTTTCCTGTATTCATTACAAGGCTCACATTCATGACAACCCTTCGAACTATATTTACATTATGATTACCCGGCATAATCTCCAAAACTGAAGAATAGATACGAAAAATTTAATAATGTCATCACATTATATTGGGGTATGACAATGGCAATGATTTAATATTTCTTGTAGTGGCAACATTGAGTTCGTATTTGATTGGTCAATAATAAACGTCCGCGAACGCGCGCTACTTTACAGTCAGAACATTACCCATTAAAAATGTTTAACGTGACATTTTGAAACATGAAAGTATTTATGTAAGTGGATTTGGAAAAAAGAGAAATCGTCCGGAAACATACAAAATCTATTTCATTAAAAATAATGCAGTCATTAAGAATTACGAACAGTGAACATCTATATATCCCAACCTGACTTACCGAAGCTTGCCTGAAGATTTGAGTTGGAAACTCAACAGTTGTTCTTATTAAATTAGCTCTAGTAGTTAACAAATTTTTATATTTTAATACATTCATTATGTTTTATCTTGCTTTTTAATACAAAAATACAATTTATTGGACAGCACACAAAGGCGCGTTAACACATTACAGGCGCGGCGACGCTGGAGGCAGATGAACGCTATCTTGCTCTTTTGTTAGCGCAACAAAACAATTATATAGCGTTATAAAATGTATGAAATAAGACAAATATAAAACTCTCTGTTAAATAAACAATACTTAAAATAATGATTTTTAATTTATTTATACATTATTTTCGATTTAAAGTAATTTAATGAAGTATAGAAAGTGATACTATTAATATTATTATAGTAGACTAGCTGCGCCACGCTATATTTTGGATAATTCACACTATAGCATTATAAATTATAGTCGATGTGCTATTCTGATGTGTGAGCTATATTATTGTAAAGTTTCATTAAAATCCATTCAGTAGTTTTTGCGTGAAAGAGCAACAAACATACATCCATACATTCTTACAAACTTTCGCGTTTATAATATTAGGACTAGCCTTCCCGCTCTCGCTTCGCTGAGGTGTATTCAAACTGTTCATTTACTCACTCATACAACTATGTATCATATCTCTCATCGTTAAAGAAGCGTTCCTAAGAAACGTTTTCGTTCAACCGTTTGTTCTTCTTACTGCAACAAATCCGTCTACCACCAAAAAATCTTCATTTTTTCGGGTTAATATATAGCTTATGACACTCACAAATAATGTGGTTTTCTATTGGTAAAAGTATTTTCAAAATCGGTTCAGTAGATCCAGAGATTACCCCCTACAAACTCACAAACTTTACCTCTTATAAAATTAGTTTAGATAAGGAGAGAAAATAAAGAAATATATAATTGTATGCATCAACACTAAAATTTTTGACATTTTCTGATATAGGAAAAAAAAATTAAATACTTTGTTAAATTAAAAAATCAGTATAATTTTCTAAGTATTTTATTGTGTTGTTAGCAACACTGTTTATAAAGTAGTATTAGCGGGTAGATTATTTATAAACGTTAGCTAGTGCGATAGATTAGAGCCAGTCTCTCTGGTGATTTCGCGCAGTGTACATGCAAGTTAGTGTTATAGTGTAGTGCTGTTTAGTGGTGTGGTGTTAGGCCTCAGATTATCGAAGAACACGAGAGTAATGTACTTTATTTTTTTAATATTTAAGCATAACATTTTTGGTCAATAAAATACACTTACAAATTTGGGAATAAAAAAAAACTTTCGTTCCAATAGGATTGAGTTAGTCTGTCGTGGAGCACTTGAGTAATATACTTTAAAGTGAGAGTTGAGGGTTGCTCCTGTGTCTCAAGCTCCCGGCTAGAGCTTGTTAATAATATTTAATTATTAATATTTACTTAACGTTATTTATAGTCAGTTAAAAAAGTAATTTAAAATTCTTTCCGTTGACAAAATAAAGACTTCAAACAAACAGCCAGTCTAAAGTTAGACTGGCAATTAAAATAGCAGAGCAAGTTCCGATCTTACTCGATACCGGGAATCCGGGATTGAGTTTTTATTTATCTACAGATTTGATTGAAATCAAAATAAAAATGCTGATCCTCAGGCTGAAGTTTTTTAATAAGTCTTGCAACGGAGATTCAGTAATTAAAATACTTTTTGAGAGTGGGCGGTATTTGTTATTGTGTCAATAGCTTCTATTAATACCTGTACAAACTTATATAAGGATGGTTTCACATAAATAAGGCAATTTTTGGAAGATTTTGTCTTTGTACGTGATACGTTAATTTATTACACTTCATCAATAAGTGTCTTGAAGAAACATTCGTTTTCATTTTTTTTTTAGAAAAAGGAACTTTCGTGACAGTCAAAAAAAGGTAATTTTCTAGCAGATGTAGAAAGAAATATAGAGTTTTTTATTTTATCCTTGTGCTATGAGACCTATGAGACCTTGCTTGATGATGATCACAATTCTCGGTCATCTGGAAGTTGCCACATTAACGGTCATATCTTTTAATGGACTTAGAAGTTTGATTTTTTACCATCCGCAAAGGACCGCAGGCTTGAGTATTTGATATTTATTTCAACTTGATACCTCCATGCGATCCTGAAGAAAAGGATCTAGACAGACGGACAGAGAGACGGACAACGAAGTGATCCTTTTTTTCCTTTTTTTAGGGTTGACAGAATTAGCTACGAGTAATTTAAACATTTAGAAAAAAATCCTATTAAGTAAGGCTCTTAAATACTTATTCGTTTTGTCTGGTCAAATATCATGACCACATGCCATCATAAAAGGGAGTTACAATACCGGTGTTTTTCTGTAATTATCGTTCATCATCACGACCCTTCAATGGCCCACTGCTGAGCCTGTCTCCTCCTCAGAATGAGGAGAGTATTAGGCCATAGTCCACCACGCTGGCCCAGTGCGGGTTGGCAGACTTCACACACCTTTGAGAACATTTTGGGAACTCTCACTAGTGCAGGTTTCCCCACGATGTTTTCCTTCACCGTTAAAGCAAGTGATATTAAATTGACTAAAACACAAATAACTCAGAGTCAGAGGTGTGTGCCCAGGATCGAACCTCGGTCCCCCCGAGTAAGACTTGAAGTCTCAACCACAGTGCCATCACTGCTTTTTTTTAATTGTCGTTAATAAAATATAATAATTTCGAGGGAGTATTTTCCAATTAAAATAAAAATTCTGCCAAGTGCGAGTCTGATTTGTTCACCAAGGTTTTATACAAGCTATATTAAGGAATACCAATATCGTTTACCTATGGTTCCTTCACATCCACAGTTAATTCAACGAACCAAAATACGATACGAGGAATTTGGGTTTTTTAGCTCCAAAAGAATTGTAGACCTGAGACTCAAAAACTACTTAAATTACTTACATGCAATGTTTACCAAAAGACAAAATGGTACATAAGAAAGGTTAAGGTGCAAAATTAAAAAAAGTAAATTGACAATAATTATCACAAACATCGGAATAAGTCAAACTGCCTGGGAACTTTTATCAAAAATCTTTTATTAATTTTAACTTGATACCTATATGCTTTCCTGAAAAAAAAGGATCAAGACAGATAGATTTGAACAAGAAATGTTCTATAAAAAATACTTCTTTCAAATTTCATTAGGGAACCCTAAAAAAATAACGTTCCCAACAGTCGATGAGTGCCGGTTCCAGTGTTGCATTATTCAACGGATATTGAATGGTCTCGTGACCGCGCCACGTCGGGGTAAGTAGCTTAGTGTGGATTAAGTTATGCTACTCGATATCGTTTATATTAACTTATCTTTTATTGATTAGCTACTAGCCAGTAGCTTTCTTCTCTAAGTTATAAATAATTTATTTACACACACTATCCCGATTTTTGCTACTTACAAGAATACTTCCAATTTTACCAGACAACCGGCTCTCTTTATACCTAAATATTATCCGAAATTTCCTTCAAAATTGGACACATATTTTTCCCTTAATAACTAAAAAAGAGAGATTAATCCCAATCTCGATATTTAATAGGCTTCTGATTGGTTTACGATTCCCATTTCCCCACCAGTGACGGGATATTCCTAACGCTGTCCTGTCCTTTTATATTCCTTGACTGACAGAGTAAACTTTAGTGTTACGAGTTATCTCTTTGAGTGAACATTATCTAGAGTGGGGTAGTGGAAGTATAATAATGTTTTGTTCTGTTGAAAACTTTCCATTCAGTTCATGACTCAATTTTCTCCAACAAGAATTATTTAATGCAAATCAATCGGATGTAATATAGTTTTTTAAACATATAAATGGCCGTTTAAACATGTATAACCAAAGTTCTTCAACAATGGGATGAAATATATTTAGCATACAATAAATCAGCGTTTAACAAACATGTCAATGTTGACCGAAATAAATCTTTTAGATACGATCGGTTCGCCCTTCCCTTCCGATATCATTGCTTAAATTATGTTTTATATATCGTTGGACAATAATAGTATTTATTTGTGGACTGTCCTCGCTTCTCCAAGTTACGGATATTCTGTAAACGTTAATACAAGCACATTACATTTATTTCTGTATATGTCCAAAACAAATCATAATATTTAGATGAGACTTTAATTGACATATAGAGAACTTTTTAGATAATAATATAAACTTAGTTTTTATATAATTAATATTATTGTCTAAAAAATTGAGTAACTCTGGATTTGGTAAAATGGCATTTTTTCTTTTACAGATACATTCCCTAAAATGAATAAAGATATTTTGATGATAATTTTATTGATGTATACAGAACTTTCTAAATAATATTATGATTATATTTTTACGTTGAATTTAATTAATATTTTGGACTAGAAGTTGAGCAACTGAAGACTTCATTATTCCAGAAATGTTTTTACTCTATTCATTTGTAAGGACTATCTTTAAAATCAATAAATATATTAAAATGGAACTTTTCACTACATAGTATAAAACAAAGTCGCTTTCTCTGTCCTTATATCCCTATGTATGCTTAAATCTTTAAAACTACGCAGCGGAATTTGATGCGGTTTTTTTTAATAGATAGGCAGATTCAAGAGGAAGGTTCATATGTATAATACATACATATTATAGTAGAGAAACACTGATAATTTCAGAGGTTTCTAATGTGATGTCGTAAATAAACACATTTTTTACGCTTACATTGCCAACGCTGGCTGAACCCTACGAGATAAATCGAAATAATATACTACAGTATTGTACACCTTAAAAAGGTCTACAAAAAAGTCCGCGATGATCTCTTAGAGATAACCCACAATAACCATTTTTTATCCTTTACTATTTAGGAGAAATAATGGTTTATTTACGAAGCGATTTTAAGCAATACAGCATTAATCCTTATCCAATTAAGTACCTTAAGTACATTGTGCATTTAATATAGGTCAATATGGCCCTTTACAGCATGGAATTTAAATGAATATTTTCGAAGATATTACAGATTTAAAATGCAGGGACATAGCGGTTACGGCTAAATACACGTGGTAAATTGCACCCGGGCGAAGCCGAGACGGGTCGACTAATATTAATATATAAAGAATTTTCTATAGAATAATATAATGTTTTTTTTATTTTAGATATTTATATTATTGACCAAACCATTTGGGTATTTTCGGGAAATCTATGAGTGTTTAATAGGAGTCATAACAGACATAATGATACTTAAAGTAGAATAATATCTTGGAAATTTCATTGTAGTTCCAAAAATGTCAGTAAATAAGTAAATACAGAGCTTCACCCGCCATTCCAGTTTAAGCATTCTATTCATGACATATTTCAGAATACCTAAGTGATGTTAGTTTCCTCACAGTATTATCCTCAGGTGAATAGGAGCTGAATTTCAAATGATTCTGACATTTGCTGTTATATAACCGTTTTAAATTCTGCATTTTACCTCGGCTTTACTAAACAACATATTATGTATATAGCTATGTTTAACTATATAGTTTGTATGTATATGTTTAAATATTTACAGTTTTTATTTTCTATCATTTAATAGTAAGAACTATTACTTTTACCATAAAAATAGCATTAAACACTTTGGTTGGGCAGTATAGGCGTTGTATTTTTTTTTCCTGAGAGCCAATGCATGGTGAGTAAAATATAATTTGTGTGTGCTAATCATCATATGCGCCGGAGCGACATCTATTATTTGCGTTAAGAAACGGCGATATGACACCTTGACACTGCATACCTAAAGTAGTGTTGACCGCCATGTTGATGCCCCGGCCCCCGCCTCCAGTTCAGTAGTTCAGTGGTCATCGTCGCCCACGCCGCATGAAATCGCCGCTCGGGTCACGCTAGACCCGCCGCTAAGGGACCTTGGACAATTATCATCGAAATTCTTCCTTCAGGTTAGTGCACTTGAAGATTATTTTTTATTTGCTGTGTATGGGTTTTTACGGAAAATATAAGATACGACGCCGCAATTGTCTAGTCCCCAGTCTACCGAATTAAGTGAACCGCACCCCCCTCATGGTTTGGCTATTTACACGCCCTACCATATTTATGGTCCATACGAGCAACGGATTGATCCAGAAAATCTCATAAAAATAATTTTCGCATACGCTTCCCGCTCGCTGTCGTGTCACTTCGACACATCGTATTTTGTGTAAATTTGCATAATTATTTTATTTATACTTCATAATGGAGAAATCTAAAGTATCCTCAAAATTGTTAATGTTAGAATCTAAAAAAGAACGTATATTTCAAAGAATTAATCGCTTGTTTGAAATTTCCAAAAATATATCTAATTTCAGTTCCCGTAGTAATGAAAGTTTTTTAGCTGATTCTGAAACAATCGATGACCTTCGCGAGAAGTTTGAGATTATTATAGATCAAATAAACGAATTATCTTTGTCATTAAACCCCGAAACTCAACTAGACTATCAGCCCCTCGACGCCTTTGATGACTTATATTCTCGCGTTAAAAGAACTCGTAATATTATTGTTTCTAATAGCATTCAATCGCCGTCGCATAGTAATAACAGTTGCAATATAAAATTGCCACCGATCGAGTTGCCGTTATTTGACGGTAGAACTGAAAACTGGCCTTTGTTTTACGAATCTTTTAACGCTAACGTACACAATAATAATAATTTAACTGATTCGCAGCGTGTACAATATTTAATAAGCAAATTAAGTCATAATGCGCTTCAATTCACCGCTGGTATCGTACCTACGGCCGATAATTATAATATATTATGGGGTAGTCTAATAAAAAAAATATCAAGACAAAAGAGCATTAGGCACGCATTATTTAAACAAAATTTTCGAATTAAAAAATTGTAACAATTCCGCTAGTAGCTTAAATAATTTTATTGAAAGGTTTTCATCTTCGATCGCCGCTTTAAAACAATTAAATATTCCGGATTTGAGTGATTTTATCATTCTATATTGGGCATTAAAAAAGGTAGATTCGCAAACCATGCAAAGTTTTGAAATATCTATCAAAGGTGTAGAAATTCCTTCTTATCAGCATTTTATTGATTTTATTCAAGGTCAAGTCAAAATATTAGAACGTTCGAACAGCATGAACAGTGCTCGCCAGGGCCAGGTAGACAAACCGGTTTCGACTATTCGTTCGTCCACTCGTAACTATAAAACATTTCTCGCGAGTGAGAATGTCCGCTATGACACTTATACAAAGGTATGTAATTTGTGTAACAGTGACAAACATACACAACTTTATAATTGTCCGCAGTTTATAAACATGGTTTCGCCACAGGCTAGATTTGAGTTTATTAAGTCGAAAAATGGATGTATAAACTGTTTGAGTTTTGTGCATACCACATCTAACTGTAAATCTAAGTCTGTCTGCAATTTCTGCAATAAGCGACACCATTCTCTCCTCCATTTCAATGCTAATCATAACAACAATAATTGTTCATTACAAAATTCGCAAACATTTATTTGCTCAAATAAGAATAGAACTGTTTTGAATGACACGAAATCCGCGCCGTCCGCGCCGTCCGCGCCGTCCGCGCCGTCCGCGAGCCAGCAGCCGCCGCCGCCGCCGCCGCCAGTAACTACTAGCAGCCCGTCCACGACAACGGTGTCGCAATGCGTACAATGCAATAACCCAGTACCTATACGCGATAATAATACACAGGTTTTAGTAACACCGCCCGTTAATTCTTTGTCGCTTAGTTCTGAATTAAAACAAAACCAGTGTAATATTTTATTATCTACCGCACAAATATACGCTAAACAAAATAATAACGAATATAAGCTTATAATTCGCTGTTTAATAGACAACGGCTCGCAAAACAATTTAATAACTTTAGAATGTTGTAAAGCTCTTAATTTACAAATAATGCCTTTAAATAACGCCTATATCATGGGAGTAGGTTTAACTTCGCGGCCCATACGTGGTTATGTATATTTACATATAGAATCTCGCATTTATCCCGATTATAAATATTATATTCACGCTTTAGTTGTAGATTGCATTACTGACAAACTACCCTCCCATTTTATAGAAAAAAGTAATATGGAATATTTTAGTAACTTACCGCTGGCTGATCTTTCATGGAATTTTCCTGGAAACGTAGACCTCGTTTTAGGCGCACAATTATTTCCCTACATTTACTTAGGAAATAAAATTGAATCTAACACAAACGCACCGCCCGCTTTATTAACTTCTTTCGGATATGTTTTGATGCGAGACTATACTTATCAATCCAATAATATTAATAATAATATAAATTCTTTTACCGCTTTAGCCCTTAATGATTTAGAGTCATCGCTTTACAAATTTTGGGAATTAGATGAATTACCTAATAAATGTTACATGAGCCCTGAGGAAACTGAATGTGAAAATGTGTATGTTACGTCAGTGTCGCGAAATAAAGACGGGAGATATTCAGTTAATTTACCATTTTGTCGCAGTTCAGCTAATTTAGGTAATTCTCGGTCGGTCGCCGCCCGCCGCATGCTTTCTTTAGAAAGAAAATTTAAAATCGATCCCTCTTTGAGATTTGAATATAATAAAGTCATTAATGAATATATTGATAATAATTATTTATCTGAGAACATGGAACTTAGTAGTACGGATGACGGCTATTACATTCCCCACCACGCTGTCGTTCGCTTAGATAAAAGTTCATCTAAATTACGGATTGTTCTTGACGCTAGCGCAAAAACGCACACTGGTGTATCGTTAAATGATGTTTTACACACCGGTCAAAATTTACAAGCCGATTTGTTTACACTTTTATTAAATTTTCGGTTATTTCGTATCGCAATGACTTCGGATATTAAGCAAATGTATATGCAAATCGAAATCACACCTAATGATCGCAAATATTTAAAAATATTATTTCGTTTTAACGATAACGAAAAAATTCGCACATTTCAATTCAATCGCACGCCATTTGGTCTAAAGTGTAGTCCATACATAGCTATGCGCACAGTGCGTCAGCTTTGCAATGACGAGATGCATCGCTTTCCTGAGGCTGCTAAAATTGCTAGCTCCCATTTATATATGGATGATTTGGTTTATTCGTCTCCGAATGAAGAGGATGCAAAGCAATTATCGCAAGAATTGATTTCTTTATTTAAATCGGGTGCATTTAATTTAATTAAATGGACCAGTAATTCAATTCCACTTTTAAATAGTCTACCTGATACGCACCGCGCTTCTGTCAGTTTCTCAGACGACCACAATCATACCGCAAAGGTTTTAGGTTTGTCGTGGGATTCCTTAAATGATAATTTTTTTATTACGGTTTCACAAGTCGATGAAAAATGTACTAAACGCACTATTCTATCGCTAGTCGCTCGACTTTTCGATGTATTAGAACTCGTCGCTCCTATCATATTATATGCTAAGTTGTTAATAAAGGAACTTTGGCTAAGTAAAATCGATTGGGATGAAATACCGTCAGCTAAAATTATTCAACAATATAGATCTTTAATTAAAGAATTACCTCATCTAAAGACTTTGAAAATACCACGGCACATCGGTGTTATTGAAAATTGTAAATTGAATATCGTGGCATTTTGTGATAGCAGTTTGCATGGTTATGGATGTGTAGTTTACATACATGTAACTGACGCACAGGATAATGTAACCGTCCGAATTTTATGCGCTAAATCTAAAGTTTCTCCTACAAAAATAACAACACTCGCTAGATTAGAATTATGCGCCGCGCTTCTTATGTCGAAATTAGTAAAACTCGTTAGAGATACATACTTCGCTCGCGTTCATATTAACGGTATTTACGCATTCTCTGATTCTACAATCGCTCTGTCGTGGATAAAATCTTCACCTCATAGATGGAACATATTTGTTAGCAATCGTGTAGCTCAATGTCAAGAAAACTTATCACCTGAGCATTTTTATCATGTGGCCGGTAACGAAAATCCTAGCGATTGTCTATCACGCGGAATGTTACCGTCGTAGTTAATTCCGTTTTCTCTTTGGTGGAATGGACCCTCGTGGCTTTTAAAACAACCTTGTGAGTGGCCTATTTCACAATTTACACCGACATCTGTCGATGAATTACCAGAATTTAAGACTAGCTCGCTTATCGCTTCGATCGCTCATACGGAACCATCGATCTTCTATGAGTTAGCTCAGAGATGTTCGTCTTGGAACAAATTAGTACGCTGTACGCTTTATGTATTACGGTTTGCAAAACTTTTGTTAGTAGATGGAGAAGTGAATAAATTAATTTTCGCAGAAAAGGCTGTAATAAAATCAATTCAATCACGTCATTTTGACACTGAAATAAATTCATTGAAAAATAGAAAAGCTTTCCGTTTTCCTTGATGAAGAAGGAATTTTACGCATCGGTGGTAGATTATCAAAATCCGATTTGCCACTCGAAGCCATGCATCCCACTCTTCTACCAAAACATGATCATGCCATTAATTTATTAATAGATCATTTTCATATACGCAATTGTCATGCAGGCTCCGGTCTATTAATGTCACTTATTCGCCAACGTTTTTGGATATTAGATGCCAGAACTGTAATTAGGGCTAGGGTTCATAAATGTAATTTTTGTTTTCGCGTAAAACCTAGCCATCCTACGCCTATGATGGCTGATTTGCCCTCTTATCGCTTAAAGGAAGCAAAAGCTTTCCTCCACACCGGTGTGGATTATGCCGGTCCGTTACGCATCACACTATCTCGCCGCAGGGGTCAGCATTCACAAAAGGCCTATATATGTATGTTTGTTTGCCTTGTTACGAAGGCGATACACATTGAACTGGCTACTGACCTCTCAAGTGAATCTTTTATCGCTGCTTTTAAAAGATTCATTTCACGCCGTGGCCCAGTGTCATTTCTTTATTCTGACAATGGGACAAATTTTGTCGGTGCCAAATCGCAACTTGATGATATGTACAAATTTTTAATTAGCTCGGAGTATACTAAATATTTAAAAAATGAACTCTCAAATTACCGCATTGAATGGAAAATGATTCCACCTCGCGCACCACACTTTTGCGCCATGTGGGAATCAAATATAAAAAGTATCAAAACTCATTTATATCGCATAGTAGGTGGTCAGCTCCTTACTTATGAGGAATTACTAACCGTTTTAAATCAAATTTAATGCTTACTAAATTCACGACCACTTTGTACAATATCATCTGATCCGCATCCAGAGGTTCTCACGCCCGCTCATTTTCTAATGTCTACGCCACTGCAATATTTACCTACTTCTGAGTTGTCTGATGAATGTTTAAATTTATGTAAACGCAAAAGATTATTGGATTCGTTAGTCAATTCCTACTGGAAGAAGTGGCGCTTAGAATATTTGCACACGCTGCAAGTCAGTCAAAAATGGTACACGCCTGATAACCGCATTGATATAGGTACCGTCGTCGTAGTCGGCTATGACGATGTGCCTCCGCTACATTGGCCTCTCGGAATCATTACTAAGGTGTGTCCGGGGGCTGATAGTGTAGTTAGAGTAGCAGTAGTGAAAACTACTTCTGGAGAATTTAAGCGCCCTTTACCATCGCAATAAATTATTAACTTCTCATTTATTCTTACCTTATTTAATATAATCTTTAGTTATTTTACAGTTTCATGTAAGTTTATCTCGCAAAACTTCCTTAACGCATAAGTTTCTTTTACGCAATAATTTTTTGAAAGTTTAAAACTTTCAAGGCGGGGAGCATGGTTGGGCAGTATAGGCGTTGTATTTTTTTTTCCTGAGAGCCAATGCATGGTGAGTAAAATATAATTTGTGTGTGCTAATCATCATATGCGCCGGAGCGACATCTATTATTTGCGTTAAGAAACGGCGATATGACACCTTGACACTGCATACCTAAAGTAGTGTTGACCGCCATGTTGATGCCCCGGCCCCCGCCTCCAGTTCAGTAGTTCAGTGGTCATCGTCGCCCACGCCGCATGAAATCGCCGCTCGGGTCACGCTAGACCCGCCGCTAAGGGACCTTGGACAATTATCATCGAAATTCTTCCTTCAGGTTAGTGCACTTGAAGATTATTTTTTATTTGCTGTGTATGGGTTTTTACGGAAAATATAAGATACGACGCCGCAATTGTCTAGTCCCCAGTCTACCGAATTAAGTGAACCGCACCCCCCTCATGGTTTGGCTATTTACACGCCCTACCACACTTAGTGTTTAGACCTTGTGTAATTAAGCCATATGACTAGAAATGTACATCTAGTGTAATAATGTCATATGAATATGAATTTACATCAAATGTAATTTAGTCGTATGACTAGGAATTTACACCTAATATAATTTAGTCGTATGACTAGGACTTTACACCTAGTGTTATATAATTATATGGCTATGAATTTATACCTAGTGTAATATAAATTTATACCTAGTTTAGTTCATTCATATAACTAGGAATTTACACCCAGTGTAATATAATCGTATGACTAGGAATTTTCATCTAGTGTAATTTATTTGTATGACTAGAAATTTTCATCTAGTGTAATTTAGTCGTACGACTAGGAATTTTCATCTAGTGTAATTTAGTCGTACGACTAGGAATTTTCATCTAGTTTAATTTATTTGGTATGACTAGAAATTTTCATCTAGTGTAATTTAGTCGTACGACTAGGAATTTTTATCTAGTGTAATTTATTTGGTATGACTAGAAATTTTCATCTAGCGTAATTTAGTTGTACGACTAAGAATTTTCATTTAGTGTAATTTATTTGTTCGACTAGAAATTTTCATCAAGTGTAATTTAGTCGTAAGACTAGGAATTTGCACGTAATGTAATATAATCATATAACTAGGATTTTACACCTAATGTAATTTAGTCGTACGACTAGGAATTTTTGTCTAGTGTAATTTATTTGTATTACTAGAAATTACAATCAAAGTTTCTACAACAAATGGTTTTGAAGTTAGCCAGCTGGTTGGTTTTTTCAGTTAGATAAATGCACTGAAATCAAATCTTGAATAGCAAAATAAATTTCAACCGATATCATATTATAATAATGAATACAATATTAAATGTAAACAATATAATACGATCATTCTTTCACCGAGAGTTGTTTACAACGTATTTATTTGTTTATCATTTAAATTCATTGGATTTGGTCAGCAAATTATAGAATAATTGACTCAATTTACGCAAATATTAATTGTTTAACCGTTAATGAGATGAAGCTGCTGTTTTTATAAAACGACCCATAGGAATCAATAAAATAACAGTAACAGCATGAGAACTTGATATATTTACTAAAATTGATCTATTTCTGATCTAAAAAAGTTAAAAAACGTCATAAATCCTTATTATGGACTTTAGAGAGAAAGAAATTTAGATCCTGGGGCTTGTGACTTAGATGCTGGTTTACTAAGCCGCTATTATAACAGTGCAAGTAATCGACAATGAGGAAAATCTTGAACCAAATATGCTTCTTTATTACGATAGAAAATATTTACTATGAAATTAATGTTAGAGTACATATATCTACTACCAATAATAATGTTGCTATCATTAAAATAACTAGGTCATTTTAAAACATTCTGTATTAGATAAAAGGAAAAATAAAACTTTGTCAAGCAGATACCACTTGTCTTGACTATCCTATCTCTTAAGCTGGACAAAATAATTATTTCTTAACTCCTCAAGGGTGCGAGGGCCAGTAACTATGAGCTGAAGGTTTATCACCAAGTGAGCAAACTAAATCCATTCTCAACTTTATAGTAAGCTCCCACCGAAAGACCAACATCTGTTCCAAATTACAAACTCCTCAACTTCCTCGCTTTTCATTAGTTTCTAAAACGTTACTACATTTTTTTTTATATACCGACAATCAATTTGACATATTTATAACTAGTAGACCCGCCCCAGTGTCGCACGGGTATATTTTAACAATCGTATCTACTTAGATTTAGCAAGTAATATTGAATTTTCAATATATTGGTACAGAAATTGTTTACGCGTCCAATAGATACTTTATTACTATCCCGAAGGAACTATAGGTTTTTCCAGGATATAAAGCTACACGGCAGCTTAACAGTTAAATTAGAGCGAATCAACAGGCGAGCGTGCCCGGGTCTTGCGATTGAGATGCAGGATTATAAGGCCTTTCTACAATGCACCAACACTCTCCATCACCGCTCGACCTTCTGTTTATAATATTTAACACTTCATCAGCAAAACAAAAATTACACTAATTATTTTAATATTCAGCAAACTATGTTTAAATACACAACACTGAAGTCACACGAGTTCCGAGAACAACTAAACCTTATTGCGTAAAAGTCATTCTTTTTATGATACAAAATACCCCCTTTATCTATTCTCACTGTAATGACAGGTGAGGTCGTAGGCCTGTGTTGCCAAGTTAATGTTTAAAAATGACAAGACAATGGAAAGGAACCCAGGCAGGGCTTACTGTAATTACAACACTCGCCTCCTGCCCGGTCTCACTGTTTGTCTTAATTTAGGTTAAAATAAGGCTAACCTAACATATTAGGTTGGGGAAAAAGTCTTTTCGCATTATAGTATGTATGAACTTGTAATAAAATCTCTTTGGCTATACTATCTGTATCTGCCTGGTTTTGGTATCATTACAAGTTTACATTTTAAAGAAGATAATTCCAAATTCAAATTAGGAAAATGTGTGGTTTTTATTTGTTTTCCGTACTGTGAAGATGAGTGAGTCTAATGAAGAAATTCGATACATTTTAAAATTTTACTACAAAAAACGTAAAAACCGCAACGCAAGCCGCGAAAAAAAATTGTGATGTTTATGGACCTAGTGTAGTGTCTGTGAGAGTAGCACACATTTGGTTTAAGCGTTCTCAATCCGGAAATTTTGATGTCAAAGATGCACCTCGTTCTGTACGCCCTATTACGGATAAAATGGATGCCATTTTTGAAAAAGTGGAGCAAGATTGGCATATTAGTAGTTACGATGTAGCTGAAGAACTGGGAATTGACCACAAAACAGTTTTGGCGCATTTGAGAAAAAACTGGGTACAGAAAAAAGCTCGATATTTGGGTACCTCACGAGCTCATTGAAAGAAACCTAATGAACCGTGTACTCATTTGTGACTCTTTATTACGACGTAATGAAACTGAACCATTTTTGAAGAAGCTGAAAACTGGTGATGAAAAGTGGATCACGTACGACAAGAACGTGCGAAAACAGGTCGTGGTCAAATGCCGGTCAGGCTTCACAGACTGTGGCGAAACCTGGGTTAACTCGCAACAAGGTGATGCTGTGTGTGTGGTGGGATTGGAAGGGAATTATTCATTATGAGCTGTTATCACCAGGCAGGACCATCAATTCTGAACTCTACTGCTAACAACTGATGAGGATAAAGCAAGAAACAGAGAGAAAGCGGCCGGAATTAATCAATAGAAGGGGTGTGGTTTTTCATCATGATAACGCTAGGCCTCACACATATTTAGCCACTCAGCAAAAATTAACAGAGTTTGGCTGGGAGGTGTTAATGCATCCGCCGTATAGTCCTGACCTTGCACCTTCAGATTTCCACCTGTTTCGGTCTCTGCAGAATTCTTTAGGCAGTGTCAGGTTAACATCACGAGAGGACTGCCAAAACTACTTGTCGCGGTTTTTTGATCAGAAGCCATATCATATCAATGGGATCATGTCCCTACCTACAAGATGGCAAAAAGTTATCGAACAAAATGGTACCTACATACTTTAGTTAAATGTAAATAAACTATATTAAAAAATGTTTTGAATTTTCTTAAAAAATGCGAAGAAACTTTTTCCCAAACCTAATATACATGACCCAAGGTTTTTTTTAAAGATTATTAGCAGTATGAATCACATACTACTAGTGTTCCCTTTACCCCTCCTACTAAGCTAAAATGCTTGCGTCAGGAGTGGGCCAATCCAGTAGTCCAATGTCCGGGATTTGAACCCACGACTTATCGATCGTTAATCCAACACACCCAAATACAATTTAGGAACTTACATGGTCCTTGGGCGAAGAAGTCGAATATCCGTAACAAAGCCACACTATTGTTACACTTCAACTCCAGGTGATGTTCTCTCAAATGACTTGTCGAGAAACTAAAGTGTACTGCGTCAGTCGGGGAATATAAAGGGACTACACAGTGCCAATTAATTGATAATCGTTTACTCGATTGAGGCCATCAAAATCATCGAGTGTTGTTATGACGTATGGGAGGTGATGTTACCAACCATTAAATACTACCCACTTAACTTAAATATGTCGGTATTTAAAATCGATATTTTATAGTTATAATATTTAATAAAACCTAACAATATTAGAGTAACAAGTAAGTTTAAAAGAAAGACTTTTTCGTCAGCTCGACTTAAAGTCGGAATTCAATAAATATCTCGTCCAGACAGAGACCTTTAGGCAAAAAAGATATGTATTTTACCCTAAAACTATGATATATTTAAATTGTGAATGATTAAACTAGTGTGTTTTGATGACGATTATGTGTAATTATTGCTGTATTTTGCTGATTATTACGTATGAAGTTCTGTACAATCTGAGGAGAGTGCGTCCGTCTGTGAGAGGTTATACAATTCTGTGCTGTTTTGTGTTGCGTTACATTGTGTTCATCACACATCACATGACATGATATTATATTATATATAAATATACAAGTATATAATAGTAGTCTAATTATACAATGAGATGGTCTCCTGGAAGTCTAATACAAACGAAGTCCTGCAGGAGTATAAAGTCGCTTGTGAGAGGTCGTCGTTAGAGCTTCCTCCTTCATGTATTAGGCGAGGCTTATTTCATTCTCGACGGGATTCTTGCAGTTCGTAGCGCCTTGGTTTAAGTGCTACGACTTAATGGCTCGTAGCACGTAGCCCGTAGCTCTTATACTTTAATTTTGTAACATATTGCAGGTTACGATATAAGAAGAATTTTTGGAAATTAACTACCACGGAAAAAGGGGATGTAACTCATGGTAACCAAATGCTGTTATAAATGAGTGTATTATAATCAATTAGCTGACCCTCCCTTACTTCGCTGAGGTAAATCATTTACCTTTTGAAGTGGGGAATATTCACATTGAATTTGAATACTTTTTAATTATTTTATTTATATTTATATAATAAAATAGTAGGTGCAATTTACCACGTGTATTAAGGTTTTACATCACATTTTCATCGCTATATCACTTATCACTATATTTTACATTCTAATCTAATTATATATGTCTAATTCCCAAAGATATAACGGCCACACAGCTCGACTTTCTCTTAATTCCCACCGAGATAAATGGCGTACGAGCACACTCACGTGTTTACTTTGCATGCTTTGCGTTTTTTTTTTAAATAAAACAGCCTATATCCTTCCTCAAGTACTCCTTTATCTCTGTATCATATTTCATCAAAATCGGTCCAGTGATTTAAGCCTGATTATCAGTCAATAGATGGCGTAAGTATATTAAATCGCAGTTTCGTGTTATTAGTTTGTATTCTTAAGTATTACCTACGTTTCTTAAGTGTTACTTTATACACAATAAAACTTCTTAAATTTCTCTCCCTAATACAGAAGGTAAAGTAGGGATAAATTATTATATGTTAAATTATAACTAAAATTGCAGCCCAGACGTATGAATAATCTAATATGAAGCAATATAGAGCTTCTATTTGCAGTGGGTAATTATATTAGTCAGTGAAGATACTGTAAAGGGATTTAATATGAAATTACTATGCTCATTTACATTATGTACATTGCCTGTATTTAAATGGCTGTATCTTTCCTGTAATACAGCAACATTGTTTATACCTTTTGTTTGATTCCAAAGCTGTATATTACCTTTATTTCGATAAGCTTGAGCCGGTTGTACTATTGGAGCGGATTTGTTTGTGATATAAAAAACCTAAATGATAAACCTCATCACGATAGGGCAATCTATATATATAAAAGCGAAAAGTCACTGACTGACTGACTGACTGATCATCACGAAATCTCAGGAACTATAAAACCTACAAACTTGAAATTTGGAATGTAGGTTCCTTCTAGGACGTAGGTGTCCACTAAGAAACGGATTTGAGAAAATCCTCCCATAAGGGGGTAAAATGGGGTTTGGAAGGTTATATGAAAGTCCTATGTTTTTGAAGTTAAGACTTATGAAAATCGGTATTTACATTAATAACTTACAATAATAAAAATCTGTATAATTTATTTTGCAAAATACCCCCTTAAGGGTGGTAAAATAGGGGATGAAAGTTTGTATGGGAAAGTTTTATTTATTGTCACTCTTAACTTGAAATTTGGAAAGTAGGTTCTCTCTAGAGGGTAGGTGTCTAAGGGGTGGAATGGGGGTTTGAAGGTTATATGAAAGTCCTATGCTTTTAAAGTTTGAGGTTAGAAAAGCGGGAATATGAAAATTGGCATTTAGATTATTACAGCAGCGGGAAAAATTATCTTTTTATAATCTCATAGAAAATCAGAACTTCTACGCGGACGAAGTCGTGGGCGCCCGCTAGTATGTATATAAATTAGTTACTTTATACAAAATCGTAAAGACTGTAGTGTATTCCATTTATGTAGTGAAATAGCCTAGATATTTGGCAACAAGAAAATTGGCTTGACCAAATTACAGCAGTAACTTCTCTAACTACCACAAACAGACGTTATTAACTGTATCTAGACGTGTACTGATAAACAAAATTATTTTTCTTAACTTATATGTTTTATTAAATTAAATAAATTAATTAATCATGAAAACCCAAATAACAAAAATTGAAGTTAATATGATTTACAAATGTTAGGGGGTATGGCAGTGTCCCTGTCAAGTCAAGTAAACATAAGATTGTATTTTCTCAAAGCAATGTAACTTAGTTATGAATAGGGAAGAGGCTGACTTCTTCAGTCATCATTTATTTCATCACTAGACCATCACTGTTTACGCACACACTAACTGATCATCAAAATTTTAAGATACTCCTTCCTGCTTCTTTAGAACTCTATAAAATGAAAACATTAAATATTCTGAATTTTCAGTCGATCAACTTATTTAATATTTTTATTAAATTAATGTAACCGTAACGGCAAAATTTAAATTCTTTCTGTCTGCTTACAGTATTGGTGATCAGTGACTGAGTCATTAAGTAAATAGTTGACTCGTAAACTATTAAGTGAAAAATAGTCCATAATACGTAAATTAATAAATGTAGTATGTACTCCTGAAGACTTATAATTCAAGGATTCTAGCTTTATCTACTTTGAGTTTGTTTTTTATTATTTTTAAAGATTATTAGCAGCTTGGATTTCAAATTACAAGTAATCTTAACCCCTCGGAGTCCCTGTGTTAGAAGTGGGCCACGTAGTCCAATGAGTGGGATTTAAACCAAAATCTTTAAATCTTGAGTCCAACGCCTAAGCCGCTGACATACTGACGACTTGCTTCGTGAAAATGATGTTATAGCCTGTGATTAACTTATTTGTTAGTTCAAGTCGAGCACTTGGCAGAGATGCTGCCGTGCCCCCAAGTTTATAGAAAACAATATGGTAAATTATGACGATAAAATTAATGTCTTTAAATAGAATTTTAGTAAAATAGGAGACAATTCTAAAATGTACAAGTAGTAGCGTTTCATCAAAGTGTTCAATGAGGTTGGTGTTATGTGGAGTCCTGTGTGTTATGTGGAGGGGAAGGGGAGGGGGGGGGGTCAAAGCGTGTGGTTTTGGCGTCTATTAACAAAGTGACCATCCTTTGTCTTTTGTTACGTACTCGTATCACCGAGTCAATGTGAATATCTTTGCTTTTAACCTTCAAATAAAAATGGGGTATTATTGTCACCTACTTGTAATTATGTAATATGGACTTACAATAACTGTCACTTTACAACCATATCCAAGTTCACTCTATGAAATTACTTAATCTTCTTGGGTGATTTAAAATTTATTTTTGTATGTAACGAATAAACTTAAAAACTACTGGACCGATTTCAAAAATTCTTTCAACATTAGAAAGCTACATTATCCCTGAGTAACATAGGCTATATTTATTACTACAAAAAATTAGAGATCCTTAACAATTCTTACTAAAACCAACCCAAGGTGCAAAAAAATTAGCCATAAAATATCTATCATGGCATGCGCTGCAGAAAGTTTTGATGGTAGAACTAAAAAATATTCTACAATATTATAGAACGTGTTAATATCTCAAAAAAACTCCGCGAGACCATATGTTTAACTATTGTAGTTATGTCACTATAACTATTTTTTTACAATTTTAAAAGTTGATAAAAATGCCTATCAAAATCAGACCATGTTTTCCATACCTTTGTATTAATCCTTATCCAAATAAATTATTTCGTATTCAAAACTGTTTCAATACCTGTTGATTACTTTTTGAATTATTAAAATCGGACACTCCATTTAAAAGATATTACGAATTATAAACAAAAAATACACCCCGACGAGCCGGTGTGGAGCACCACGCAGTGCAGGCCCACGCAGTGCAGCGAGCAACGCGGCGATAGAGTTGGCAACAAAAAGCGGGAACCAAAATTTAAAAAAAAATTATCTACCCGTACGAAGCCGGGACGAGCCGTAAATCCTACTAATATTATAAACGCGAAAGTTTGTAAGAATGTATGGATGTCTGGATGTTTGAATGTTTGAAAGAAATAAAGAAACATTTATTCAAAGTGACCACTAATATATACATTATACTTATTATATAAAATCAATCAATAATCAGTATATATGATTATTGTTTAGGTCCATTCAGTGGCACTTCAAAAAAGGTGGAGCCTCTCAGTTAATTATTGGAGGCCATGCTTCCAAAAATTGATTTTCGGAGGTCACCTGTGTTACAGTTCGCCTACGACAGCTCGTGTTAGTGCAGTTTTACATATTCACATATAAATATGTCATACAATATACGTACATATATATATACCTATACATACACATACATATATACATACATAGATACATAAATACATACATATATTAATTAGTTTAATCAATACATTAGGCAATACAGTTTTGACAGGGACTTCATAAATAGTGCTTGTGCCTTGTGCTTATTGATTGGTTATTAATATGGGTCTATATCCGTAGCCACATAGTTACACCCATTGCTGGATTCTTCACTCACTGGTAAGTTCAAAGTTCGTTACTCTTTCACGGAAAAACTACTGAATGGATTTTGATGCGATTTGACCCAATAGATAGAATGATTCATAAGGAACATATAAGTGCAAAATTTGTTAAAATTTTGTATAAATTAGTTGAAATATGATTAAAAATGTCCACTGTAGTCGCAGGTGATACAATTAGACATAATATGGTCTACAAAATAATAATTTAAAGAAAGCTCGAATATTGTTTGGTGGAGTGTTCATTTAAGAAACAAAAACAAGCGGAAATAGAATAAACCTATGTGGGTCGATGAGGCCAGCCGCAGCGGCCGCGGCAGCCGCCGGGTTCGACGTGCTTACCCTTGACCTGGACGAGTTTACACGTCGACTACCCTAAACCTGTATCTAGAATTAGCAACACCGTTGATAAATTAGTATAAACTATATAAATAGCGTGGTGTCGTAGTGCTGAAACTTCATTATAAAGGAATCAGTGTTTGTTTTTTTGTTCGATTTTCGTTTAGAATTAGTTTAGTTTGTTTGTTTGCTTGAACGCGCTATACTCAGGAACTACTGGTCCGGTTTAAAAAATTCTTTCAGTGTTAGATAGCCCATTTATCGAGGAAGGCTATAGGTCATATACCATCAGGCTTAGACTAATAGGAGATGAGCACCATGCGGATGAAGCCGAGACGATGAGACATCTTATTAATATTATAAATGTAAATGTTTGTTATTCAATTACGCAAAAACCGATGAACGGATTTCAATAAAATTTAGCACACGTATACTTTACAACCTGGATTAACACATAGACTACTTTTTATCCCGGACAACCAAAGTTCCTGCGGGATAATAAGAAAATATCTATGCAACTGAATATTTAAATTTAGTAGCAATATATTGAAAATGAAATGGTTTTGATAAATCTAAGTACCGACACGTAGTAAATTGCATAACATAAATATACAAACATACATGAGAAAATGTATTAAATTTTCGTTTAAGAGTATTTTCGTGTGAACACGTGGTAAGTCATGATTGAGGTTTTAACTAGAACTGAAGATGTGGTTGGACTTTGGACACTGAGGTCACATTTGGTTTGATGTTTTCTTATTTTTAACACTATTCACTCAAATTAACTACTTTTTAATTTTATATAACGAATATTAAATAAATAGAATTTTACATAAAGAACTATGTATCTGTTTTATTCATCCCTAGAAGTTAAAATTTTTATAAATAATTTGTTAATTTTTTTTATTAATTTACTCGTTCGCACTCAATTGCACCTACTCACTCAAGTAGTGACCACCTTCTTACGTGTCAGGTTCAATATGTGTAAGCTAATTTTAGTCAATATAATAAGTTTCTATAATTGAGAGGAACTCGAATGAAAATGCTAAAAATAAACTGGATTATTGTGGTTAAATATTATCCTACTAATTAAAAAAAAAGCAATCTTATAGTTATACTGTCTGATTATGACTTTCCATTTTTCTATTCCCAAAAAAAAACCTCACCTAGCAACACTAACAAAATATATATGTCGGAGAATAGTAAAAGGTTATCGATTAAATCGAATCATCATCGCTGTCTATGGCGTTGGAGTAGGGTAGTGGTCACTTCCGTTGTGACCCTTTATATGCCATCGACAGTCTGACTGAAGTCTTAGTCGTGCGCGGTCTCTCAAGAAGTGAAGTAGTGTTTAAATAGTGATAGTGTTGTCCGACCGAGGTCACGTGAGTACCTTACAATGTAATTACCTAGTCTTGTGTTAGGTTGGGTTTATGTGCGTTTGACCTTGGGTTTAAATAGAGAGCCTAGCAGTGGAGGCGAGTGTTGTAATTACTTAAAGGAGCTCCTTAAGCCTACACCTTGGTCACAAGTCCAAGGCACTGCTTAGGTTTCTCTCGTAATTGTTAGAGATCATATTTGATAATTTATCGGTTCAGTAGGAGTATCTGCGTCGCGTTTACCCAATATTCCACTCATTACCATCACCCCCTTTTAGTGTTCCCCAATATTCCCCATCTTCCACCTTCCATCTCCTTTCACATCGTTTTAAAATCCCCGACATATATATATATATAAAAGAAATAATATCGTATTATTGTGGTGTTTATGCACGCTTCAGGTTACATCGGCCAAACCGATTTCAGTGAAACTTGGCTCACGAATAGTTTCGAAGCATTTAGAAGCAGTGATGACCCAGTGGTTGAGACTTCAAGTCTTACTCGGGAGGTCTGAGTTCAATCCCCCACACACCCACACACCTCTGACTCTAAGTTATGTGTGTTTTAAGCAATTAAATATAACTTGCTTTAACGGTGAAGGAAGACATCGTGAGGAAACCTGCACTCCTGAGAGTTCCCTGAAGTTCTCAAAGGTGTATAAAGTCTGCCAATCCCTGGACCAGCGTGGTGAACTAATACCCTCCGCATTCTGAGGAGGAGACACGACTCAGCAGTGGGCCATTGACGAGTCGTGATGACGAATAGATTAGAAGATAAATTAACACATAAGGTACTTTTTATCCCAAAAAAGCACAGTTTCGTGTCAGTTCAAATCTATACAAATCTGCGATTATATAGTACATAACGATAAAAGTGTATTTAATGAGTAATATATAACAGTATCATGGCTGGATAGTCAGCTAAACAGCGGAAAGTTAGATAAATCCCACCAGTTACCATTGTGTGGACTATAAATTACATGTTTTTTGGCTCGGCACTCACATTGGTTGGTGGTCTGTTTATATATTACGATTTATCGTAAACGAAGAGACTTGAATTTGTATTTAAATTTTAAAAAATGAAACAGGAAGATATTTAAAGTTTTATTTTATTCCAAGGCAGGCAAGTATATAACCTCTGTTCCGATAGACTTGAGCCAGTTGTCAATCCGAGCTGTGGTGTGGTGTCGTGATGGTGGATCACAAGATCTAGGATGTTATTATGAACTAGCTGACTCGACAGACGTTGTCCTGTCTTAACTATGAAGATTGAATTCGAATTAGCTGTCAAGCTAGCTAATTTTCCGCGCAATTTTTTAATTTTTTCTTTCATAAGAACCTTCTCCTTACAATAACAAACACAACAAAAAAAATTAGCGAAATCGGTCCAGCCGTTTACGCGTGATGCCGTGACCAAGGGAAATAGGGATTTATTTTTATATATAAGATAAATATAGAAGATGGAAAAAAGCAGGTAATCCAGCGGGAACTCTCATTAGTGCTGGTTTCCGCGATATTTCCTTCACCGTTATAGCACTATATACTTGCTTAAAACACACTTAACTCCTTCAAGTCGTCGGTGTGTGCCTGTGTGGGGGATCGAACTCGGACCTCCCGAGTAAGACATTCTAGTCTTAACCACTTGGCCAGACTCTAATTTTTTTGGTTAGATGGTGTCATGTACATTGTTACCGTCATCTGTAGCCAAGCAATACATTGTTTGTAAATATATCGATTAATAAAATATGATTATTAAGTAATTCTTAGTATTTATTCTTAAATATACAATAGACTGTATTAATATAAAGTTAGGTTAAACCTTCGATAGGTTACCTAACAACTCTCTTTTTTTTTCTCTCTGATTTCCTACGACATATATTTATTGATAGTTATGATGTTGGTAACATTGATCTAAATAGTATTTACTTTTGAAGGTGGCATCACTAATAATCTTAAAATGAAAAGTTAGTACTTCACTTCAGAACACCGGATGTTGCTATACAAAGCCCAGGTTCGTCCACATATGGAGTACTGTTCGCATCTTTGGGCTGGAGCCCCTAAGTACCAGTTGGTCCCTCTTGACTCCATCCAACGACGAGCTGTTCGTATTATCGACGATCCCATACTCACAGATGGTTTAGACAAACTTAGTCTCCGGAGAGAAGTTGGATCTTTGTGTGTTCTCTACCGTCTCTACAATCGCACTCTAACTCTACCGCTGGGACAGATTCCATCCACACCACTTATATGCTTAGCATACCAGCAATGTACGTGCGTCTAGATCATTCCTCCCACGCAAGTGCAGGCTGTGGAATATTTTGTCACCAGAGGTTTTCCCAGAGAGCTTTAATATGGGAGTCTTCAAACGCCGAGTGTACAAGTTCCTCAGAAAGTAGGGTTGGCAACGCATCTACAATCCTCAGTGTATTGCAGATGTCCATGGGCGACCACTTAACATCAGGTGGGCCGTCTGCTCGTTTGCCCCCTTATACTATTAAAAAAAAAGATAGAAAGATAGAAAATACGTCACCATGACAGAAATCATTATTATATATGAGCTCGGACGTATTATTCTATATAACCCACACTTAATAATGTTAATAATAGTGATCAGATGTAACACAAATATTTTAGAGTGTAAACGGATCGAGTAGAGTAGTTCTTTCCCGCCCGCGGCTTGGCAGCCTTTACATATTTGATACGTTGGTAATCGACTCTGAATCATACATTACTTGCCCGATTGTTTTACACTTTATATAACACCACGAATTCAAAAATGTTATTTTTTGTTTAAAATTACGTAAAACTTATATACTGTAAACCATTTATTCAAGCGGTAGTAGGTCAGTGGTTGAGGCGTTGGATTCACGATCGTAAGGTCGATCGAGACTACTGACGTGGCCCCCTTCTGACAAGTATTCAGCTAACTTGGAGGGGTTAAGAAAACTACTAGCAATATTTTTTCATTAAGTGGCAACACTTTTGATAATTTTATATTAATATAAGGCTGTCTGTCAAGTGATTTCAAAGTAGTGCAAGTAGTGCTATATAATGTCGAAGGCTTCCTTATCCAAGATCATGTAAGTTACATTAAATCTCTGTTTGTTTTTAAGCTTATTTCTTCTAAACTACTTAACCGATTTTAATACAGTTTTCACTAATAAAAAAAAAATAAACCAGAAAAGTTTGTGTATAAAATTTCAAAACATTTCGTACAAAAAAACGCATATGATAATCATCACAACGCATTTATGGTTCACTGCTGTGCCGGATCTCTTCCTCAGAATGAGGAGGGTGTTGGGCTATCGTCCACCATGCTGGCACAATGTAGATTGGCAGACTTCACACAACGAGAGAGAACGTGGAGAACTCCCAGGAGTGCAGGTTTCCTCGATGTATTCTTTCACCGTTATAGTACTCAGAATTGTCAGAGGTGTGTGTTCAGGATCAAACTCGGATATGATCATAAAAATTTCAAATCACAGACAGTTCAATCTGATAATATTTGAAGTAAGTAGTAAGTGTAAATTACAATATTCGGTAAAGTATCCCATTTATATGCGATTTGAGGGTCATAAAGCGTAGATGCGATCGCTCAGCCTCGTCTAATATTTAAGGGGTATTGCTCGACGTGAACCGTGAAAGACTTCAAATAAAAGAACTTTCTTTAGAGTCCTTAGAAATCAAACATCAATGGAAGATCGAGTTACTTATTTATTAATAATGCAAAAATATGTTCGTTGGTTTGTCATTCTCTTACATTGTAACGGAACTACAGATCAACGTGATTTTGTGGATATATGTAGCTTATGAGTTTGAAAGTAGCATAGACTCCTTTTACGCTGGAAATTTTTGGGATAAAGGATAAAAAATAAATATGTTCCTATCCACCAAATTTTGATTTAGACAATATATCATCGAATCATTAACATATCAATAGACTCACTAATTCAATTCCAAAAAATTATCCAGGTAATAAAATATCTATGTGTGCAAAACAGCCAGTGTTGCCAACCATCAAAGACAGTTTTCGCGCATAATAGGAATGTAAATAAATTCAATGGTAACATTACAATTCAAGTATATCAAAGCTTACGTCTCAGAAATAACTAATTCACGTGAAAGCTTCTGATAGCTCTTTAATATTTTATACTAAGTGTTACAGATAAACTCTCTACTGTTTACAGTGTATGTATGTTGATGTATGTGTAGCTACTAAATATTTAATTAATAGGCAATAAACATCACGAAAATAATGACTACATGGGACAGATACCTCACAGTAACAAGCACAAAACAATAATAATATACACTTACAACGGAACGCCGACTAACCAGTATTAAACATTTACTGAAAACCTTAATAATGGAGACATAGCATCACGACACCACACTACTGCATTCCCATAATAGTCACCAGGCGAGCTTTGTTTGACCACTCATTCAAATCAATTACAAATGTTTATATTTATATGAATAAAAATACTTTTAAATGTTTAAGTAATAATCTATTTCAACCTTACTCAATCAGTTCTATAAAATATAATAAAAAATGGTGGAAGGGGGTAGGAAGATAAAAAATACTTTACGACCTATTCTCATACCTGTCAAGCCGTTTTGGAGGAGTGCGACCACAAACATCTTGACTAGGGGCGGCTTGATATCCCCTAACTTTGACACAAGAATGAATATTCTATATTCTAATTAATTTAATATTATTATATGAAATTAATCTGTATTAATATTATAGATAAAGCTGAAGAGTTTGTTTGTTTGAACGCGCTAATCTCAGTAACTACTGGTCCGATTTGAAAAATTCTTTCATTGTTAGATAGCCCATTTATCGAGGAAGGCTATAGGCTGTATATCATCATGCTAAGACCAATAGGAGCTGAGCTAGACGGGCACGAAGTCGCGAGGGTCAGCTAGTCTATACTAATATTATAAAGAGGAAAGATTTGTATTTTTGTATGTAACGAATAAACATAAAAACTACTGGACCGATTTCAAAAATTCTTTCACCATTAGAAAGCTACATTATCCTTGAGTAACATAGGCTATATTTATTACAAGAAAAAAATTAGAGATCCCCAGAAATTCTCACTAAAACCAACACAAGGTGCAAAAAAATTAGCCGTAAAATATCTTTCATCGCATGCGCTGCGAAAAGTATTGATATTAGAACAAAAAATGTTTTACAATATTATAGAACGTATCAATATCTACAAAAAACTCCGCGAGACCATATATCCAACTATTGTAGTTAAGTCACTATAACTACTTTCAAAATCAGACCATGTTTTCCATAACTTTGTATAAATTCTTATACAAATAAATTATTTCGTATTCAAGACTATTTCAATACCTGTTAATAACTTTTTTTTTGAATTATTGAAATCGGACATTCCAGTCAAAAGATATTACGAAATAAAAATATCAAGATAAATAAAAAATAATCCCAGACAGTATAGAGGCCGCCGCCGGCGCGGTGTGGCGTGCCTCGCAGCGTAGCGAGCAACGCGGCTATAGAGGGAGCGACAGAATGCGGGAGCCAAAATGTTAAAAAAAAATTATCCACCCGTGCGAAGCCGGGACGGGCCCCTAGTATTCTATATATACATATTTCTTCCTCTGTGGTTAAAATTTGGATTTGTATACATAATTATTCAATTAAACAAATAAAAGCCAACAAAACTGTTCTGTTTAAAGATTTATCCAATTGTAAAGTAATTTAAAACAGCTTAAGTAAGTTAAATGGCTCCCTTCCTCCACGATGCATTGTAGCTAACTTTTTAACTTTACAATTTAAATATTTAACACTGGCATAACACCTTGGTTTGCTTTACAAAATGGCTGAATAGTTTTTTCATGTTAGCAACACCGTTTATAAATTAGTATTCGATTCATCATCGATTTGTCTGTCTATTGAGTTAGTCTGTCAAGTGGTGTTGCGCAGTAAATATTGAAGTATTGAGACTAATAATGTAGTGTTGTTTGGTGGCGTGGTGCTAGATATCCGTTAGCGAGGAGCACGTGAGTAATGTACTTTATTATTTTTATAATCGGTAGCGATGTTGAACTGTTGAGGTGAGACTTCACGGTTATAAAAGACGTTTTTAAACCTGGTCCTATTTATTCGCTCAGAGGTATAAAATGAAGCGATTCTATTGGTATACAAACATCCTCGCACATCTCTGGTGCTTGTCTACTTTATATGAAACACTTCAAAGAATCGTAAAGGTTTAGGACATTTACACCATAACTTTGATCTTCAAAAGGTTTTTGTTTTTTGAAAAGATTTTGACCATAATTGTTTGACAAATGAAATAAAATATGTAATTCGCCATTTAGTGGTGGCGGCCATCTTGGATTTGAAAATTGTCATAGTATACAATTTTCTACTACCCATATTGAGAGAATTGTAAAAAATATGCAATTCGCTATTTTGTATTGGCGGCCATCTTGGACCGATTTTCATCAAACATAGCTAAGAACACTCCAAATAAATTCACCTTTTAGACTACGATGTCACAGATATACACACATAAATAGACACGTCAAAAGGTCGTTTTTGTGTCGGGGATTAAAAAATGGTGATTATCTCCATCTGCAAGTATTAAAACCAGGATGAAAAAGATAAAATAATCCTTGATTCAAGATTCCGCAAAGCAAATAACGGTTAGCATTTCTCTTAAGGATTTATTAAGCAACATCTGCATTTCAAATGAAAGACGATATTACTGCAAAAGAAATAGATCAAACTGAACTGCATTCATTTGGGTTTTATTACTAGTTATTTAAAATGGCTGCCATACCAATAGTTTTTAACTTTATATTCGCGGGTAGTTCCTTTTATTTTATTAAACTGCTGTAAATAACTTCTGCTCCGATAGACTTGGGCCAGTTGTCTCGTTTAGACCATTATGGCGTTACAGTGGTGTGGTATTGATATTGTTACTACTAAGATTAAACAGAAAAGTTTAGTAGTAGTAGATGAGTGTTCTGTTTATTGTACAAACCTTTACATGGGTCAAAAGGCCCAGGTACAGCTTGAGCTCTTGCTATAGAACTTAAATAGTGAATTATTAGGCAAATTGAGTGTCCTACGATTAAAGCTACAGTTATTTTCTCAACTATATTTTTTCTAAGATGTGCGAGGATATAAATCAAGAGATGTGTTTATTAAGAACCAATAGAATCGCGTCATTTAACACACTGACGTAGGGTAAGTAAATGAAGTGATTCTATTACTTCTTAACCAACTCATCTCTTGCTACACATCCTCGCTCATCTCTGGTAGACACGCAGCGTTAAGCAATAATAAACAGACGGAAAGAATACACATTTATTCCACAAAAACGTATACAAATACAGACATTTGAATTCTCTTTATATAGATAATTTAATTCCCTTCCAAACGTATTGTTTTGTATTGATAAAACATTTCACAGACGCTGCTCGCTGAGTTACCTTGAATTAATATTTTATTTGTGCGTGTTTCATCTCAGATTACAATTCTATCTAGATAATATGTTCTAGTTTATTGTTGCTATTCAAACTGTATTATACCCTTACTTACCTATGGTTCCGAGACCTGGGTTCTCAGTAAAGGGACCACCCCCCCATCCCATCAAAAATAAGCAAACCCTAACCCCTCCTCCTCATGCTTACGCAAATATTGATTCATGCATTTTTCTTCTATGTGTTGCTTACTTAATACTGGTATTTTTGGCTTATCAATCTCAGGTGGTCATTTGCAACGAATGGATGATATTAGGACACCTAAGCGTCTCATGACAAGCAATCCTGATGGGGTAGGAGTCGAAGAAGGCCAAAGCTTCGTTAATTGGAAGGAATGGACTGTGATGCGCGGAATGTTGACATCGTAAATTGGAGGACAAAGTTCCAACTCATTAGAACTTCAATTAATCATCTCTAGCAGAAAGACTCAGCTGATATACTGCTTGACTTCTAATAACTTC
Organism: Limenitis camilla; assembly: GCA_905147385.1. Classification (NCBI taxonomy): domain Eukaryota; kingdom Metazoa; phylum Arthropoda; class Insecta; order Lepidoptera; family Nymphalidae; genus Limenitis; species Limenitis camilla. Next base: position 14,658,488 of record LR990236.1, on the reverse strand, counting down.
ATGTTAGACGATCACGTTCCCCACAATATGAATCAAGCCTGTTTATTTTAAAAGCAATTATTTAATAACAATTATCATATTTAAACTCAATAGTGTTTCTGTTTCTTTTGACTCAAAACTGTCATCTAAATTGAACTTAAATCATCTCTGGGGAGAAGACTCAGTTCAGCTACATATTGATATTGCTAGACCACCAAAAATAAACTTTAGGTACATTCATCAATATTTACTAATATTACAATGTGAAAGTTTGTATGTTTGTTATATGATACTTTTATGCACAGCTTCCGAAGGATAGAACATAAATAGTAAGTTAAAAGTGTCGTTATTAAATATTGAAAGAGTAAGCTAGTGTTTGAATTGATGCGGGAGTACGTTGGTGACTGAATGGGAGATTAATTATTTAATACTTAAGAGGAACTCCCGTATATTGTCTCTGGCGGGAAGATTCAACTCACTTACTATAAGCTATTAAAAGTCAAACAACTGAGTGTTACCGATACTCTACCACAATTCCTTTATTTAAATAGAAACTGAGAGAAATATTCGTTTTATTCAAATAAATAGGGTTTTGTCTACACATAGGTTATTTCACGGTCCGAACGAATTCAACTCATAAAGCTACGAGCAGCGCGTTCGCTCACAAAAGATATAAATTTTATTTTTCCTCTGCTGCCGATCTTTACGATTTCTATTCATATTAGCCTTCTATTGTGTTAGACACTTTATTATGCAAAATGTTTGTGAAGTTTATTGATTGATTTTTATATGATGAAGATAACAGTTTAACACAATCTGCAGTTTAACAAGTAATCAATATTTTTAAATTCTTGAATATTACGAACGTACGTGGACGCCGAGCACACCTAGGGCTTAAGACCCAGACGTAGGTTTATTTATATGTCGGTGTCATTTCTTCATTCAAAGATTATTGTTATACAAAGCTCAGGTTCGTCCGCATATGGACTTGGGCTGGCGCCCCTAAATACCAGTTGCTCCCTCTTGACTCTATTCAACGACGAGCTGTTCGCATTGTCGATGATCCCGTACTCACAGACGGTTTAGATGAACTAAGTCTCCGGGGAGACGTCGGATCTCTGTGTGTTCTCTACCGTCTCTACAATGGGGAATGTTCACAGGAATTGTTCAAGTTAGTACCCCCGTCACCTTTCCGCCATCGAACTCTACCTCTACCGCTGGGACAGATTCCATCCACACCACTTGGATGCTTGGCATACCAGCAATGTACGTGCGTCTAGATCATTCCTCCCACGCACGTGCAGGCTCTGGAATAATCTGTCACCAGAGGTTTTCCCAGAGCGCTTTAATATGGGGGTCTTTAAACGCAGAGTATACAGGTTCCTAAGAAAGTAGGGTTGGCAACGCATTTGCAATTCTCCGCGTATTGCAGATGTCCATGGGCGACGGTGACCACTTACCATCAGGTGGGCCTTCTGCTCGTTTGCCTCCTTATCCTATAAAAAAAATATTAACAAGAATCATCATAAGAATCTCTTACTACTACAGTAAGAGATTCTTATGCAAAACTATTTGGCTTAAACAGAGAACCTGAGCAGTGAAGGCAAGTGTTTAAAAACAATAGAAACAGCTCTTTTAAACCTACTCATTTGGTCACAAGTCCGAAAAATATATTTGTCTGTTACTAATTTTTATGAGTCATGTCTCAAGTATATTATAATTATGTGCTTATATGTATAAATTATGTGCTCAAAATTCTATTTCCATTGTAATATTATCATGAAATGTATAATTTATTTTCGAGTATGTGTATGTAATAAATACCTCATTAATAAATGTTTAATTATAATGAAAGCAATTCATCACCCCGACAGTTGAGGTAGGTAATTAAGGGTAAGTTCTCGTACATACGTTACTTTTAAAAGAATATACGACAAAGATTGATTTTCCCATTAAGATTATGTACAGTTTTGTCTTATGATTTTCTGTCCATCACCAGCTTTCCAGAACTAGGTCACCTCTCCAGAACGATTTACCTATATTAAAGCTGTACGGAATATATTAAAGCTCAAATTCAAGTATAAGCTTTCTGGTTACTAGAAACTCGTTGATTCCACATGGACACTAAACTATTATCGATTCACACTATAAAGGGAATATATTGAAGCTCACATTCAAGTATAAGCTTTCTGGTTACTAGAAACTCGTTGATTCCACATGGACACTAAAGTATTATCGATTCACACTATAAAAGGAATATATTGAAGCTCACATTCAAGTATAAGCCTTCTGGTTACTAGAAACTCGTTGATTCCACATGGACACTAAAGTATTATCGATTCACACTATAAAAGGAATATATTGAAGCTCACATTCAAGTATAAGCTTTCTGGTTACTAGAAACTCGTTGATTCCACATGGACACTAAAGTATCAAATCAAATCAAAATTATTTATTTCAATTAGACTTTTTTGAAAAGTACTTTTGAAACGTCAAAAATTTGTCGGTCAGTTAGTTTGTCTGAAGCTACCACCAGCTCGGAAAGCAGTTTTCTGTTGAGAAGAGCCGGCCAGAAACTCAACAGTCGCTCTTTTCAAAAAGCCATGTTTACATAGTCTGTTATACAAATAATTTAACTTGAGAGTCAACGTCACTTAGATTCCAAGCATTCTCATCATTTAAGTAATCCTGTACATTATAGTATGCTTTATATATTAATGACTTCTTGATACGAGTTTTAAATTGTTGAAGTGGCAAGTCTAATATAGGCTGTGGAATCTTATTATAGATGCGAACACCAAGCCCCATGAAGCTATTACTCACTTTGTGGAGACGATAGTAAGGCGTTACAAGTTTATTTCTGTTTCTAGTATTAACATTATGTTTGTCACTGTGTTTTGAATACAAATGAATATTCTGGTAAATGAACAAAATATTACAATATATGTATTGAGATGGGACTGTAAGAACGTCTATTTTTTTATATACATCTCTAAGGGAATCCCGCGCTCTTAAGTTATAAATGGCCCGAACAGCTCTCTTTTGAAGAATAAAAATGGATTCAATGTCCGCGGCCCTACCCCACAGTAAAATGCCATAAGACATAATACTGTGAAAGTAACTGAAGTAAACTAGCCTAGCAGTATTGATATCAGTCATTTGTCTGACTTTCCTTACCGCGTAGGCAGCTGAGCTGAGTCTTCCCGCTAGAGATGATAGATGGGGGTTCCACTGGAGTTTTGAATCTAAAGTTATACCCAGAAATACCGTCGAGTCCGCCACATCTAAAATTTCATTATTTAAACGTAGGTTAAATTTTTGTTTTTTAACATTAGGTAAAGCAAACTCAACGCATTTGGTTTTTTTAGCATTAAGAACTAAGTTATTTACCGTAAACCATTGAAGAACCTGCGATAATGCACTGTTTACATCGTCATAATTATGTTTATTTCTGTTTACTTTAAATATAAGAGATGTATCATCAGCAAAAAGTACAATATCACACAAGTTCTTCACATAGTATGGCAGATCATTAATATAAACCAAAAATAAAAACGGGCCTAAAATGGATCCCTGTGGAACGCCCATTTGTAGCAAAGATCCAGAAGATTTTACACCATTAATAGTAATCCTCTGGACTCTTTGATTTAGGTATGAGGCAATTAGATCCAGAGAAACACCACATATACCGTAATAATTAAGTTTTTTTAAAAGTGTTTCATGTTGAACACAATCAAAGGCCTTAGACAAATCGCAAAATACACCAATCGCATTTTGTGATTTCTCCCATGCTTCATAAATATGCTTAAGAAGAGCAACTCCGGCATCTGTTGTTGACCTACCCCTAGTAAAACCATACTGTTCACTATGAAATAGTTTATTTTCATTAAAATATTCTAAAAGTTGGTTTAAAATAATCTTTTCAAAAACTTTACTCAGTGATGGTAATATAGAGATTGGTCTATAGTTACCGGGATCTTTCCTGTTTCCATTTTTAAATAGAGGTATTATTTTACTGTGCTTCATTAAGTCCGGAAACTTTCCTGTATCGACACATTTATTAAAAATATCAGCTAGATGTGGGGCAATATTATTGATTATTGTATTTAATATTTTTACTGAGATGTCCCATAAATCACCAGTTTTTTTTATATTAAGTGTCCTGAAATTCTTAATAATATCAAATGAAGTAATATGTTTAAACTCAAAGTAATTAGCATAGCCTGGGAGTTTATTTTTAAGTAGAGAAATAGCATCTAAGGGCGATGATTTTAATGCAGATGTTACTTTGATAGGTATATCAGTAAAGAATTTTTCAAACGTGCTTGCCACTTCTTCTTCCGAATTAATTAATATATTATCAACATTTAATTTAATTGGTTCGTTTTCTATTTTAGATCTTCCAGTTATGCTATTAATAATATCCCAGGTAGCCTTTATTTTATCGTCTGAGTTAAGTATTTTGTTTCTAATATAAATTGCCTTTGCCTGGATGCAAACACTTTTAAAGATCTTAGAATAACACCTAACGCGTTCTAAAAATACTGGATCCCGATTATATTGCCTCATACCATATAATTCATATAATTTATCTCTACTTCTAAATATACCTATGGTAGCCCAGTCACTAAATTTCAGTTTTAAATTTTTACTAAAAGTTTTTATTTTAAATGTGTTATTAAATTCATTTAAAATCATAGTAAATAAATTATTATATAACGTATCTGGGTCCTTATAAATCAAACACAAACTAGAAATTTTTTGTACTACCTTATCCTTAAACAAGTTAATTTTATTATTCGACTTTGGTCTACATGAAATCTTATTTGAATTTTTAATTTCTTGGTCTACTAACGTGAATTTCTGTCCATAATGATCCGAAGTTAGGTTTTTCATTATTATAGTTTCAAACACTTCACAGTCACAAAACACATTGTCTATACACGTTGCAAAATTATCACCAACATGAGTCGGCTCAGAGAATAAGTTTAATAAATTATATGATTTAAATAAATTTAACAGCCGACGACTGAAAGTTGTGTCTATTAATATATCTATATTAAAGTCTCCACACACGATTATAGATTTATTTTTAATGCAAATACGTTTAAGTACGTCATCAATAGTGGACTCAAAAGTTTCAAAATCACTATTGGGGGGGCGGAACACGCATACTATAATGTAACGTTGAAACTCTACACAAGAAATCTCAACAATACGCTCGACAGAGAGAGAAACAATATCTTATTATCGATTCACACTATAAAAGGAATATATTGAAGCTCACATTCAAGTATAAGCCTTCTGGTTACTAGAAACTCGTTGATTCCACATGGACACTAAAGTATTATCGATTCACACTATAAAGGGAATATATTGAAGCTCACATTCAAGTATAAGCTTTCTGGTTACTAGAAACTCGTTGATTCCACATGGACACTAAACTATTATCGATTCACACTATAAAGGGAATATATTAAAGCTCACATTCAAGTATAAGCTTTCTGGTTACTAGAAACTCGTTGATTCCACATGGACACTAAAGTATTATCGATTCACACTATAAAAGGAATATATTGAAGCTCACATTCAAGTATAAGCTTTCTGGTTACTAGAAACTCGTTGATTCCACATGGACACTAAACTATTATCGATTCACACTATAAAGGGAATATATTGAAGCTCACATTCAAGTATAAGCCTTCTGGTTACTAGAAACTCGTTGATTCCACATGGACACTAAACTTTTATCGATTCACACTATAAAGGGAATATATTGAAGCTCACATTCAAGTATAAGCTTTCTGGTTACTAGAAACTCGTTGATTCCACATGGACACTAAACTATTATCGATTCACACTATAAAGGGAATATATTGAAGCTCACATTCAAGTATAAGCTTTCTGGTTACTAGAAACTCGTTGATTCCACATGGACACTAAAGTATTATCGATTCACACTATAAAAGGAATATATTGAAGCTCACATTCAAGTATAAGCCTTCTGGTTACTAGAAACTCGTTGATTCCACATGGACACTAAAGTATTATCGATTCACACTATAAAGGGAATATATTGAAGCTCACATTCAAGTATAAGCCTTCTGGTTACTAGAAACGCGTTGATTCCACATGGACACTAAAGTATTATCGATTCACACTATAAAGGGAATATATTGAAGCTCACATTCAAGTATAAGCTTTCTGGTTCTTCTGTAGAACCCCCTTGATTCCATATGGACATTAAACTTTTTTAAATTTATCCCAAAAAGTTGATATTAAAGCTTTTTTTATTTTCTTGATATTTTTATATTTTATATAAATTCATCAAACTGACTTATTTCGTTTATTTAAATTATCTTGCTTTTCTACCACATTAAATTAATTTTATCTTTCGACTATTTGGGTGAACTTAAGTTCAGTGAATAAAGTCAATACATTATTATCGCTTACTACATTTGTATACTCGAACATGTAAAATATGATAATATTTCCATAGTCCATGTTAATTTGCAAAAGAGAACTCGACACATTTTAGAGTCATCATGTAACAGGACACAGACTTTTTTTGTGCTGATTTAGTTTAATTTTATTTTTACTGAAGCTACTTTATTCCCCTAGTTTATTATTTAAAAATTTCTTGACTTGATAGATAGAATATCCTATCTCTTTTTTCTCGGTTTTATTTTTCTCTTTCTCTCCTCTTTTTTCTGCCTCTGTTCACTTTCTTTGTGTATTTTTTTCCCTCTCTCATGTTGACGTGATGTGTCAATTAAACTAATTTACACCGCTTCCAGAAAGTTACGAAACTTACTGACATTTGTTAAAATTTTAGATGGTTTATGACTTCTTTTAACATGTATACTTTTCATCCCAGAATAAATTATAGCTCCTGCGGGATAAGATAGGACGCCTGTCTGAAAATACATTTTTGAATGTTTTTTTGGTACTCACTAGGGGTGCATGTGTTAAATTGCACCTATGAGAAACCGAGGCGGGTCGAGTATATAATAAATTTATTTTACCAGTTCACCAATTAAACTTAGTTGGTTCTTTCTAGTAATATAAAATAGAGAGATAGAAAAAAAAGAGAAAGCTACTATGTAGTATTTACTAGATCCAGGAGTCTGGCACAGACTCAGATAATATCTTGTTTTATTTATGCGCTAACCGTCATTGTAAAAAGTTTCCATTGTATCTAATGATATTATTAATATTATTTGACTTTAGACATAAAGATAGTTTATGGGCTTGAAAGTAACAAACTCTATAACCCAAAAGCAAATTTTTTCTTTTGAAATTATCTATTACTAGTCGACCTATCCAGGCTTCGCCCGGGTGCAAGTTAACACGTGTATTTAGCCTTAACCGCTATGTCCCTTCATTTTAAATCTGTAATATCTTCAAAAATATTCATTTAAATTTCATACCGTAAAGGGCCATATTGATCTATATAAAATCCACAATGTATTTAAGGTACTTAATTGGATAAGGATCAATGCTGTATTGTTTAAAATCGTTTCGTAAATAAGCCATTATTTCTCGTAAAAGTAAAGGATAAAAAATAGTTATTGTGGGTTATCCCTAAGAGATAGACAGATACAATCATTGATTTTTTTGTAGACCTTTTTAAAGTGTACAATACTGTAGTACATTATTTAGATCTATCTCGTAGGGCTCAGCCAGCGTTTGCGATGTAAGCGCAAAAAAAAGTGTTTATTTACGACATCACATTAGAAAGCTCTTAAATTATCAGTGTTTCTCTCCTATAATATGTATGTATTTTAGATATAAACCTTCCTCTTGAATCGCTCTATCTAGAGACAGACAGACAGACAACGGGAAGCGACTTTTTTTATACTATGTAGTGATTTTTAACAAACACATTTTAAGATAGTTTTAAACTGTTGTAGTACATAAAATTTATGAGAAAATGGAGGGGTAATGGAAACAGTAGTCAGCTAGGTGTGTACTGTCCAGGATCCTGTAATTAGACTTCAGATTACTTCACAACTCACAACTCACTGAGCGCAATCACCGCAACTGTTAATATTTACTTTAGTATTTATTATTTCTTTTAAACATTTATAATAAATTTATAATTAATTCTACTGTAGCTTCTGCTTTTCAATGATTTTGTTGTTTTTGTTGAAATTTGTTCTACCATTTGAACTATAGTCTTGGACTAAGATAAACTATCCTATGATAGTAATAATAGACTTACAACATTTTTTTCTTTCTGATATTATTGATTTAGTATATCAAGTGATATATAGTGTAGTGTTGTTTGGTGGCGTGGTGCTAGACCTCGTAGCACGTGAATAATGTACTTTATTATTTTAATATTTGGTAGCAAGATCGAGCGGTGAAGTAAGAGTTTACGTTTATGAGTGACGTTTTTAAACCTGCTCCTGGGTGTCAAGCCCCAGGCAGTACTCGGCTTCCATCTAGATTACATGTTACTGCACAGTATACCTACGATATTCTTAAAATTTAGTTATTTTGAATTCATTTAAGGGTCTATTTAATCAATAGATACCCCTACCACACTAAATTTGCACTGTTTGACAATGTTTACTGTGTGAAATCAATTCTAGTAGTACTTTAGATCCATTAAGGCATCTTACTAATATAATTAACGTGAACTGTTGTATGTTTAGATGTATGTTCGTCAATCACGCAAATAAGGCTGAAACGATTTCAACAATACTAATTTATTTTATGTAATGTTTAGCTAACTAACCCTACTACTATTCCGCTCTTTAATTACGCTTCGCTGAGGGTGATCGTGTTAGTAGACGGTATAGGACTTTTTTTTTAAATGCGCTGGAAATGCATTCCAGGGGTACGGAGGCACTAAAATCTCGAACAGATAGTAGATCTACCCGTCTGGTGACTTACTGCCTGTCGTACCTGTGACGTCATCACCGCAAACCTTTCCAGCGACAATACCAGCAGCGCCCTACTAATTACCTCAGGGAAGTACCGGACTGCGGCTGCAATTATTAGGCGGGCCATTCCATTCTCTAATAGTCTATAATATTTTTTTTTAATATATTTTTGTGTTGACTGGGGTGTTTCTTTTATACAAAACCCCCAACGTCACAACTTTATATCATGGATTAAGACATAGGCTTTTTATCTCAGCAAATTTCAGAGTTCCTGTGGGATAATAATAAAATATGTTTATTAGCGTTGTTTTTTGATAAATCTGAGAAAAAATAAATATTATTAACACTTTCTATCTTTTGAACAACGCAACGGATATTAATGCGGTTTTCACCAATAGATAGAGTGATTTAAGAGGAACGTTTATATGTATAATACATTTATTCTATAGTAGAATAATCATGCGAATCCGGGGCGGATTGGTAAGAACGGAATAAAATAAATAAATCAATTTCCAAAATAACGTCAATTTGTAGTTCGTGTCGTTTTATCATAGTAACGCTGTTATAATGAAGTAAGGAAGGGACAGGATGAAGGGACCTTCTCCGCCTTCTTTTTGTGACCCTATAAACAAATTCTATTGATATAATCCACTTACCAATAAATATGTTTATGTGCTTCCTTATATTCTTGTTAGGGTTTTGTCCTTCGTTTTGTATTATGTTTGACTAGTCGTGTATAATATCCTGTCGACAAAGGATCATCCGACTGCACACTTTCATCCCTTATTTTACTTCAGCTTCAGGGGATGACTTGATAAAAATCCTTACTACATGCTTTTCCATGTTATAGAAGGAAATTTAGACCATACTTTTACGCTTTATGACCTCTTTAGACCATTTTTGTGTCTAAAATTTAAAAAGACCCACCGGACTTTACTGTTTATTTAAACCAATAGGGGAAAATACTAATTAACACTAGTTATCATTTCCAATCTCTTGTTTATATATAGTTTTTATTTCTATTATTTAATGTAAGTCACTTTTGACGTAAATACGTCTTGCCAAGAAATTACATACAAACTGGAATGCGTACGTGCACTCAAAAAACGTTTCGAAGAGTACAGCCACTATAGGGGACTGCATCTCTTTCTATTAATATGACCATGCTTCAAGGAATAGAGAAATTGTTATATAATATATTCAAATAGAAAACTATTTATGTACCAAAAATAAAACTACAAAATATTAGATTATCAATAACAATTTATGTTAGATGCCTTAAATTATGGGTACTGTTAATTATGATGTTGGCAACACTTATAATTTGAGTAGTATCCTATTACTTGATCTTTATGTTGGTACGACTGATATGAGTAGCATCCTGTTTCTTGAATGTTGGCCGACTGATAAACGCAAATTAGGGAGGGGAATTGCAAAATAAATACTCCGTCACGACAGATTAATCATGGTTTACATCGCAAGTATTCGAGGAGTAACGCTGAAGCTCTGAGTTTAAAGTATAACCCTATTATAGTCAAGCCGTCATACTCTTTTTATTAATTAACAGTACTAAACATTATTAAATAGGTATAATTGTTTTATATATACGTATATTATATTATTTGTTTTGGCATGACTTAATAATCTTAAAAAGAAATACGCGGCTGAAATACTTTTCCAAAGCACAATCTCATGTGAATCTTCATATTCAAACGACAGTAATATAAATTGTGTTACTAAGAACATTAACTTCTATCTAACTGCTTAAAATTATTTGTATTACACATTTTTACAAAGACCCTAAGAAAATCACCGTAAGAAAGAGACAAAATCCCCTTTAGTTCTGTCCTGCTCGGAACGATTACCCCTTTATGTGTTGGAAACAAATGTCTACTTTATGCTAGTTATTTCAAGGTGCATATTTGAATATATATATAATATTTTTAAGTGATTGTTCCAGTTATGATATAAATTCCTTGGAGCTTCCATAATTCCATTAAAAAACGAATTATAACAAAATCAAAGGATACAGATTGGTGTTGCAGCTACATCTCTATCACCATCATCCAAAATTCACATACAACACTGGATAGCTAAAGGATCAAAGATTATATTACGCTAAGTAAGGACTGTGACACGCGCGCAGCTGAGGGGGAGAAACGCCGCCATTTTGAGGTAATTTTGTTGCATATCGAGATTTCTATTTAGAATAGTATTCACGTACAATAAATGACCGTGTCTATAACACCCCATTTTTTTACAAACTACTCCTTTACCTAGTCAAAATCCTGTTTATTTAACATAAAAATTTTAATTTGAAAATAATTTACTTACAAAGAAAAGTCTTTTTATTCCTAATTTATTTTGAAAATATGCTTCATTTTGATATACATTTTATTTATAAATACCCTTACATCACTTGTACTATAACATTTCGTTTCTTTGTCTCAAAATATTATACTATCTTTCATACTTTAAACTATATCTCTCTTAGTTTCATCATCACAACCCTTCAATGGCCCACTGCTATGCCGGGTCTCCTCCTCAGAATGAGGAGGGTATTAGGCCATAGTCCACCACGCTGGCCCAGTGCGGGTTGGCAGACTTCACACACCTTTGAGAACTTTAGGAAACTCTCAGGAGTGCAGGTTTCCTCACGATGTTTTCCTTTATCGTTAAAGCAAGTGATATTTATTTGCTTGTACCGGTGTGGGGGATTGAACTCAGACCTTCCGAGTAAGATATTGAAGTCTCAACAACTGCAAGTAAGAAATAAGATTATATACTCCGTTGTATATTACATAGCTCTATATAATTTTGAGAGTTCACATTATCAGATGAAACACTCTACATGCAAATGAGCATTCACGATTCTACCTTATATACTATTCTATGTAATACGACAATTGCAATCCTACTTTAATATAAATGTTGCTCTGTTTGCTGTTACCTCAAGCAGCATAGTCTCAATAGTAAGCCGAACAGTACCTGGGGCATGCAACTCAGGAATAAGGATTAAAAGTCCCATTACGTATTTATCTAACATAATGAAGCTAACTAAAGTAAATTAGCTTTTTACCGTATTGTATCAGACTCTAAGGCTGCGTTTTCACTAGAGATGTGCGAAGATGTGTAGGAGGTCCTAGCTTCACTCGTCTTAACAAACACATCCCTTCCTTCAAATCCTGATATGAAAACCACATTAAAATCATTTTTTCCTTTTTTGATTCACAATTTCATTATACAGAAATACCAGATATTTTCTTGTATAGTATATAATATTAGGTAGTACCTTTTATTTTATTCCAAGACTGTATGTGGTGTGGTGTCGTGATGCTGGGCGTGCTTTACTAAGGTTTGGAGTAAGAGTTTAATATTGGTTACTCGGTTAGATATAATTGTTTTATTGAAGTGATAACTTCTTATGGAAGGGTAAACTGTTACGTAACGTAACGCGTTACGGCGCCACTATGTCTGGCTTCCCTTTCTCTCACGCATACGGCAGCAGTAGGCAGGCTGCTCCTCTCACTCTAACCCACAGCGCTAGCCGTATTTCGGACAGACGCTCCCCCCTCTCTCTACTCAGTGTACAATTACAATATTAAATAGTTCAACTTAGATTAGTTGAAGTTATCACTTCTGATACGTCCCGAGACGCGCACGTTTTTTTTATTTAAGAAGACGTTCTTAAACATCTATCATTATTTTTGTATAAACGTAGCGAAGCGAGGAGACATGATCAAATATTACATGTGAATATAATATTAAATTCGCTTGTTAGAAATCCAATAAGCTTTGTTTTCGCCTTGAGAGTGTTATCGAATATCTCAATATGCTTCGGTATTTTCTTCTTCGACTAGAAAAAGCGTTAAATTAAAAAATAAACTGATATATTACTAACTAATATTATAATATCGAAAGTAACTGTACGCGTAAAGAAATACGCCATCTATTGACGGATACTTGGTCTGTCTGTCTGCAACACAATCAGATTTAAATCACTGAACCAATTTAAATAAAATAAACGGCCATAAGCAAGAGTTTGAGGAAGGACATAGGCTATGTTTTATCGTGACAAAAATACTTAGGAATACAAAGTAGACAAATGAGTGTGCTCGTACGCCATCTATCGATGTGGGGGTGAAGTGCAGGTCGTCATTATCATCAGGATATAAAGGATGTTACGACTTCAGCAGAAATGTAATTGATGGTTGTTTAGATTATAGATCGATTGATTGCTAAATCGAACGATTGATTGGTTGATCAGGCTATTATGGAAAACATCTCATCTAGCAAATGATATCTACTCACTTACTATGAGATTGACGCATAGATCGATCGACAATAGATGCTCTCTAGTTTTGCCGATGTCAATTGGCGACGGTGGCCTTGTTTCTTATCTATCATAAAAAAAAACATCCGATATTTCCGCCTGTTATATATGACCACATGGAAAAAATAGCTTTTTATCTTGTCCCGTGAAATGTGAAAATATTTGTAACTAAATTAACGTTTTCAAACAAACATTCTCTTTATAACATTTAATATAGATATGGAGCTAGAGAAATAGCTAATTTATACTTCAGTATTATTTAAAACTCAGTAATTCTCATTCTTTGCAACAAGAGGTCAAGAATTACACAAACGCTTGTATTTTAATTTCTCCTTTTCCAGTTTCACTCGTATTTCTTTCGTCTAAAATGCAGATGTAGTTTTAATAAATACAGAGACTTTCTTTGAGATATATTTTCTTATAAAGCCAATTGGAAAACTAAAAATATATTTCAAGAGTACTATTTTAAAATACTTTTAGAACTAACGGACATATTAATTAGCTGTTTTAATACTTGCTAGCATAATTAAGTTACTTAAATGAAGCTGAACATTTTTTTAATTTTTCGATTGACTCAATTAATTTTTATCAGTGCTTTCGACTGAGGTAATTGATTGATCAATCGATCGGTCAGTCTGTCGGTTGGTTAATTGGTTTATTGATCCATTAAATGGTTGATTGATTGATCAATTTAGTTTAATGATCGATCGATTGAGTGATTTCTCTAGACAATAGCGGTAAAGCAAAAAGTAACTGTTTTCGTATAATTCGACGAATCCACTACTTCTAACATGTGTCTCGTTATTATTACTGGCCCATAGAGACTACATGTCAAGAACAATTAACTAATCTGTATTTTATTTGTGACAACAAAGACTTGATGTGACATGGGTAAAGCTCCTTTGTGCCTAGAACATGTCCGAATAAAGAAGAAATACTTGATGTTATATAATAGTTACGTCTTCTGTATTTACTATACCTAAGGTTATGTACAAAATTCTATACATAATCAGAAGCTGTATTTTGCTGTATAGATTATCAGAAGACCCAAATTTATTGTAGCAGACCAATATAGTATACATTTTGTCCTAGAAAGTAAAAATTTGAATAATATAAAGACGATGAAATCTATGTACTAGTAACTTTATTTTATAAATCTACATCGAAACGAGAGCACACAGATTAATCTTCACAAAACCTCGTTATTCTGAGTTAGATAAATTTAAATTTCAAATTTCCAATCGGAACTTTTCACAAATTGCAGCTTTTAAAAGTCCAGTAAACGGTTTCACGTGTATGTTGCAATCTCAAAATTTACTATTTTTTCTGGTTTCCAATCAAATCGGAGCCAAACGCTATTTAATCGAATTTCTCTTTACTCTATTTTTAGGTAACATACTTGTATAACTTTGCCATATCGGTAAACTTATATTTGCTCAAAAACTTTTGGATTTTTAAATGCACAAAATATAAAATAGATATTATATTTTACCTGCTCAGACTGGATCCATTTGTTATACAATTAAAAGGCTGTATCTTTTAAAGAGTAATAAATGCCAAATTGAAATTTTCGTAAAATACTCATTTAGTAATGACTTGTATTTGCCTATTATTTAGATACTAAAGCCTTCTACAAAATATGCAATTTCTTTTTTAGTTATTTTGGCCCGTGAGGGGACAGGTTAGAATACAATTCCCTTCTGCAGTTGGGAGAGCACATCGTAAGGAGAACTGTTTCCCGACTGGTTTGAGACCACCAGCATGCGAATATGGCATATGGGCCACAGACTTACCCCTCTCTCTCACATCCCGTAGCATTCTTCTCTTCATTATTCTTCCTCGCACTGTCTTCGAGGTGGCAACGCAACGGCAAAATAAGAGTCAATCTCTAGTATGTGCGATGTCCATTGGCGTCATTGACCACTTACTATCAAAAAAAAATATATAATTTTTTTTTTGTAAATCGAAAGAAATTCTTAAAAATTGTATATTTTTATTTTAAATTGTATTTTATTTATAGTTTTAGTGTTAGTGTTTTATAGTAATTTCTAATCATTTTTTTTCAGAATAATATTAACGTGTTAGTCAAAATTTGTATGAGTATTGATTTGGATAGCGTTCTGGTTCCAAACGTTGAACAACTGTTATTCTTCTGCAGGACGTTTGAATATAACTTTAGTAACGTAGATGATACTTTTCAATACAACTTTTACCATAACTTGTATTAGATAATACACGTAATAGTTTTAATTAAGGTACAATGTAAAGTCTTACTTTATATAGTTATTATAACCTACAAAACATTAAACAAATTATATCTGAAGTCAAATAGTTTAGATTTTTTTGAGAGTTTGGCATGCATTGGACAGTGTTATATTATGTTTACATTATATATCAAAATAGTAATAAATGAATATAAAATACTATGAACTGGAGACCATAACTGGTAAATATAAAGAGAAAGTCGTTTAAACATTTCAATTCAGAATGCAAATAGCAAATGTAACGTTACGCGACGTCTGGCGCTACTCGCTACTTAATTGTATTAGACGCCGTACACATGCACTTACATACATTACAAATTCTGTATTATACAAACATACATACTTCATAATTATTTGAAACATTGCTTTGTTCGTGACATTTTGTTGTATGTGTTAAACTAATTTATTAAATATAAGTTACACTGCGTAAGGGCCAGATCTACCCCCTATCTCTCCCATCCCATTAATGATGCAGTCCAGTGTTATCCGGGTTCTTCCACATGGTCCACTTAAACCGCTGCTATTTTCTTTTCGCTCCTCCTTGGCACTTTATCTTCGAGATAGCAATGCAGCGTCAAAATAAGAGATACTCTCCGCCGATGTCCATGAGCCGTATGCTCGTTTGCCTCTAATCTATCATAAAAAAAAATACAAAATTTAGAATTGGTTTATTTTTATATACCTCCACGTATTTTAAGAATAAACCAATTAAAGTGTTGGTAGGGAATTATTTAATATAGATCTGTCAACCCTCTATCTCTTATCTCTTTCTCTTTGGAAAAAACATACGTACCGTGTGAGCTCCTCTTTTTCTTTAAAAAATAGGATAAATCCCGTCTCTTAACACCAATAGTTAGTAGTCATAAAAACCTATAAAGAGTGTTCCTAGCAAAATAAATATTTAATATGTCAGGGTATAGTTAGGGTAGAGTAATGACAAAGAAAATTAATTATGACTTTCAAATTTTACCTTGTATAATAATATAATATTATGCGAAGTAAATCAACAAATAGGAAATATCGCGCTGGCGTCGCGATTAATCGATAATCGTTTACTCGTTTGATTCTGTCAAAAATCGTTGAGTAGAAAAATCGCGACGGAAGGGATAATTAATTTTCTTTTCCCTATCCTACCCTAACTATAGCCCTACACGGTCTTCACTATTATTCTACCCCAATTATACCCCAACATATATAATTGCCTTTTTGAAAACTATTGAACATATTAAATCTAAAATGCAAATCAAGTTAAATATATTTCTGTCATAAAATAATTCATTCACTGTAAATAACATCAAACCTAGTTTTGATCAATCAATCGATTGATTAACCAAACTATCAACCGACCGATTGATTGATTGCTTACACAATAGATTGAAGAGCACAATGAATAAAAATATTTTGATTTTCGTAACAATATTTCGTTAAAATATTAGTTTAGAGTTAGTACATTAACGTTCTAAAATACGGAAGGAGAAGATAAGCTGCAAAATATATAATTGAATCCCCTTACCAACTGTAATGAGGTTTTCACTGCTCTATAGAACCTTTGCTTTCATTATGAACTTGTCCAAAATACAACATTTTAATTAAAATTAGATGGAATTTAATTAAATAACTTATTTTGTATAAAACTTCATTCATTCCCTAAGCAATATTTTAATTAATGCAACATTTTATAATATCAAGTTTATGTCCCTATTATTTTAAGTTTTTAAATTTTAACACAATATCCTTTAATGTTTCTAGGATAAAAATTGTCCAATATAATTCTCTATCAGATTCTTTATCTAGTAATATAACGTATATAACATTAGCGTCATGTAAAGCTTTTAAACTAAGCAAAGTTGAAGCTTTAAGAAGAGCAATTATTTTGTTTAAAAACTTTTAGACAAATTGGAATATACCAAATTTAATTTCTCCTTTTATTGCTTCGCTAAAAGCTTTATAATTTAATCTAGGTGATACATACGCTTATTCAATAAAATAAGAATCTAAACCGTGTGACTACTGTGTAATTTTTTGTTGGATTTGATACTGGACTGGATGTACTCGTAAGGTAAGCTGATATATCTATATTCTTCGATTGATGTCAACGACCAAATAGGCTATGTTTTTATATTAACTCTATCCCTGAGTGAAGTAGGCCATATTTTATTTATGCAAAACTGAGGCTTGGTCAGTGAGCAAATATTCTATATAACGCATATAATATGTATCAAAGTGAACATTTAACATCGTAACTGGAGTCAACCTCAAACTTATTGATATTCATGCCACCAGCTCCTGAGCTAAAATATTCACACGGTCAGTTCACAGCTCCACAACTCCACAGCTCTTTGAACATTACTAATATACATTTAAATTATAGCTCCTGGCCTACAACTGGGTTTTATTAAATCGCAAACTATCAAAAATCTTATTTAGACTTAATCAAGAGATTTGGTTGGTCTCTAGCAACTATAGACAACCCTCGTTTCATTTTAATTCATTCACCCATTATTCATAATACTGCAACCGTCATCTGTATTAGATACATATCCACCTCCTATATATTTTTATATCCATTAATTTATTAATACAGTCATTAACTCGTGCATGTTACTTCAATTTTAACCATTCAATTCACATCCATTCAACAATTAATTATTGTTTCACAAAACTATTCATTGCTCAATGCTCATTGATTAGATTCCAAATTAAACCAGCTTGGCGACTGATTTCCGTCAAGGCATGAACCCAATTAATACAATCAGTCATTCATCCATGCAAACATAAACACATTCATCTATTAATCCAATCATCCATTGATCTATATACAACAAATTACATATATAGCCAATGATCGATTCAACCAGTTATCCTTTCTATTAATAATTTCTCTATTATTCGAATTATCTACCAGTTATCTTCCGCCATAATTTTATCGCGACCGACCGATTGACAAAAATTCATTGACTTATTCAATTAATCATAAATTCGTTCATCCATACATGCTTTCTTACATTGATTTATTGTTTTTATTGAGAAATACTGAGATTTGTGTTATTATTTTCAGTACATAGGACACATGTTTGCCAATTCACGAATGCCATCCATCCAATCCATTAGCAAGTGGCGCTTGTAGAGTCAACACGTCCTGAAGATGCTTCGGTTACGGAGCGAAACGTACGTCGATTGTCGATCGCGATCTACTTGTGTGGTGTGTACTGGTTCGGGTTCGCGCGTTACACTTTTCTGTCAACGGTGTGCTCTTCCGGATTGTGCAGTACGAGTCTGGTTGTTAGATCGTCAAGCTACCTACTTGTGTGGTGTGTCTTAGTTCGGGTTCGCGCGTCTCACTTTTGTGTGGACAGGGTGCTCTTCTAGGTTGTACCATACGAGTCTGGTAGTTCAGATTGCCGCGGTTTATAGCAAGGTAACATTTTGATTCCTTTTATTCCATCCATCCATCGAAACAATCATCCAAATCCCAATCAAATCAATCATCGATTCAATCAGTTATCCTTTCTATTACTTAATCTCTCTATTTTCAAATTATCTATCCAGTTATCTTGCGCCATAATATTAACACGACCAATCGATTCATAGAAATTCATTGATTTATTCAATTAATCGTAAATTTGTTCATCCATTAATCTATTCTTACATTTATTGTTTTTATTATTCATTCAGCCAATCTTCGATTCAAAAAGTTATACTTTCTATTAGTTAATTTCTCTATTATCCAATTATCTGTCCACTCATCTACCGCCATACTTTTATCATGACCGATCGATTGATTGAATAATATTGGCTTATTCTCTTAATCATAAATTCGTTCATCCATACATACATTTATTATTACTTTCAGTGCATACACATGTGTGCCTCTTCAAGTAAGGTAAATTTATCTAAATAGTGTAACTAAGTAAATCACTCAACAGAGTAAAAGCTTAATTACTTTTGAGTGTACGCAAGAACTTCGTACCCCGTTAAACTTGTTCATTAATCAAAATATACGAGTAATATTTTGAAAAACTTTGAATATTCAACATGTTGTATCATAAATTATACTATAGAGTATAGATTCCGTATCCAATTTGCATTGAAATAGAACGGGTGATAAATAGCCGTGACAATTTTCATACATTTTATGGACCGAATTTTCATACAATACGCAGTTTCACAACAAAGCCTATTTATTCTTCTTTCTTGTTCTTCATTAATAACTTTGTCTTTTCAAAATAGATGTAGTTAAAGTTAACTTGACAATCAGGGACCCTAGGTCAATAAAAGCAAGCAAAGCCCTAACAACTCCCTTCGCATGCTTATGTAAACATTAATGCATACTTTTTTCTCCCTAATATGCGTGTTTACTTTTTTATCGCTGACCTAATCACCGTGTAACCACCCAGTCTTCATGACATACTGCTACTAAACCGATAAATGATCAAATAACTAACAATTACGAGTTGGAGTGCCTTGGACTTGTGACCAAAGTGTAGCACTCCACTGCTCAGGTTTAAGCCCAAGGCTAAATTCACATAAACCTTTTTTTTTTTTTTTTTTTTTTAACCCGGCAGGAATCTGTTCAACAGATACCATCCTAAGCGGGGACTCAGGATGGTTATGCGGGGTTGGGATCTGCTTCAGAAGGAAACAGCCCGACCCGCTAAACCTCCGGGGTGATTCACTTCACTGCTAATAGGGCGAAGTCACGGGATATTGGTTTGCTCCGCAACCTCGTCAGCAGTCATCCACGTCTGGATTGGGTTAACCATTCCACCACTGGACCTCTTTACATGGCTGGCAGAAACCCCCGTTTGTCACCCATGGTCCATATAGTCACCGCTCTTACGGCGGCAGTGATGCCAAGTAAGCCCGACGCCTTCGACCGCCTCTGCCCCGGCGCATAGGATGGGAGTTTGTAGCTCTCTCTCTCTCTCTCCGACTCTTCCTTTGCCGTCATCACAGCCTCCGCGAATGCCGCGACAGCATGCCATGCATCCTCGCTACTGACCATTGAATTTACCAAGGCTGGCAGCGACAGATCATGCCCCACGACTGCTGTTAAAACGGCACGGGATTCCTCCCATGCAGAACAGACTTCGCGCGTGTGGTATGCCGAGTCTTCTAAGTCCTCACTGCAGTGATGACAAGTGGTGGTTGGCTCTCTTCGTACCACCTGACACAGATACCGCCCGAAGCAACCGTGCCCAGTCAACAACTGCGTCAGTCGGTACGTGAGGGACCCGAATTTGCGGTCGATCCACTCTTTTAAGATGGGTCTGATTGCAGCCACCACTTCCCGACTAGCTCCTGGGTCCCTAATTCTTTCAGACCACACTTCCAGCACTTCTTCCCGTGCGTCCTCTCTCCACTGGGCTATAACCTGCTTAGGCGGGTCCTCTCCATCTTCGGTTCGCGCGAGAGCACGCTTCCGGTATACCGCCGCAAGTGCCTCAGCTTCAAGGTCCCATGGCGGCGACCCAGCGAGCACGCATGCTCCTTCGTACGATACAGTGCGATACGCCCGTGCCACCCTTATTGCCATGGTTCTCTGCGGGCGACGCAGCAGGACCGCTGTACAAGAGCTGAGGGAATCCGCCCAAATAGGTGCACCGTACAGCGCCATAGAGCGCACAATGCCAGTGTAGAGGCGTCGACATGCACTACTCGGTCCTCCCAAGTTGGGGAGAATTCTGCCCAAACATCCGGCAGTGGCTATCAGTCTCGGGACCAAGCGCCGGAAATGCTCATAGAATGACCACCGACTGTCAACGATGAGACCCAAATATTTGATCCAGGATCCCACAACGATACTCGCACCATCCACCACAATGCTACCACCTTGAGGGGGGCCGTTGCGAGGTCTATGGAACATCATAGCCTCGGATTTGTGGAGGGCCACTTCCAAGCCTAGTGCTCTTATACGGCGCACCACCTGCGCAACTCCCGCCGTGGCGAGGACCACCGCTTCGTGGTAGTTACGGCCCCGGGCAGTCACGAGGGTGTCATCCGCATAGCAAGTCACGGTGATACCTCTGAGATTTTCCCCACGCAGTACCCAGTCATAACCGATGTTCCACAGGAGAGGACCCAGGACAGATCCTTGTGGAACACCGCACGACATCGTCCACCTCTCCCATCTGCCTTTTTTCGTGGGATATGTTATTTGACGCCCAGCAAAGTAATCGGCCACTACGTCAGATATGTATTGTGGCACATTGTGGAACCTTAACGCCGCCTTAACTGTCTCCCATGGTAGGGTGTTAAAGGCATTAGAGATATCCAATGACACCGCCAACAATACCTCACCGTGCGATACAGCCTCCTCCGCGAGCTTCTTGACACGCGCTATCGCTTCGATGGTGGATCTTCCTTGCCTAAACCCAAATTGTGTACTGTGCAGCCCTGTGGTGACATAGACTGCACAAGCCGGGCAGCGAGTACCCGCTCAAAGAGTTTACTCACCTCACTCAGTAACACAATTGGACGGTATGCCGACGGTTCGTCAGCCGGCCGACAGTCCTTTTGGAGGAGAACCAACTTCCCAATCTTCCAACTCTGCGGAAAGACCCCTTGGGCGAGACACAATGTAAAAAGTTGCTTTGCCCAATCCTCCATCTCCTTAAACGCCACAACCAATGCACGACCTGGAATGCCGTCTAAGCCCGGAGCAGTCTTTTTTGACTGGAGCCTTCGTACAGCTACCCTCATTTCCACGTCTGTTACCGGTAGGACCTCAACGCTTGGCCTCAGGTAATTGGATTGAGAACCTCCCATTGGTGGTGGTATCCACTGGCCTCTTCGAGGGAAAAGAACCTCAACTACCTCACGCACAAACTGTGGCTCTAAACATGAAGTGATAGGCGACGTCCATTGCCGGAACTTTGCCCTCACTGCTCTATAAGGCCTACCCCAAGGATCCCTGTTAAGGGAGTCGAGCCACTCAACCCATGATGCCTCTTTAGCCTCGCCAATAGCTACCTGCAGAGATCGGCATGCCGACCGATAATCCTCGTAGAGACGATCTTCGTCTTCCCTGTTGCGCACTCTCCTTCTCCGAGCACGTGCATATTGCCGACGGGTGCGAAAACAAGCTCTACGCAGATCATGGAGCTCAGCTCGCCACCAATATACCCAACGCCGCGGGGCCACTGGCTTAGCTCGCGGCATAGATGCGTCACAAACACGAGTGAGTGCCTCACCAAACAATTCAGCCTCCTCATTTGCATCAAAGCCGATAGAAGTACCCCGCACCCAGGCCTCTACAATAGCTGCTTCCCTGGCTATATCCGCATCAAAATAGCCTATGACCCACTTACGGCCATTACCGGCCAGGGATGTGATCCTTGATCTCGCTTGTGTGCACGATGCGGCTACCCCATACCGAATATATCGATGATCTGATAGGGTCTCCGCGTCTAACACTACCCTCCATCCTTCTACACGGCGAGCTAGAGGAGCCGATGCAAAGGTAATGTCAACAATTGAACCCCCCTGCCTGCGCACACACGTGTTCTCCTGCCCCCTATTTAGGATTGCCAGACCAAGACCTACAGCCCACTCCTCCAACACTTCCCCCCGTGCATCCGTTCTTGGAGAACCCCACGCTGTTGACTTGGCATTGAAGTCCCCGGAGACTAGCACAGGACATGGGTACGTCCTCCCGACTAGAGCCCCAATTTCTATGAGTAATTGCTCGAACTCGGCGAGGCTTGTATTAGGAGAAGAATACACTCCCAAGATGGCAATACCACCTACGACAGCCATGACGTATCCTTGTCCCCTGACTTTACTTTCAAGCATCAGTGACTGATTGTTCTTCGGGACAACAATGGCCACCACATCCTCGCTATCGCCTACCCAGTCTTCCCGGATAGGGACAGCATAGGGTTCAGCAACTACTGCAACTTGTATATGCCACTCCGCCAGTGTCTGAATAAGAAGATTCTGGGCACGTGCGGAGTGGTTGATATTCGCCTGCAACATCTGAAAAGCCATCTATTGAGTGATGTCCATTTCTACCCCTCTTAATTCAGATGGCTGTTGGTCTTTACGCCCTTGACCACCTTTATTCATTCTTTGTCGGCCCGCTTGATACGGCGTCGTCGGTTTGGCGACAGTGCAACCATTTCTTCCTACTAAATGATCTGCAGGTTTGTCAGCGGCGGCGCAGATAGCACAATGTGGTTCCCGCTGACACTCCCGGGATATATGTCCCGATTGCCCACATTTGTAGCAAAGGCCTATGTAATTTGTCTCAGCCTTGCACGACAACGCCATATGCCCCGGTTCCATGCAACGGAAGCATCTCTTCGTTCTCGGAGGCACTGCTACGATGGTAGCTGAAATCCACCCGATTACAATTCGGCCGGCATCAACCAATTTTTTTGCAGTGTCAATCGGGACGCTAGCCAATATGGCACCTGTGGATCCAATCTTGCCAGGTCTGATCTGGTCAGCGTTGCAGCCGCCGACTTTGGATAAAACCGCAGCCACTTCCTCTGGCGTGACCGAGTCGTCTAAACCACTGAGGCGGATGACAGAACGGATCATCGGACGGGTGACTTTTACCACCTCAGAGCTGAACACTTCCTTTAACTTTGCAGCTAGGGCGTCAGCCTTTGCTCCCCCATCTTCACCGCTAATCTCCAAAAGACGAGCACCAGTCGCCGCCTTTTTGAAGCGTACTGAATCGATGCCAATAGCCGCTAGGTTTATACGCCTCCTGGCTTCACTGAGCACCGACTCGCACGTCTCCGATGCGGCCGCTCCTGACTGCAGTGTTAGCGTGACTGCCGCCGTCTTTGGGGGATGAATCTTTAAGGTCCTCTTCTTTTTTTGCGAAGTTGTAGTCTTAGCGCCCAACGTGGCAGTGCGATTTACAACTGCACTCCATGATGGTGCTGAGCTATCAATCCTCGTGGAAGGCACAGACTCATCAACCATTTGTGATACTACCGTCGCTGCAACTGCTTCTCGTGCCGCCATAGATGTTTTCTTTTTCTTCTTCTTTTTCCTCTTCTTTTCTTCTTGCCTAGGTGTAATGGTTGCTGCACCAACTGATTCAGTTATAGGCGAAGAAGATGTAGACGGGGGCGGCTCCTCTATTGTTTGAGTAGTCGCTGGTACCTTCTTTCTCTTGTCGGCAGCCAATGCAGGTCGTAACCGAGGGTCTGGTAGGAGCCTATCCTCAATACCCGCTAGGCGAGCCTCTACCATTCCGCCAACAGCTGCGAGAGCCTTCCGGGTCACTTCATCCGCAAAGTCCGCCGCGCTCTGAGAAGGGGCTACCGCTGGCCTTTGCTGCAACTCGGCCACCTGATGTTGTAGTTCTTCCACATGTTTCTCAAGTGCCGCATTTGCATTCCTTAACAATGCAACCTCTTCGGGAACTGTTCGAGAGTGTAACTCTGCGAAGGCATCCTTTATTGTATCGGCTGCTACCTTCAAGCTCTTCACCATAGTGCCCTTTAGGTTTTTAGACCTGCGGGCCACGTCACGGATAACGCCGAGGGAGCCGATGACCATTTTTGCTAATACCTCCGTTGACTGTTCCGCCACATCTACGTCTTTGTTTAAGCGGTGCGCTTCCTTCATGCGCAATACCGCATTTGTTGCTTTGGAAACATATTCCTCAGCTGTAAATGCCTCTTCTTGATTTTTTCGAGCCAAGAGATACTCTCGTCTCGTTCTGGCAAGACCTATGGAATTACCAGTTAATGGGGGCTTGCCTCTTCCTCGTTTCGATTTATGCGCTACACCTTTGACCAGTGTTTGGCGCACTGTGTTGTCTGAAACATCCTCTTCTGAACTCAATTCCATGAGATCCTCAGCTCCACGCTTTCGAAAAAGTCTAGAGGCGCAGACATCCGGGCCATCTCCAGCAACCACCAAACCACTCTTGGATAACCCGGATATCCCCGCCTCTGACAACCTTGTCACATGCACTCGAACATCCTTTAACAACGCCGGGTCAATTGTGGGATCATCCGCAATCGTTGCGGGCACTTCCACTACATTTTCTTTCTGGCATACGTTGCCCCCTCCAGAATTCGATAAGGGGCGCTCGACGTCCGAAGACTTCGTGCGGGACACGGAGTCTTCGGGCCTCGAAAGGGATTCTCCTACCGCATTGCGGTCGGTACCCTCCTGGGGTATTCTATTCGTTGCGTCTGCCATTATCGTTTTCCCTTCTTATTTTAAAAGGTGAAGGTCCCTTTTTACAAGCGCTAGCAACCGGATACCCTCCGGCCATGCATCCTCTCGGCACGCCTAACCTTAGGATTCGGGGTAATTTTTATGAGGTTTTCTTCCTCCACCCGTGTGACTCACGTCACCTATGTTGTCGAGCTACTCCACAGTCTATTCTGCTAATCAGAAAAGTACTAGTAGCAGCTCAGACGAACCTCTCCAACAGCTTGTCCATTCTTCGCGACAAAAAAAAAGGTTTCGGAATTCCCCCCTTCGTCAGTCGTTAGCCATAGTCAGTAATCACCACTCTATTTAAGGGGTGTTCACTGACCACGTTGCCCAGGGTGCACCACGGGGAGGTGACTGACATGCACCCCAAATTCACATAAACCTAGCCTAACACAAGACGTAGCAACTATTTTGTAAGATAACTCACATGACCTAAATCGGACTGTACTCAACACTTTCACTAACACTATCTAGTGACTACTTCACTCCTTGAGAGGCCGCGCAATAATAAGACTAGAGTCAGACTGTCGAAGGCATATAAAGGGTCAAGACTGTCAAAATTACGTAAGTGACTACTACCCTATTCCAGCGCCATAGATGGCGATGACGATTCGATTATTCGATAATCGTTGTCTTGTCTAAGGGAGATCGCCTGGTGACCATTGTGGCTGTGCAGTGGTGTGGTGTCGTGATGTTGGATCTCCATTACTAAGGTTTGGAGTAAATGTTTAATATTGGTTACTTGGTGTTCCGTTGTGAGTGCATATTATTATTGTCTTTAGGATGTTACTGTGCGGTATCGCTCCCATGTAGGTAACGTTATAAAATACTATAAGATAAATTAATTTATTAGCAAGACACTAACCGAAGCGACGCGTTTCAAACATTGCACTTCCAAACTAAAGCTGCGCCATAGAACGTAATGTCGTACTAAAATTTTAAGAGTTTCATCTAATTTTCTATTTACAATATTACAGACACTGCGAGATAGTTTCACTCGGACAAATGAAATTGTCGACGTTTTGTATTTAGTTAAGGATATAAGGTTATAGCGTCGTTGCACTGTTGCATTGTTGCACTGTGTTGCACTGCTGCTATTAATACAACTATTCCTAATGCTCTTTTTGACTATTACTTTAAACGCTTTAACTTAACATTTTAAATAATATAAAACAACTCACGAACTAGCTTCTTCTGTATATTCTATATAGTGGACGGCAGCTAACTTTAGGTCTGAACAAGAATAGTGAGGGGGTTTATTGCGCATTGTGAACGTGCTGCGTTCCATCTGTAACATGTGCATCAATCTAGCGTGTGAGCTCTCGCCCCTAATAGTGACTACTACACATTCAAGGTCAAACCTATACTTACGTGCCGGAAGCTATACATTAATTACAGATTATTATTATTTTATTTATTGACCAAAAAACAATTTTTAATTGTTTTTAACAAATTCTACTTTTCCTATCCTACTTAAACCGATAAGGTTTTTAAGTGGATAGTGAGTTCCACACTTTAAATTTTTTTTTACATTTGATGCTTGCTAACTTAACAATAGATTTTAAAGAACTTACTATATTATTTAAATAATACATTACCACATTCATACACACATAACCACATACCCATACAACTACACATATGTAAAAACTACATCAATACAAACATACATAAATACATACATTAGAATGCGTCAGAATAAAAATATTTTTTTAAAAAGTTTCTTTGTTAGACATAAGAAACCTAAAAGATGAGCTTAATAACTTGAAAATTGAGATGGCGCCTTTCCCATTTAAAATACATTGATAAAATCTTTTTTCTTTATTTTCATAATAAATCGCCGAAAAAAATTGTGTTTCTTCTTTTTTCGTTATCTTGTAGGAAATTAAATTTTCTACAAAAAAGGTCTCTTTTATTTTTTTGCTCAAACGCATAGGAAAAAAGTTACAGCGCTTGAAAAAACGAAAATTATAAAAAGAGAAAAAGTGCGTATCAATTTTTCTATTAAATAGAACCTCACGCCTACATTTCCAGATATTTCCACATAAATACATCCAAACGTCTATGCAATATATTAACTCACTACTTCATTATTATGTCAAGATCACTGCTGCACCCCCTCCCTTTTTACCTCCTCCCTATTCCTTGACAAAACTACTTGTATATACAAGTATTCATTCATAAAATATAGCTTTCCCAGAAGCAATTTGTTATTTTTTCTGAAGTTAAAAAATGATGTCACAGGAGCGTAACCAATCAATCATATCTTTCCTCATACATAAACGACAATTTTTACATTTTCCTTACAAAAGTATACGAATACCAAAATATTACTAGTCATCTAATTAGATTGGGATTACATACTATGTATTAAAACAGCCTGGGCTAATTAATAATATTTTATCTACACACGATCACCACCCGAATGGCCGACCAAAGCACACCATCTTGCATCCCCCTTTTGATCACTAGTTAAATTAATATATCCGGTGAAAACAAGACGGAAACGGAAATGACTTTCGATCACTAGTCAAATTAATATATCCGGTGAAAACAAGACGGAAACGGAAATGACTTTCGATCACTAGTCAAATTAATATATCCGGTGAAAACAAGACGGAAACGGAAATGACTTTCGATCACTAGTCAAATTAATATATCCGGTGAAAACAAGACGGAAACGGAAATGACTTTCGATCACTTGTCAAATTAATATATCCGGTGAAAACAAGACGGAAACGGAAATGACTTAAATAGAAAATAGAGGTCGCTAAACGACGGAAATGTAATGACTGTTACAGTATCGAGACATACCGTTTCATCTGTACTTAGTGTAAGCAATCTGAGTGTGTTACCATGGTTACGAGATTGTTATAATTGTCAATATATGAATATTGTGAGGCAGCTCTCAAGTGAGCAATGAGCTGATAGTCTCCAAACGGGTGATCAGATCTATACAATACATAGCTAAGAACCATCTCAATTAAATTACCTTTTAAACAAATATAACTTCATCACAATCGGTCCTTTATTTTAAGCGCTATGATCTCACAGACAGACACACACGTTAAACTTATAACATCCCGTCGTTGTAGCGTCGTGGGTATTTTCATACAAGTACACAAATTAAACACTAAATTTAATTTATGTATAATTTATATACATACAGACAAATCTACATAACAGTTCTGTATTATTATTGAATTAACATAGTAAAATGTTATCATAGCAACAATATAGAGCGGTATACAGGACATTTATCACCAGTTTCTATTTCAATGCAAATTGTATTCATATAAAGAGCTAAATTTATGATTGTACAATCTATTAGTATTCATTAACCAACTTCAAAATAGGAGGTTTAATTCGATTGCTTATATCAGTGAATATTGATAGATAAAAGGCAGTTTGACTAGTCATTTCATGGCATTAATATTATCCATTGTAGAATAATTTTCATGGTAACAAACTGTAGTGTAAGTAATTTGTGAAACTGTTCTGAAAATTTAATAGCTGTTACAATAGATATACGGCAGTTTGACTAGTAATTCGAGTAAATATTGACATCATTAATAATAATTTACTATCTTAGTTAAATTTGAGCAATAGGTGTGTCTTTGAAATCTAAAATCGCGTTATAATTTCCTCGTGAGGGGACGGGATAGAATACCATCCCCCTCTGTCGCTGGGAGAGCATCTCGTAAAAGCCGAGTAACCCAGCACCCCCTTGGTGGTAGGGGATCTGTTCCCCGACTGGCTTGCGACCACCAGCATGCGAATCCGACCGTCAAGTGTCATAGACGCGTTCCGGTCGAGCCGCATGTGGGCCAGACTTACTCCCTCCCACTCCTATCCTATTAATGCTGTGGATCTAGTGGACTCTGCTCACGGTCCGTTGAGACCACAGCATTTTTCTTTTTCACTCCCCCTAGCCACTCTAACTTCAAGGATGCAACGCATCGACAAAACAAGAGGGTATCTATTGTTTTGTCGATGTCCACTTACCATCAGGTGGACTATCTGCTCGTTTGCACCTTAACCTACCATAAAAAAACCTACTACTGTTTCTCAACGCCTAAGTACTGCTTGGCTTCTGTTTAACAGAACAACAGATACTTTTTAGTTTAGTTAGATTTTAGATAGTGAGGTCGTAAGCCTCAGCTTCGTCTCCAATTTCAGCAAGCTTAATGACAAACCGATAACACGTCCGCACTGGTCTGTGTCTCACGTATAACTGACGTAATGCGCAGGAAATTGTATTTGTATGAACGGTTGAATGTGTGAATGAATGCATACACTATACAGTACATACTCTACAATATAAACTTGTCTCATAATATTAATACTAATTTCCCAAGTAACTTAACATTAAACAGTAATACTAGAGTTCAAATACGACGCTACTGTATGACATTAATAATCTGTTGGTGGTGACTGGTAGGATATATTCATCTTAACTTGCTTCATTCTGGTAAATG
Source organism: Limenitis camilla (assembly GCA_905147385.1). NCBI lineage: Eukaryota > Metazoa > Arthropoda > Insecta > Lepidoptera > Nymphalidae > Limenitis > Limenitis camilla. Next base: position 14,628,352 of record LR990236.1, on the reverse strand, counting down.
TTGCTAGTGGAAATAATTTCTAATACAATTTGGTTTTCTTACTCATTTATTTCATCCTAAAACTTCAACTCTTCATCATCATCAACATCAATAACTATTATGAAATAAAATTGCACGATTGCAATTAACTCAAAAGAATTACTGTACAGCTTTTCATGTGATTTTCACTAATAGATAGAGTGATTTATGAGTAAAAATTTAAGTGTATAATTTATCACGATTTTATGTAAATTGATAGAAAAATGATGATTATTGTCGAAATAAGTCAACCCGTGACTGCAAGCTTTAATTTTGCAGAACAGGAAACATATAAACTTATACACTTTAATAATTTGTTTTATCAAGAACTGTGCAATCTGTCAAGTCCTTCAAAGTCTAAGTCTGACAAGTTACTTTAACCTTTTATAAGAAATGTAATTGTGATTTCTATAACGTCAAAAGAAACCAAAATTATTATTTAAAAATATCTGTTTACTGCACTTAATTGGATACGGTTGTATTGCCATTAAAAAGCTTTAACCCCGTAAAGGCAGGACGGTTCGATTAGTAATATATTAGTGGATTATAAAATATACAAAGGACTAAAATGTCTGAAAGCATCCCAAAAAAATATTATGTATTTAAGCCATTGAAGAATTCCAATATCCAAAAAAATTAGTATAATATTTTAACAGGACTGCTAAAAAAAAGTTTAATGATTTTACACGACTGCTGACAAACAGAGTGCAACTATTTTACATGACTGCTCAAGAACAGAGTGGAATTATTTTACATGACTGCTCAAGAACAGAGTGTAATGATTTTACACGAATGCTCCCAAACAGAGTGTAACTATTTTACATGACTGCTCAAGAACAGAGTGTAATGATTTTACACGAATGCTCCCAAACAGAGTGGAACTATTTTACATGACTGCTCAAGAACAGAGTGTAATGATTTTACACGAATGCTCCCAAACAGAGTGGAACTATTTTACATGACTGCTCAAGAACAGAGTGTAATGATTTTACACGAATGCTCCCAAACAGAGTGTAACTATTTTACATGACTGCTCAAGAACAGAGTGTAATGATTTTACACGAATGCTCCCAAACAGAGTGGAACTATTTTACATGACTGCTCAAGAACAGAGTGTAATGATTTTACACGAATGCTCCCAAACAGAGTGGAACTATTTTACATGACTGCTCAAGAACAGAGTGTAATGATTTTACACGAATGCTCCCAAACAGAGTGTAACTATTTTACATGACTGCTCAAGAACAGAGTGTAATGATTTTACACGAATGCTCCCAAACAGAGTGGAACTATTTTACATGACTGCTCAAGAACAGAGTGTAATGATTTTACACGAATGCTCCCAAACAGAGTGGAACTATTTTAAATGACTGCTCAAAAAGAAGTGTATTATTTAAGTTTTAAGGGATCTTATTTGTATACGTGTATATTTCCACCATAATTTTTAAATGGTTGAATAGATTAGGATTTATGGGGTTTCGTATTATTTTTTACAAGAGTTCTCCTTTCCTTTTATTATTTAATTCACTGAAATAAATTATTGTGCAGACATTATCAAAGCACTAAAGTTCCAGTTCCAGTTATTCATATAACTTATTCAAAGCTACAATTAATGTACGGACGAAATTATTCACAAGTTAGTTACAAAGTCCGTACGAGCTTTAAATATTTCTGAAATCTGTTCTCTATAGTTTATACTTTAGTCACGTATATGAACTTCTTTATACTAATTTCCTGTATACTTTCGCGTGATTCACTCTCACGCTTGCTCAGTCACTCACCTACTCACTTGCACAATCTATAACTTATGTCTTAACCAACACATACACTCATTAATTCAGTAACTCATTCATTAACTCAGTCATACTCAACGCCACGAGCGAGAGCTTTCACTATCGCTTGTTCACTCACTAACTAACCCATCCACTCTTTCACTTACTTACTGGTAAACGATATTTCTGACGCTCGAACTATTAAAGATTCTATTGTCATTGCGTTTTCTATTTTTTTTTAAATTTTTAATCGCAATTTTCTTGATTTTTATTTCTATGAGTTCAATAATCTCCGTACACATCTTAGTTTTATAGATATTTTTATTTTATTACTAAAAGTTTTATTAAGAAATTATAAATTTTATTAAAGTTCACTATACAGACGAAGTTATAAAAATTTATGGTTGAAATTGGATAATGGATATTATTGATAACTGTTCGATCCGCCCCTTTGCACGGTTGGAATTTACTTACAAAAACATTTGCTATATAAAAATGTATTATCCCGAAGGAAATAAAAACTAGACTATGTGGTAATAAAGTATCTGAGTTTCAATTTTTGAGTAATTGAATAACAAATTTCTAAGTATAAAGATATATCGAGGAGAATTTTTTAATTCTCTTTTAAAATTTGATTACTAACAAGATGTTAAAGAAGAACTCTTCTTCAGTATCATTTGGTTTTTGCTACATTGTATTTTGTTCGATTTTCTTTCACAAATAGAAATCTACATTTCCCTCTTCCTCTCTTTTTCTAAATTACATTTGTACCTTCTCTCTCTCTCTAATTATCTATCTTATTTCTCTCTTTCTTTCATACATATAATTAAATATTAAAGGAAAGCTACACTATAATCGAGTTGCAATTTAAGGATATGGATTATAATTTTGATTTAAATAACCGAAGCTAAGCGAGGGCGGGCCGATCGCAGTATACATATAAATAAATAAAATTGTAGTGTCTGTTTGTAATATTGAAATAATCGCTTTTTACTAAGTACATATGGATGTATACACAACACGGTCTGTCTCTCTGTGTTTGTCCCGAATAATCTCTGAAATGGCTGGGCCGGTTTTGACGGGACTTTCACTGGCAGAAAGCTGATGTAACAAGGAATGATTTATCTATCTAACATCTTGCTACGACCTATAGGAGCGGAGCAATACGCGAACGAAGTCGCGCGGGTCGGCTAGTATATAAATAAGAAATATTTTATTTAATTGAGAAATAATTAGTCTTAAATCTTCTTCAAAATCTCTTCAAAATTGTATAAATCTTCATCAAAATTGTAAAGATTGAAAGTCCAATCAAGTTAGAAATTTAATTTAGTAATAGTTATAAACAGAGATCCTTACAATATAATTTAGAGCTAAATTACACTTAAAGGTCTGAAGATTGACAGCCTTGAAGGTAATATTAATTTATAACTAAAATTGTTTCTTTTATATAATATACTAGCCGACCGCCCTGGCTTCGCTTAGATATATTCAAACCGTTCACTCATTCACTCGCTCATTTATTTATTCATACACTGCCACCCGCAACTATGAATATACTATCAAGCAGTGATGTCCCAGTGGTTGAGACTCCAAGTCTTACTCGGGAGGTCCGAGGTTCGATCCTGGGCACCACCTCTGACTCTGAGTTATGTGTGTTTTAAGCAATTAAATATAACTTGCTGTAACGGTGAAGGAAAACATCGTGAGGAAACCTGCACTCCTGAGAGTTCCCTAAAAGTTCTCAAAAGTGTGTGAAGTCTGCCAACCCGCACTGGGCCAGCGTGGTGGACTATGGCCGAATACCCTCCTCATTCTGAGGAGGAGACCCGGCTCAGCAGTGGGCCATTGATGGGTCGTGATGATGATGTCACTGAGGTGCAGGGAACAACACCATCTCACCCACTCACTCACTCTTTTGTCTCACTTACTCTTTCATACTCTCTATATCTACTCTTTCATAATCGAATCATCATCGGTATCTATGTTGTTGGAGTGGGGTAGTGGTCACTTCCGTTGTTTTGACAGTCTCGACCCTCGACCCTTTATATGCCATCGACAGTCTCACAGACTTAGTCGTTCGTTTCGGTCTCTCAAGAAATGAAGTAGTCTCTGGATAGTGATAGTGTTAGTGTTGTGAAGTGCTGTCCGATCAAGGTCACGAGAGTAGATTAGGTTTAAGTGAGTTTAACCTTGGATTTAAACAAAGAGCCTGAGCAGTGACGGCGAATGTCGTGATAACTTAAAGGACGTCCTTAAGCCTACACCTTGGTTAAAAGTTCAAGGCACTGCTTAGGTTTCCTATCGTAATTGTTAGAGGTCATATTTTATCATTTATCGGTTCGATAGGAGTATCTACGTTGCGTTTACCCAATATTCCATTCAATACCATCCCCCCTATTAGTGTTTTTTAATATTCCCCTCACCTCCTTCCTTCTCACCATTCCCTAAAATCCCCGACATACATATATGTGATTCATTTTTATTTATAAAGATACTATGATATAAAATACCGGACGTTCTGTCTTACATAGTTAGCAACACTGATAATTTTATATTCGCAAGTATCTCTTTTTTTTCGAATATACCCACGCGTAGACAATATATAAACGGTGTCAATAAATTTTCAGTCGTCTAAGTGATTTCGCATAGTAAACATGTAGTAAGACAACTTACGGCTAAATTAATAATCATCTCAGTTCTAAATCTTTTTTTTATGGTAAATAAGATAGAAGAGATGGTCCACCTGATGGTACGCCCATGGACATCGGCAAAACAAGAGATGATGATGCGGTTTCAGCCGACCCAGAGTCCACTAGATCCGCAGCATGAATGCGATGGGAGAGAGAGGGGGTAAGTCTGGCCCACATGCGGCTCGACCCGAAGGCGTCAATGACACTTGGCGGTCGGATTCGCATGCTGGTGGTCGCAAGCCAGTCGGGGAACAGAACCCCTTACCAGCAAGGGGGTGCTGAGTTACTCGGCTCTTACGAGATGCTCTCCCGGCGGCAGAGGGGAACAGTATTCTAACCCGTCCCCTCCAGGGGATTGATTCCAAATTCAAATTTGTATATAGTAAATTCAAAATTGGAATCGACTTTTAATATACGATTCAAAGATTTTGGATTGAGATCGATTATTCATTTCGGCCTTAAGTAATGAAGGTTGTGTTACGTTGAGGTGAGAGTTCAGATGTATTAAAAGAGCTGGTTGTGGGTCTAAATCCCCAGGCTCTGTTCGGCTTTATAGATCTCACGTTAGTATTTTCTTTTGAATAAATAATTTTAATTACATTTTAGTACTTTTGTAGGCAGAATAAGAGCTTTCAACTTGATAGTTGGTTAAATAGTTTTCGATGTAAAGGGATGGGCTTTACAGGATCGATGGTTTTGCAGTGAACCTTCAATCAATCTAATTAATAACTATCCATTTATAGTGAAACATCAACACTAGAGAAATCTATTTCATACATCAATGTCACTAAAACTATTTAATTTATTGATACATATTAGTTAAATATACGTGGATGAACACACACAAAACACAGTCACAAAACCCGAAACATTCTTAAAGATATATTTTCTTATTCTTACGTATTCTTGGGTAGTTCGTGAACGACTTAGTTCAGAAGAGCGCTCCTTTAGGTGAACTATACGTACTAGTTCGTCAATGATCTCGCTCTTAGCTCTTTTTAGTATGTAACAAATCGAATTATTTACTTCTAGGGTTTTATGCTTTATCTATACCTTTTTTCTGTAGTGTTTTAGTTCTAACTAGTCGACCCACGACACGACGAAATGACCTGTCTAACACTGAAAGAATTTTTCAAATCGGACCAGTAGATCCTGAGATTAGCCCGTTCAAACAAACAGACTCTTCAGCTTTATATATTAAGTATAAGATAAAACATCGATATAAACTTTATATCGTTCATAAACATCGATGTTTCAATTTTGAAAATATCGATGTATTTTATGACCGTTGTTGAATCCGTAACCCCTATTTACATTTTAGTTTCTGAAATTGACTATAATTTTTAATATAAATGTTTTCATTTTAAATATTTTTTTATTGTTTTTATATTAATTACGAAGGTCACAGCTGGAGGAGTCAAAGAAAAGTACTATTTACTTTTTTTTATTACTAAAAGTGCATCTATACGGGAATCAGTTTGCACGGATAACGGTGCTGCAATTGCCCGAATTGGTTGGTTGGGAAGCAATTCTTTTGTGGCGTCGCCGCATGAACGTCTATGACTCCGTCGGGCTTCACGTTACACCTATATATAACTTATCATTGTTAATAAATTATTTTTGAAAAGAATTAACGAACTAAAAGAGCGAACTAGTTCGCCATTGGATAACGAACTAAATTAAGCGCTCTCATTGGTGACCGACTAGGTCCAAGACTAACACTGACGTGTTGATGGTCCACGTTCCTCTCCAAGCGTTGTGCTGCGTGCTGCAAATGCAGCAGATTCCGGGGCTAGTGGAGGATTATATTTAAGAGCAAGAGAGTATTCTAAAGGAGCTGAAATTTTCTTCGTGTTATCGCCCTTTACGCAACGCACGAAACTCAAGCTCATTGATTATAGTCATATAGTCTATAACTTTCCTTGATAAATGGGCTATCCAACATAAAAATATTTTTTCAATCCAAACCAGTAGTTCCTGAGATTAGCTGGTTCAACCAAACAAACTCTTTAGCTTTAAAATTTAGTATACTATGTACAAGCTCTCTGTATCTATATAATAGTTCTATGCACGTGAATGTACGTCGATTCTGGCAATATCTTCCTCAGAGCTAATTGCGAGCTGACGGAAACCCTTGTGGGGCTTTGTAACAGGAAATTGGGTTTACATACTGTATTGATGATCGAATGTGCTGACTGCTGACTGTTCAGTGCTGAGTGCTGATACTATACTAGTTATACTCTTCAATATTTAATTATAATATAATACTTTAATATCTTACGAGTACTTAGGTTTGAATGTAACAAATATATATAATTCAATATTAACATTTAGGGTTGCGTGCCTAAAAAGGAAACCTCTTGAAGCTGTAAAAAAATGAAACTTCCAAGTGTAAGCAATCAATAAGTACGGCCATTTATACAGTTGTAGTTATTTATTGTAGTGATTGCATTTTACCAAGATCGGATGCGTTGCCTAGTAACATTACTAGATTTGCTTTTACCTAAAGAAAATTACTAAAGTCCCTTAAAGTCCCTTAATTCAATTTGTAAGGAACCCTCGCACACAGGTGCGAGTTCCTCATTTGACCAATTTTTTTTTTATGATAGTTAAGGGACAAACGAGCAGAGGGTTCACCTGATAGAAAATGGCCACCGTCGCCCATACACATCGACGAAACTAGAGGGTAAGATACCCTTTTGTCGATGCGTTGTCGCCTCGAAGATAGAGTGAGGAGGGGGAGTGAAGAGAAGACTGCTGCAGTTTCAATGGACCCCGGGCAAGAACCCGGTGTTCATTGGAATCGCAGCAGTAATGGGATGGGAGAGGGAGGGATAGATCTGGCCCACATGCGGCTCGACCGGAACGCGTCAAAGACACTTAGCGGTCGGTTTCGCATGCTGGTGGTAACAAGCCAGGAACAGATCCCCTACCACCAAGGAGGTGCTGAGTTACTAGGCTCTTACGAGATGCTCTCCCAGCGGCAGAGGGGAATAGTATTCTAACCCGTCCCCTCACGGGTAAACGGTTATTTTAAATAACTTCAAAAGTATTTTTATTCTCTCTTTTCTTTAAAAATCGAAATATGATTTTTTAACAATGCTAAACTCGCTCAGGGTTGCCAGCACATGCTGTGTGATTTTCCTTTTTGTGGCTTCACAATGTTCAATTTTTTACTAAATGTAGATATATAAGTAGTTGTATAATTAATTATTTTTATTTTACAACAAAAAAATCTATTCTATTTGATTGTAGCTCTAGCGACAAAAAATGTTGCTACAAATACTTTTCTTATTATCTTCAAGATTCTTAATAAAATGATGAGTATTTGAACACAATAATTATATCAGTCTAAACGAAGATTAGTTGAAGACTGTTTAAGTAATATGAAATCAAAATTCTTATACAAATTTTAAATATAAGTAAAATAGTGTAGACAGAAATGATAAATAGATATCGCAAATGAATCCAGGTCAGCAGCAGCATCAGCACCAGCAATTAACAAGATCATACACCGGGCGAGGCGGTTGCGAGCGACACGCAATTACTGCTATCGAATGTGTGACGACACACTATGTACACTAGATATATACTACATAATATCGTATACTAGTCAACCCCCTCCGGCATCACACGTATACTTAGATTTGCCAAAAAAACATTTAATTTGTAATCCATTGTTGCTAAATTAAAATATTCAGGCGCTTAAGCTTCATATTTTATTAAGATTATCCCGCAAAAATGGATTTTCCGGGATAAAAAGTAGCATCTTTGTTAATTCAGTTAATAAATTATATTAGTCATAATCTTAGTAATTAGTCGTACTAATGCTATAAATGTGAAAGTTTGTATGTTTGGATTTTTAGTTTGGATGTTTGTTACGAAATCACTCAAACGGCTGAACGGATTTCAATAAAATTTGGTACAGAGATACTTTATAGCCTGAATTAACCTATAGGCTACTTTTTATCCCGGAAAAAACCTGTGGGATAAAAATAACAAATATTTACTGCAGTAAGTGTTGAATATTTCAATCTAGCTATAATATATTGAAAATTAAATATATTTGACAAATTTAAGTATACGTGGTAAGCTGCACACAGGAGAAGCCGGGTACGGTCGTTTAGTTAATAATATATTCTAATTAAAACATATGAGGACTAAAACTACATTTTTCCATTTAGTGACCTCTGAAAGTGTCGACAAGTGAAAACATTGCACGTAACGTGTCACGTGTTACGCGTTAGGTGTTGGGTAGTGTGACCATATATCACGCTTTGAATGAAACACCGCTATTCTCCATTTATTTTTTTTAAAAACCGGTATTCCTTCAACCTAAGAATAGGCTTTGATTAGATAAGTTTCTTTTCTTTCTTATATAATAATAACTTTTAATTTTGTTTCCAAGTTACACTTATCAATTACATTTTTGAGACCTTCCATACCTGTGACAGGAGGCCTCACTCTTCCATTACTTAGAATTGTCTGCCTATGGAAACTTAATACTAAGACAATAACTTAAATTTAGCAACACTTACTGCCACACTCAGAAACACTCATTAATTTAGGGCAAATGGTTACATAACAAATTCTCATTAAATTTGTTAATTGTAGGAACATCCCAGAGACAAAATTTAATCGTTACATAAATAATAACAAGTTTAAGTATCCCTAGGGCGAAGCATTGCATATCGATAATGCAAAGTGTTTTTTTTATTTTCAAAAACTTATTTTAAATTCATTTAAAAACCATAATTAAATGTATTATGCATTAATAAGTTGTTTCATTGTTAGTTTTGAGTAAAAGGTGAATAAAAATTGATATTATCTCTAAAATATTATATAGATTTTTTTGTTTATATTCCTATGACAACATTCCCATATTATGTCATCAACAAAAATGTCAAATTGTCAATTTAAATTTCGTTTTGGGTTTCAAACAAACTTAAACATTTTGAAATTTAAATGATTTTCAATTATATAATAAACTAACAATATTATAAATGAAATTAAGGCAAATTCGAAACAGAGTATGAACTAAAGTTAATTAACTGAATAGTCATTCAGACTTTCCTTCTTATTCCACTTTCAATGGAGGAACCACAACCTTCGACTTTGCTTTGCGTAGGACAGGACTGCACGAATAAAATCCATAAAATCTAAAACGTCTGACATTTTTTTTCAAATTTCTACATTGTCAAATCACTCATTAACGAGGTTAAGTAAAGATTTTTCCAGACTTAAGTTTAATGTTCATTAAGGGGAGCTACTTGATCATTAACTGACTCTAGGAGTAAATAATTATAAATTACTAATAATGAGATTTATTTTATTCTATTTTAAAATATTTTATCTATGGAAATTATATAGGTATATGTATGTTTATAGTTATTAAATATTGCATTGTATATATAATTTATTGTATCTATGTATAATATATAGATTTAAAAATATGAATATATATAAGCATTATGTTTGTATGTGTATGTATGTCTTATTATAATATATGTAAACTTGTAGTTTTATTGCTATTTATGCACTACCTTATACTATTAATATAACTTCTCTTATACGCCTAAAGGTTGCCTGTAAGAGATCACTACAAGTGATAAGGCCGCCTTTGCATGCGCTTTATCTTACGCACTGGCTTTATGTAATTTTTATTCTTGTTAATTTGGTGTGCAATAAAGAATTCATTCATTCATTCATTCAATGAGCGACTTAAGTAACCATTTGACGTTTCTGGGTGTGGCTGTTATTGCTGATATATCGTAAATTAATCGTCTGATTTTCAAATATTCATATATTCATTTATTTAACTCAGAAAAGATTATTCATATTGGGTTAGTAAAACAATAAACCTTTTAACTATATTAGTAAATAAAAAGTTAAAAATAAAAATTAAATAAAAAAAAAATTCAAAATACATCATGTTATTGGGTTCCAGATTTTGCGAATTTGAGTTTTTTGCAACCGAAGTAATCCTACCCAACAATTAATTTTATTCGTCATAATTCGTACTACCTTAGTTATTATGTCAGTTTTTGAGTCGGAGTTAAATTAAAAAAGTAAAATAAAATCATTTTCTTTATTTTCGATGTCCCGTTTTAATTTTAAAATATTATGGTTACTCGATGTTGGGTCAGCTGCGGGCAGGGGACTGGGGGCTGCGCGTCAAAGCTTTCAAACGTTTTAGTTCCAAGTTAATACTCGAATATTCCACGTAGCTTACTTTCCATTTGGAATACATCAAACGTGGATGCAGTAACTGTGACACCTTTAGAATAATCCTTAAACTAGATATAGCCGCACTTTTTCGTCCTTCCTGTTCATCCAGGTCCAGTTCAATCATTTTTTAACTTACTTGCTTTCAACGTGAGGTGGTGGGTAAGAACAGTCCAATACATTCCCTTGTGTAGATATTCCAGAAACATATTTTAGAGGTAAAAAGTAACATATGTTTTAATCCGGGTTATAAAGTATCTTTGTGCCATATTTAATCGAAATCCGTTCAGCCGTTTTTAGTGATTAGGTAAAACATCCAAATGTTAGCAACACTGTTTATGAAGTAGTAGTAGCGGGTAGATCATTTTATATTATTTCAAGTATTTAGTGCGATAGATTAGTCTCAGTCTCTCTGGTATTTTCGTGCAGTGAACATGGAAGTTAGTGTCGTGGTTAAGATCACCCTTCTCGAAGTCCACGTAAGATTACTTTATTACCTATTGTAGTTGGCGAGGTCGAGTGGTGGAGGTGAGAGTTAATATATTATGAAAGAGCTCTTTAAACCTGCTCCTGGGTTCAAGCCCCAGACACCGCTCGTCTCAGTCTAAATTGCACGTGTATACGTATTAATGTAAATATATAATTAGTAATGGATAGCATATCTTTCTATATTTATGACACAAATATACAAAATTTCACATTTATAATATTAATAAGTAGTAAGATCTATCTAAGTTATGGAGAAGGTAGTTTTAAAGATTCAGATAATGAAAACCTGCCCTGGTTTCTAGTTATAATATAATTTAAACGCTTTTCACGTTTCCTAAATTTGAATTTCATTATTTGTGGAGCCTAAAATGGAATTTATAGAGACGCGAACTTAAAGGGGTCTTATAAATTATTTAGATAAATGTACAATTACGTTATAATTCTCTGTCTCGTTCAAATCTAATATTATTTCATTTCACTGAATACTATAGATAATGAGATTTCATTTTAACTCTTGTGTGTCTTTCGCATCGTAGCGCTAAAGATAATAGCCTGATTCTTTATTTGTTTGAAAGGTAATTTAATCGAGATAGTTCTTAGCTATGTATTGTGAAGATCTGTTCACCCATTTGAAGACTATCAGCTCATTGCTCACTTGAGAGCTGCCTCACAATATTCATATATTGACATATATAACTATTTTGTAACACTCACATTGCTTACACTGAGTACACATGAAACGGTGTTTCTCGATACCTTTCTTTCGATATCAAGTATCGAATAGAATCGAGAATCAATATTTTTTAAATAAAGTAACAGTATATTATGTCTTATCTATGAATTATTTTTGAATTTAGTGAGTATTTGTGAAGTCTGTATTGACTCCTATTTTTATATTTTGTTTTCAACAAAACAAAAGATCGACTTATACAAGTTAATATCGATTCTTCTTAATCGATTCCTGTGGACGTTTATAGGTATAACATTAAATCTTTGAAACCAAAAACGAAACGTATTTTCTATACATATATTATTGAGTAATTTACGCTTTTTAAGTAGAAGTAGGCTTCCCGTATAGTTTATATCTTTGGAATTACTCAATAAATTTTCATATTTCTTTCACTAATAGTAAATTACACTTTTACACTACACACTAGTCAACCTGCTCCGGATTCTGCTCTATAAGTATATGACGAACTCCGATACAAACTTTCATAACTTATTTCAACCCCTTTTTCGCGATAAAATAGCCTACGTCCTTTCGAGTACTTCTTTAGTTTTAAATTATATAACTGACCCGACTTTGTTACAACGTGCAACGATAAATAATTAAACATTATGATCTATTACAAAAACGGTAGGAACCTAAGCGGAGCCTTAGACTTGGGACCAAGGTGTAGGTATGTAAACACACACCTTTACTGGCCAGGTTCTGCGTTAAAACCTAAACCTATCTTACGCACCGACATATGTATAGATTTTAAGATGTTTTTTGTATAATAAGACTTATAGAAATAATAGTCTCCAAAAACAATGAATCACACAATGCATTTTTAATACATTAACTATATGTCAAATTTTCTCCAAACCCGGACAAGACATCAAGCGGGGCAACACTGAATAACCCTTGAGTACACGCTGGGCCAATCATATTTTAAAGTTATGACGTTATCACTCAATTAGAGTCAGGCAAAATTATATTTTTGAAGTGAAACTTCTTTAGAATCGTGATTTCAAACCGGAGGCAACGGAAAAAACGACAGGTAAGAGACACAAATACAAAAATGTGTAGGAAAGAATGAGACAGAAATATACAAAACGACAGGTAAGAGACACAAATACAAAATGTGTAGGAAAGAATGAGACAGAAATATACAAAACGACAGGTAAGAGACACAAATACAAAATGTGTAGGAAAGAATGAGACAGAAATATACAAAACGACAGGTAAGAGACACAAATACAAAATGTGTAGGAAAGAATGAGACAGAAATATACAAAACGACAGGTAAGAGACACAAATACAAAATGTGTAGGAAAGAATGAGACAGAAATATACATACTATTTTATATTATTATATATATTCATCTCATTCTTTTGTCGATTTACTGAAGTTTCACTTCTATCGTGTGTGAATCGCACACACACCTTTTTAAAGTACTTACTGAATATAAATCATAATCAGTTTCGATTCGATATTTTTAGGTATCTGTCTGTCTCTCTTGCTATCTCTTTCTCTAACTCTGTTTACTGTATTTTAGATTGCTTATGACGTTATTTGTTTTGTGACGTCATCATATTTTGTAGCATATTGAATATGTAGTTTAGTTTATATTTGTTAATTTCGTGAAACATGTTAAGGCCCGGATAGCTCAGTCGGTAGAGCATTGGACTTTTAATCCAAGGGTCCAGGGTTCAAGTCCCTGTTCGGGCGATCACTTTTTTTTTTATGTAACTAGGTCGGCAAACAAGACGTCTGCAACACCAGAAGCATCGCAAGCGCGTTGCCGACCCTATCCCAATCCCCCCCAGGAGCTCTGGCCACCTTACTCACCAACAGGAACACAACACTGCTTTAGAGTAGTGTTATTTAGCTGTGATCTTCTGTAAGGTCGAGGTACTACGAAGGTAAATTTCCTGTTGTGCCCTACCTCAGTTATGTTCTTGAGAATTATTAGAGGTAATATTTTTACTTTAATTATAATTATAAATATAATGGTCTCTGCCTTTTTCCATCTATCTGTGAGAAGTTATCGTAATCTTAGACCAAAATGAAGACCAAGAACGGATCCATTTACAAGAGTAAACGAATCAATCGTAGGCTGTAGAGGAGATTAATAACTTTCTGTACAATAGTCTAACAGTCCACTGGAAGATATGAGATCAGCTGACCCTTTGAGTCTCTATACTTTACTTATGATTGAGAAAACTTTTTTTATAATGGCAACACTGAGTTTTAAACACCAATAATTAACAATGTGGCATGAGATTTTTTTATAAGAGTTAGCAACCTGCCTCGTCTTCGCACGTGTAGCAGAGCATGTTGTCACGCCACTCCTCTACACATTGGTGTCTGCTCCCCCTCCCCCTCCTGCGTTGCCCGCTACGCTGCTTAGGACCACACCGACGCGACGCGGCCGCATTTTCTATGAGTTTTTGTTTGAACTTGATTAACATTTTATAATTCGTAATATCTTTTGAACGGAATGTCCGATTTCAACTATTCAAAAAGTAATCAACAGATATTGAAACAGTCTTGAATATGAAATAAATTATTTGGATAAAGAAAAATACGAATGTATGCATAACATGGTCTAATTTTGGTCAGCATTTCTATGATGTTTTACAAATATAAAAAAGTAGTATATATCGTATCGTGAAGATTTATACATATTGATATGTTATTTAATATTAAAAATATTAGGATTATGATAACAACACTTTCTCGTTCTACAATATAATTTAATTTGTAATAAAATATTGAAGGCAAGAATCTAAAAAAAATCATAAATAAGTAAACTTTAATAGATATATTTTATCTGTGTATTTTATCTATACATAAATAGCAATGACTCGTACGAACAACGTAATTAAAGTATTGAAATGTTATTTGAAGTTTGCGAACGGTGACAGAGCATCAATGACCGTCGACTCTAGAAATTATCGCGTACAGACGCGTTGCCCCTAAATTGCTATTTTGGTTCTTATTTACGTGATGTATTTTGTAGAGGGTAAAAATATAAATAGCAGGTCAAATCCAGTGGAAGCAAAGCCACAGCTTCGATAGTTTAATTGGTCATTAATCAGCGCGTGAACGCAAGCTGGTGTTATTTATTATACCCCCCGCCGGTTAATATACTACAGATTTCATTCTCGATTAAATATACTATATCCGCTGGGAATATATATTATGATTAAATTAATGCTATAGTTATAATATAGAATTTTAATCTAATTTCGAAACATAATATACTACTTACGCCATCTACGGACGGATAAATGGTCGGTCTGTTACGCAATCACGCTTAAATAGTTAACCCAATTTTGATGAAATTTGGCACAGAAATAGATTTAGGAAGGATATAGGCTTTATTGGCGGAAAAAATAACAAAAAATCTATCAGAATGTGTATAGCAAGGGGTGGCAGGGAATCTGTTCCTCAACTGGTTTACGACCACCAGCATGCAAAAGCGATAGTCATAGATGCGTTCCGGTCGAGCCCCATATGGGCCAGACTTACCCTCTCCCACTCCCATTGCGTTAATTCTGCGGATCTAGTGGACTCTTCCGAAACCGCAGCATATTTTCTCTTCACTCCCCCTCCTCACTCTTATCTTCCAGGATGCAACGCATCGAAAAACTATCTATAATGTCCATCAAAGAAGATGTCCATGGGCGATAGTGGCCACTTACCATCAGGTGGACCATCTGCTCGTTTGTACCTTATCTACCATAAAAAAGAAAGAAAATCTATTGTAATATAACAGCGATATCTATAAGCAAGAATGTTATGGTCATAGAACTAAAAACAAATCTTCATTTGATTCGACAGTACGAGTAACCGCGACTAATAATATAGTACACCGCCATCTATTGGTAGAATTATAAGCAAAACAAAAAAGATGGTAACGTCTCTATTTGTAGAACAATAGACTTAGAAATGATAAAATGAATACGTTCATAGACCTATAAAAAATTAGACATACCATAATAGATCTAAAATTGCCTTCACCAATATGTGTAGTAATAGCTGTTATCTGTATGTCAGTTACAGCACAATTCCTCAAAGCGAGTAGACGCTTTATAATGCTTCGAATTAAGCAATTCTGCGACATTAACATACGAGTAACATTGACATATCGACAGATTCGCTACTGAGCACAGAGGACTGAGCACGCAATGAGCCGGGGACTGACAAATTAAATCTATTAATAATCTATCTGAATATTATACTGTTCAAGTATTACATAAGCACTAAAGGTGGGGGAAGGGTCCTTGTTTTGCTTACTTTTGATGACATGGGTGATTACGTCAGCGATAAAACAATAAACACGCACATCGAAACGTGTATATTAATGTTTACGTAACAATTAGCTTACACTACTATGCGTCGTTTCACGTGATCATACACTACCTACACTACTTACACTATGACAATGTTCACTCTATAAAATTGCTTCTCTGACGAACTTTAAGTAGGTAGCTAAGTAACTGAGGATGTAGACCCAGGTGTATGTTTACAATTACTTTTTATTATATAAATGAAAATTCGCGTTTTACTTGAAGCTAACCTATCTACACAACACTTACTTGAATCTTGAATCGTCATCGGTATCTATGGCGTGAAGTAGGGTACTTCTTCCGTTGTTTTGACAGTCTCGACCCTCGACCCTTTATATGCCACCGACAGTCTGACTGAAGTCTTAGTCGTGCGCGGTCTCTCAAGAAGTGAAGTAGTCCCTGAATAGTGTTGTGCTGTGCAGTGCTGTCCGATCAAGGTCACGTGAGTATCTTAGAATGTAATTACCACGTCTTGTGTTAGGTTAGGTTAGGTTAGGTTGTGCGTTTAAAGTTAAACAGAGAGCTTAGCAGTGGAGGCGAGTGTCTCGATCGAATAAAGGAATTCCTTAAGCCTACACCTTGGTCACAAGTCCAAGGCACTGCTTAGGTTTCTCTCGTAATTGTTAGGGATCATATTTGATCATTTATCGGTTCAATAGGAGTATCTACGTTGCGTTTACCCAATATTCCATTCAATATCATCACCCCCTGTTAGTGTTTTCCTGATGAACTTCAAACAGGTAGCTAAGTAACAGAGGACTGTAACATAAGTGTAAGTTTACAAGGCCTTTTTCTTATATCCATGAACACTTACCTCTATCTACACTTACACTACGATATACAATGTTTAGTCTATGAGATAAGTATCCTGACATACTTTACAACGCAAAATGACGTTAGACAATATCCCTATGAAATAACTTGTTTATGTAAGGTCTACCGAGTTAATATTTGACAATATATCATTTAGGTTACAACCACTATCACATAACTTTATTTTATATAGAAGATTAATGTTTACAATTACTCCACAGATAATTAAAGCTCAAATAGTAATACAATGTAGTAATGGATTGGCTGCTCTACTATCTAGTTAGTAATTAAACTACAATGTTTTATCCATAAAAGATAATAAACTTAACAGGTTACTATTATGTAAAGATAGTCAATATTTCAAGACTAAAAATTTCATTTTAATATATATTGTGAATTAAATAAAAAATATTAAAATTGTAAATACGAGACTTTAATTTGTATTGTCACTACATAGTATAAAACAAAGTCGCTTCCCGCTGTCTGTCTATCCCTATGTATGCTCAGATCTTGTAAACTACGCAACGGATTTTGATGCGGTTTTTTTTAATAGATAGAGTAATTCAAGAGGAAGGTTTATATGTATAATACATATATAATATAGTAGAGGAACACTGATAATTTAAGAGGTTTTTAATGTGATGTCGTAAATAAACACATTTGTTGAGCTTATATTACAAACGCTGGCTGGATCCTAAGAGATAGATCAAAATAATGTACTACAGTATTGTACATCATAAAAAGGTCTACAAAAAAGTCCGCAATGATATATTTCTATCTCTTAAGGATAACCCACAATAACCTTGTATATAAAAACATTCTACCATCCGATTTAACATCATTAAAATCGGATTAGTATCAACAAAATGGCCATAATCTATTAATTAAAATATCTATATGGCAACACTAAATCACTTTCGTCACTCACGATTAGTTTAGTTTTCTATCAGTGAAACATTTTTTTAAATTGGATTTGTATTTCCTGAGAAACTCTTCAATTTACAAAATGGCCACGTTATAGCACTTAAATGACCGCATCTTTTTAATTAGAGTATTTATGGCAACACCGCATAGCCTATGTTACCCGGAAAGGATGTAGCTTTCTATCGGTGAAAGAATTTTCAAAATAAGTTCAGTACTTTTCGAGTCTATTCGCAACAAACAAACATACAAATAATCAAATCTTTCCTCTTTATATAATAGTGTAGATGTAGATGTAGATAAAATACCCTTTATAATGAAAAAAAAATGATTTTATTGCAAAATTTGCAAAAAAATTTGTTTCAGTCACAAATAAAATGGCGCTGTTTAACAATATACGTTGCAACTCAAGAAATTACAGACTTATTACAGACTTTTATTACAGTAATTTATATATAGAATGAATGTCCAAAATTAGTCCACAGATAATAAAGCAAACAAATAGTAATACAATGTAGTGACGGATTGGCTCATCCAGTTGAGTAATTAAACTTACTTTGTCTTTAGAGTTTATTCGTCTTTTATATTGCTTTAGCGAACTCTCTTGGCGAGTTTTAGTATTAATCCCAACTATTATTAATATCTGTCTGTCTGCCTTTACGAATTTCACGCTTAAACCACTGAACAGATTTTGATTAAATTTGGTACATATATAGACTAGAGCTTGGGAAAATAAATTGGCTACGTTTTATCGTGAAAAAAAGGCTTAAAGGGGTTGAAATAGGGGGAAGTTTGCGGTCATATATAAATACTTATATAATATTTTGTAAAAATAAAATATAATGATATTGCAATAGAGAATAAAAGTTTGTCATATATATGTCGGGGATTTTAAACGACGAGAAGGGAATGGAAGGAGGAAGATGGGGAATATTGAGGTACACTAAAAGGGAGTGATGGTATTGAATGGAATATTGGGTAAACGCAACGTAGATACTCCTATTGAACCGATAAATGATCAAGTATGATCTCTAACAATTACGAGACAAACGAGAAGAGAACTTAAGCAATTCCTTTAAGTGATCACGACACTCGCCTCCACTGCTCAGGCTCTCTGTTTAAACCAAAGGTTAATCGCACATAAACCTAACCTAACACAAGACATGGTAACTAGATAGTAAGGTACTCACATGACCTTGATCGCACAGCACTCCTACTGCACTTAACACTTCACTAGCACTATCTAGAGACTACTTCACTTCTTCAGAGACCGCGCACGACTAAGACTTCAGTCAGACTGTCGATGGCATATAAAGGGTCGAGGGTCGAAACTGTCAAGACAACGTAAGTGACTACTACCCTACTCCAACGCCATAGATACCGATAACGATTCGATTATTCGATAATCTTTTACAATTCTCCGATATATATATCAATATTATGTTGAAAATTGAACTTAAATTCTCGTAGTAAAGTCATAGTTATGTATTACATATTCAACCCCCAGATTTCCAGATCAATTATATTTAATTATTGTTTATATATTTTGCTATAGTTTAAAAGTAACTGAGTAGATAAACCGCTTTATACTATTTAATATTTTCAAGAACAATATCCTGTAAACAATGAAAATATTTATGAAGACAACAGAACGGAACCATTGTTGTAAATATAAGAAGCAGCGAAAACTCGGGGAAACCAAACATGTGGAAATATTACTGATTCCAGTATGGAGGTGTGCAGACATACGACGAGCCTCCATTTTCTTTATTGCGATTATAAAATCATATAGGGTAAACATTGCAATTAATGATTTGATTTGGGATAGTAGTAGACTTACGGTGAAGTACAACCTCCCATTTCCTCGCTTTAATAGGGACCTAAAACTATTGTGTATATACAAGTAAAAAAAAAAAATTGGTTGCCTGTAAAGTCGGTATACGGGCGAAAGTTTTACGTGACAACGACTTTGAGTGGTAAAATAATTTTAATGTGAATATTCATTCGTATAGTAGGAAGAAGGATGAAATAATAGTAACAATTTAAAACATGTCTGTCTCTCTCGCTCTTAGGCGGGCTAACCATGCCCGAGTGGAAGGGACGCGTGCCTCTCACTCGCTCTCATTGTGAGCGCATAACGTGAGCGGAGCGTAACGCAGTTTCTTGAAGTGTCACCCGGCAAACCAATTTATAAGACGTTGTCACGTCAAAAACTAGAGGTGTAATAGCTCAAATTCTGCATTCTAAGCTCCGTGGAAATCACATTAAAATCTGGTAACTAATTTCAGGAGTGTAGTGAACTTCCTAGGGTGAGGTGGATAAATAATTCTTAGCCGAGTAACGAATTGTTACTGTTTACATTATTTATTGTAATTGTCTCTATCTTCTATCTTCTCTTTTTTTATAATAGTTAAGGGACAAACGAGCAAAGGGTCCACGTAATGGAAAATGGCCACCGTCACCCATACACATCGACGAAACTAGAAGGTATCTTGTTTTGTCGATGCGTTGCCGTCTCGAAGATAGAGTGAAGAGGGGGAGCGAAGAGAAGACTGCTACGGTTTCAATGGACCCCGGGCAAAAACCCGGTGTTCCTTGGAATCACGGCAGTAATGGGATGGGAGAGGGAGGAGGAGAGGAGTCGGTTTCGCATGCTAGTGGTCGTAAGCCAGAAAGCCTTTGAGCATTATACATAGATTTCGATGCAACTTATAATGGCAACGTTGTAGCCAAAAAACACTAGGTACTGGCAATCAGGCAAGAAACCAGAGATACATTGTCAGAGAGTGGGAGAGGAACGATACCCATTACTGTACAGCAATACACATGCAATTTGTAAGTCCAAGCAAGTGCTACCAAGTGTTTTAGCCCTTTAAAGACTTTTCAGTAATTATAACGCTCCCCTCCCCTGACCAAATACTAACTATAATAGACAATAAAGTTATTTACGTGATCTTAGAAGGGTGATCTTAACCACGAAACTATAATAAGTTTACTAGTTTCACTACTTCCATGTATACTGCGCGAAAACTAGAAATAAAATAAAAGAAACCACAAATCCCAAATTATCGGTGTTGCTAAGTAAGTCGCTGAGTAAAGTACGACAGTGTTGTCGCAAGTGTACGCACAGAAAATATGTTAGTATTTGGTGGAGGAGCTGTGGGTCTGATATTAGCGCACGTACTGTATTCACGACTTGCGGTTTATGCTGGTGTTGTCCGACTTTTAAATTATATTTCACTAAACGGGAAGAAATAGAGGAAATTTTATTTTAGCAACTTAATTTTGTGTAAATTTCTCTTTTTTTCATATTTTTTTATTTATTCACTAAATGATCCGTCTTCGCTTTGCGAAGGTGTATTCAGCTACAGTAAAAGTTTTATCAAAATCGATTTATTATTTCTCACCTTTAAAATTTTTTTGAACTACCAGCCATTCTCGAGTTTTAGCGAGACAAACTTTTAAAAAAAAACATTTTTATACTCGTGTATAGATCAATTCTTTTGTGATATGTTGAAACGTATAGTACTGAAACCAGTCATGGACATGGGAAAGTTTTTTTTGGGGATAATACATAACCTTCCATCCAAATAAAATATTAGTTTATCGATCTATATAGTAAGAGCCATCTTGCTACACTAATAGCACTAGTAGTAATGGACCATTTTTTTTTAAATTGTAGCCTCTAACTTTTGGGAGACTACAGCAAGACTCCTCCCAGTTAAAGGCGACGTTAACAGGCGGGTAAATGAGTTTTTCAGGGGGATGAGATTTTATTATAAGTCAATAAAACATCTACTTCAGTTTTAAGAATAGGCTAAATGTTACAATGCTTTGGTTCTGTTTCATTCAGAGATGATTTCAATATTAAGAAATGTTTTAACAATTTCTAAGGCAGTTTATTTTGTAATTGTACAATATTTCGCTAACAGTAATTAATCTCTATGTTTATTTTAGTATATAATTTTACATTCGGGTATTAATTTTTTTTTAATTATTAGGCTGTTATTTTTTACAAATCAATATGTTTCGTAGTCAATAGCATTTTTTCATACTTATTTTCACTTACGTCTAGTGTTTTACATGTACCAAACCTTGCGGAGGCTATATTTCATTCAGATTTTTTTTTTAGGATAGATAAGGGACAAACGAGCAGACGGTCTATCTAATGGAAAGTGGCCACCGTCGCCCATGGACATCGACAAAACTAGAGGGTATCTCTTGCTTTGTCGATGCGTTGCGGCCTCGAAGATAGAGTGAGGAGGGGGAGCAAAGAGAAGAATGCTGCGGTTTCAATGGACCCCGAGAAAGAACCCGCTGCTCATTAGAACCGCAGCAGTAACGGGATGGTAGAGGGAGAGGTAGATCTGGCCCACATGCGGCTCGGCCGGAACGCTTCAGAGACACTTGGCGGTCGGATTCGCGTGCTGGTGGTCGTAAGCCAGTCGGGGAACAGATCTCCTACCACCAAGGGGTGCTGGGTTACTCGCCTCTTACGAGATGCTTTCCCAGCGGTAGAGGGGAATTGTATTCTAACCCGTTCCCTCACGGGTACATTAATAATTGCTTCCCTCAAATATGCGTAGTTTTATCCATCTTCGAAATTTGCATTAGTAATGGACCTAGTAATGGTCAAGGCTTAGGCTTTATCTCATATATATATATAACTCGGAGACTTAAGATACAGAGGGAAGGAGGAGGAGAATATACCCCATATTGATAAACAACAAAACAGTATGATCTCTTACAATTACGACAAGAACCTATGCAGTGCGTTAGTCTTTTAAGTAATTACATCACTCGCCTTCACTGTCCAGGCCCTATTTTCAAACCTAACGTTAGGTAAAACTAAACTTAACTTACGAGCTGATATACGCATAACTTCAGAACGACTGCCCCAAATCAGATAACTCTTTTTTTGTTTTATTGACTGTTAAGACAGAAGAATGAACGAGTGAGTGAGATAGTGGTGTCCACTGCAATCAGCGACATATTGCGCACTATAGAATAGACATTCAACGGAAATAGTGGGGGAAATAGTATATTCACAGTTTCGGGTATGAGTGAGTGAACGGTTGGATACATCGACTAGTTTGTAATAAAACGTTCCTATTTCCATTCATATCACAAAGTATAAAAGTAAAAAGCAATATATAAACTAGTAGTAATACTCAGGTGTATTTATGGCGACGTGTGGCGTAGTGGCGTAGTGTGACGTAGTGGCGTAGAGTGGCGTAGTGTGGCGTGTGACGGCTCGCGGCATATAACGCTCGTTTGCTATAAATTTATACCATAAAATATTTTATTTGCAACAAAATTCCACTCTAAACCTCATGCAACACTAGAAGTATAGCGCTACAAAGACTTAAATTAATTTTTATTAATAAAACAATTTTGCTATTATCTGTCAATTATTCTATGCAGGCTTTATTTTGACTTGATTTTACTATTCTTTTAAATGCTTCTTCTCGTATGTCTTTCCTCACACTAACGTCTGCTTCTATCGAATACTAATGAATGAATGATATATTCTTTAGTGTACACCAAACACATACAGAATAAAAATATATGAACTTATTATTCTAGATCGTTCCATGCCACTACTATATTTTTTATGGATATACATCATTGTTTCGTACCAAGTTGTTATCATATTTTTAAATATAACGAAGAACGCTCTATTCATCTGCTTTCTCTCTCATTGAAGAATGCTCTCTCATATCGTATCGTTAAGCTGAGTTTAATCAGAGGTGTGCGAGGTAGTTGAGTGGTACGAGGATGCTCTTTATAGATGCGAGCGAGCTCGTATCCAGCCCTAGAATACATCCCTCGCGCCGTTTAGTGGCCTAGTTTAGGAATGAAGAGAAATTTTAATTCAAATTCAAAAAGTATATATTCCTCGTTTGCTTTTGAACAAAAACCTCGCTCCATCCTATTGATTCACAAAAACACATTTCTCGCTACACATTCCTTTCCTACATTTCTTAACACATTCCTCGCTTGTTTTGTACGTAGAAAAACCTCGCTTCTTGTGTCAATATGTCAGATGAAGTGATTCTATTGGAAGTGATACTATACACCCTAGCTCAACTCTAGTGGAAACGCAGCCAAACCGTTTCCACAACAACTGGTCTGAACGTGGGAAGGTAAATTTACGTGATTCTATTAGTTTTTATCATACTCATTTCTTGCTACACTTCCTCCCTCCTTCCTTTTGAAACTATGGGTATAATTATCTAGGAGTATCGTAATGGTATAAAGGAAGTATAGAATATAAAAACTAATAAAGAATCGCTACTGCTGTATGATCTCAAGTGCCTCGAGATCGAACTTGCACAATGTAATTTAATTTTTGTCGTTTCACGTTCTCGTTCATTTTTTTCTTTTTCTATATTGATTCTCTTTAGTTAATTTAATAATTTAGTTATGGTTTTACTTAATTTATCGAATATAACTAGTTAATCATCAAAAAAAAAACACATAATGAATTCATAAATTTATAGTGTTCTGTTCTCTCATTCTTATGAAATATCATAAAATGGTTAAGTAAAAGTAAGAAAGATAGCGTAATATAGCTCAATATATCCAGTGGAACACCCAAGTATAGTGGCACACAATTTAAGAGCGCATTTCTGATCCCGTGCCCATAGAACGAGCGATACAGCCTCGAATATGGCAAGAATAATTGCTACTGTACTATTCACGGAACAGTTTCAATAAACAGACATAAACTACCTCTGTACTGCCTTTTCACTATATACCACTGATTTTTATGTAACAAATATCAAAGTTGAGTGTCTTTGTTTAAAGCCAGGCCTACTTTATCGTCACCATCTCTATCTATATCTTAATTTTCGTTACTTTAGTTTACCTTCTTACTTCCTACTACTACTATTTTATCGTCACTATCCTATCTACATCTTAGTCTTCCTCACTTTAGTTTACCTTCTCTCTTTCCTACTACTATTTTTTCGTCACCTTCTCTATCTTCATCTTCCGTACCCTCTCAGTTTCCCTTAATAATTTCGTTCTTGGGATCGCCAAAATATTTCTTAACATTTCAATTATTTTATTTTAACCGCTTGAAAAATATCCATAGAATAATCCAGTAACTATCACGGAACATTATTTATTTTCTCTTTAAAAAATAGGTTAGACACTTCCGAAATTAATCAAAAGTCACTGGGCAACTTAGTATGAAATCTATACCCACGACCTACAGAAAAAAAATTGAAGAGAATCTTTAGGTTAATATCTCTTGTTCATGAATATATATATCGCATTAATGTGGATAATCTCCCCTTTCTCCTCCCCTTTTCTCCATTCTTCCCAGTTCCCTGCACAGACATACCAATCAGCTCTGTAGGTGTCTAGGTCGTCTCGCCATCTTTTGCGGGGTCGGCCCCGAGTTCCATTTCTCTCGACTTAAATCTGAAGATTTAGCATCAACTGATGACTGAATATGTCTGACAAAGATTTAAAAATGTTGATGGTGATTGACCGACCAAAATATAACAGACAGCATATTCAAGCCACTAAGCTCGCTTTCTTAGTGCACAAACGCGTATTTTGTTTATTTAATATAATGATTTTGATTCATCTTTACATTTTATTCCCATGGTTTAAATAAATAACTACATAAAATTAAATGTGGGTTATTCTAGGAAAAAAATAGTTAGCTGGGTCAGATTTCGCCCAATCCTTAACCTTTGAATCCTTAAGAATTTTTGTATTATTTGACATCGTAACACCGAAATTTAATATTGAATCTAATATCTATCGAAAATCTTTCAAAAATTATCCATAATCTACGCAAAAAACATTGAAGTCAAGTGATATAGAAATTAGTTGCTAATCATCAAAGAATTGATTTTGTTGCTCGTGCTGGCTTCGATAAATCAGCGTAACTGCTAGCTTGATATCATTATAACAAGAAACTTCTAAATTCACCAGTATCGTATCGAAAATCATACAGGAATTTGTTGGTACTTTTATAATTATAAAGATACCAGTAAATAAAGTTATAATAATTTTTCCGAGATAAAACGTGTTAATCCAGGTTAAAAAGTGTCTGTGCGTTCGTTCAGCCATTTTTGCGTGATAGAGCAAACTTTTAAATTTATTTTGAATTATTCTAACGCAATGACAGATTTGATAGACAGACACGCTGCTTGTTTCACTCATAAATAAATAAACAGAATCACAAATCCAACCCAATCGAGGTTGTGAACTCCATTACAACTTATTCAGGGCCTAAACGTCCAAGCTGTCAAAACTATAGCAGTAAGTGAAATACTTCGCAGCGCATAAAACGTTACTATTACAGTTGCGAACTGTAATTATCAACATTCGTAGTAATATACTGAAGTTGCTGTACCCTTGGGATTTACTGAGATTTGGGGTAAATGGGACTAATACTATATATTTCAGGTTTCATTTTTACCCCCATTTATGAATATAAACTCTGTCGATAATATATAAACTCTATCTCGTTAGATTTGAGACAGTCTGTCGGATTTTCGTAATGGAGACCACACCGCTGCATAGCCATAATGGTCACCAGGCGAGCTCCATTTTACTGGCTCAAGTCTATAGAAACAGAGGTTATATAATGTCTTCGGAATAAAATAAAAAAAATTACCCGCGAATGTTTAGATCATTTGCACGGATCACAACCCCTAAGTACTTTTCGGCTGTCTACGTGTATAAAAAGTTTTTACTAAGACTTAGTTCGACGTGAACGAAGTCGCGCGTCGACTAGTCTATAATATAACTCGATCAAACGTTCTCGAGTCGATTGTAATAAAAACCGAAATGAAACTCGTATATTTGCTGGAGTGCAATGAGAGTCCTCCTCGTGACGTAACGTGACGTGACGTGACGTAACACACGCTTGTTCGACAAGCGTAAATTAAAATCGGACCCGCTTTACATGTAAATTAAAGTGGAAGTGATTTCTGTTGTGAAATCCGTAGACATTCGTGATATATCGGTTTAATTCCTATCACGATTCGTTCACAGATCTATCTAGAATTACATTTCTGCTTTACTTTTTATTTAACTATCTGTTTTCGAAACAAATTTAAGGAGTCGTTCGCGGATAGTTCCTTTGATATTATTTCAAGTATAATCAGTCTCTTTCTCAGATGTTGTCGCGCAGTTTACATGGAAATAGTGAAACTAGTATTGCAGTGTCGTGGTTAACCCTTATTGTTGTCTTGTTTCAAATGACAGGATATCATAAATAACAGTCGTCAAATTTCAAAATTAAACACATGTACTTACTTAGGGTCAATTACAGCAGCACTTCACCAGTTTACAATCTTTACTAATTCTTGTTAACAATGAAAATAACAATAAACTAAAAACAAATCACAGAAAGCAAATACCCCTCCTACTCGTAGCTCAAATCCATGACTTATATAGCAAATGGAGGGAGGGTGGTTAACGTTGTAGAAGGGTAGTCACCTAATTAAATACCTAATAAACTTTTCTGAAATACAAAAACCAAATCGGTAAGTACTTGATTATAAGGTTGATCATATCTATACTTTAAAAGTGAAGATGGATAGGTCACATCAGTCGAAGGAATGACGGATTATGGAGCCGAAAGATACTGGAAAGGAAACCCTGGGAGGTATACAGCAGCAATGGTAAGCCAGCAGCTAGCTCCAGAGATGTCATCGCCAAGATAGCTGGTTTATCCTACTAATATTATAAACGCGAAAGTTTGTAAGAATGTATGGATTTTTGTTACTCTTTCACGCAAAAAATACTGAATGGATTTTGATGAAACTTTAGAATAATATAGCTTACATATCAGAATAAAATATAGGCTATAAATTATAATGATGTAGTGTGAATTATCCAGAATATAGCGGGTGAAACCGCGGGGCGCAGCTAGTTATGTATAAGGAAAGCACATCATCGACGCAAGTGGCGTGCACTCGAGGGGGCTTATGTCCTACAGTTGACAAAAAGGTGACAAATAAAAGAAGAAAATAAAGTGATAATCATGTGAACAAGACGTTGTGGGAATGTTACGTAATACAATATTGGATTGTAATAAAATTGTTTATTTTATACGTGATAGCTATCCGCCCTTACTCTGCCTTGGTACAAGTAAAATTATTATAGAATACTCGTAAATAATATCTTTAAATAACATGCATATTTCCTTTAATATCTATTGTTAATTAAAAAGGAGTTGTTGTAGTCTATACACAGCCCAACAGTATGGCGACTTGAATAGAATATCCTCTTGGGGTTATACTTTAGACACAGTCCTTCAGTTTTACTGCTAGAATACTCACGATGTAATAATATAATAAATACTTGCCAACCTCATAATTAATAAAATCTTTTCCCCGTGTTTTTAAAATAATATAGAAATTATGAATAAACAACATAAAACATTTCAATTATCAAAAATATACATACTACAATATAATATTTAATAATAATAATAGCCTTTATTCAGATGTATACATTAGTTTTGCAAATATATAAGTTTAGTTATCTGAGACTTCTTTATCTATTTGCTCATGTTGAGCAAAGGCCTGCCCTAACTGCTTCCACTCGTCTCTTGCTCGCGCTGTTCTGGACCATGCTTGCCCTGCCATGTCATCCTCCCACCTCCTAAATTGTCTTGCACGTTTCCTTTTCCTATTCCTTGGGTACCAATTCATAATACTTTTGCTCCATTTCTCTAGTCCGCGTAGTGTGTGTCCCGTCTATCTCCATTTATGTTTTTTTATTGTATATGTGACATTCTCTATTTTGTTATCCTCTTAATAGTTGCATTTTTTTTTTAGATTTCTTAATGCCCAACATATTCCTTTCCATTGATCTCTGACATACTTCTAATTTTCAGATATGTTCCTTCGTGAGGGCCCATGTCTGGCAACCATAAGTCAATAAAGGTAGCACACTCGTGTTATAGAGCTTTCTTTTTAAGTTCATACTCATCACGCCCCTTCAATGGCCCACTGCTGAGCCGGGTCTCCTCCTCAGAATGAGAAGGGTATTAGGCCATAATCCACCACGCTGGCCCAGTGCGGGTTGGCAGACTTCACACACCTTGAGAACTTTTAGGGAACTCTCAGGAGTCAGGTTTCCTCACGTTTATCACATTTGCCTTGTATACTACATTCTTTCGTCGTTTCTATAAACTTCGGTAACTGTAATATCAATTCGTCTGTTTGTGTAACTCTGTAAATATAATATTTGCAATGTTTTAAATAACATATTAACTGATTGATTATATTTAATTAAATTAGAAAAGTAATACTCTATATTTATTCACATTCTGTATGAAATTGTTTAGTATTATCAAAGGTAATGAATATGGATATCGAGCAAATATAAAAATGCATACTTGTGAAAAAAAAGATAGTTAAGTATAATACACAGAAATGAGGTACATTCCAATGGGAGCTGGTATATATAACAATGAAGACAGGTGAGCTGGCTTTGGTGCGGCTTAGTAAAACGCAAAAAGTGATTGTATAACACTGGTTTATTGTAGTGGAAGCTTACAAGCTACTTACAACTTTACAATGTTTAAAACTTGCAAGAAAAACAGATTAAAAAAACTTGATGCTTGATACTAGCGCGTAATTAAAAAGAAGTCGCAAAATTGAGTGAGCGTGACAGTGAGTCTGCAGTCCGCTAATATACACTCCTGACGTGCAGAAACGTGACCATATATGGTCATCCACGATCGACCAATGAGATTGAAGTTTGAGCTCCAAAGGGTCTGGTGAGTGATCAAATTTAATGAAGGCAGGTACAGAGGAGACAGGTTGGTCGTTGTCAGGAGCGAATGAAAATCCAGAACTTATATATTTATTTTCTTAGTTATACATGTTTGTTATAATAATATCTAACAAACTAGAGGGTTGCCTAGCTAGTTAGTTTTTGTAACAAACCCTACACCTTGGGGGTACACTACAGTCTACAGTCCAAGGCGCTGCCCGACTGTTTGTCTAAATTACATGTGTAATTTGTATAACACTGGTACGTATTGTCGTACAGTAATGGGTATCGTTCCTTACTCATTCTCTGGCAATAAAATAAACGAATTTGCAGGTACCACTCAATGAAGACAGGTATAATACAAAGGAAGCAAATACAGTGCTCAGAAGGAAGGTATAAAAAAATTAAAACAGATACAGCTCAATGAAGACTCCTAATTTTTTAGTCGGTTAAAAATAATGTTTATTACTAGGACGTGGTCGTATTTTTAAAACAAAACAATAGATGAGCAAACAGTGTGTTTAACTTGCGCAGCCATCCGCCTACAGCGGGATACAAAGAGACCGTATCCGTATCCGTATCCGTTGTAAATACAACAAATGCTTTTAAATTGTAGACAAAATTATTTTGTACTTTTTTAGTTTGTATGCAGTTTTATCATATATAACGAAAAGAGAAATCGGTGTGTCTATAAATAATACGTATCAAAATCTACCCATGTTCATTTCTTAAATCACTGAAAAGGTTTTAGTGTAGTTTTCTATGCTAGATATGGCTAATTTTGAAACATAATCTAAGCTTTTACTTTTTTCTTATACAGAAGAATAAGCTGGAGTGTGGTAATGTCAGGAAGTTGCCGCATGAAAATTCTAACAAGGACGTCTAAAATGAACTTTACAAGTTCGAGAGTCTCGATAAGTTGTGTTATAGTGCATATAAACATTGTAATATCACTATTTTTCTACCATGTCTAGTTCTCTACCCGTGAGGGGACGGGTTAGAATACTATTCCCCTCTGCCGCTGGGAGAGCATCTCGTAAGAGCCGAGTAACCCCTTGGTGGTAGGGCATCTGTTCCTCGACTGGCTCGCGACCACCAGCATGCGAATCCGACCGCCAAGTGTCATAGACGCATTCTGGTCGACCCGCATGTGGGCCAGACTTACCCCCTCCCTCTCCCATGCCATTAATGCAGCGGATCTAGTGGAGTCTGGGCTCTTGCTCAGGGTCCGCCGAAACCGCAGCATTTTTTCTTCTTCACTCCCCCTCCCCACTCTATCTTCGAGGATGAAACGCATCGACAAAACAAGAGAGGCTCTCTTGTTTTACCGATGTCCATGGGCGATAGTGGCCACTTACCATCAGGTGGACCATCTGCTCGTTTGCACCTTATTCACAATAAAAAAAAACCATAATATGAACCCAAGTAGTACCTTGAACTTGTCAACCAAGGTTTATATTAACATCCTAAGATTAAACTAACTAATAATCATGATTAATTAAAACCCCGGCTTCACACGGTTTCTCTACTATAATATGCATGTATAATAAATATAAACAGTCCTTTAGAATCATTCTATCTATTGGGGGAAATCACATTAAAATCTGTCGCGTACTTTAAAAGATCTAAGCCTACAAACAGCGGAAAGCAACTTTGTTTTATACTAAAATCTTACGAAAACTTTGATGAGTGTGTGTGTTCGTATAAGTGCTAAAATCTGCTAACTTCATTATCCCACTCTGAATATGTAAACTGAGTGATGTAATACGTAACACAAACATATATTCCAAAGTGTTTTAATAACCGAAATGAAAGATAAACAGATCGCGTCCCAGCCTCCAGGCAGGAGGAATTATCTTTAAGCAGTTCTACTAACGCGGTTTTCATTTCATTA
This sequence comes from Limenitis camilla, assembly GCA_905147385.1. Classification (NCBI taxonomy): domain Eukaryota; kingdom Metazoa; phylum Arthropoda; class Insecta; order Lepidoptera; family Nymphalidae; genus Limenitis; species Limenitis camilla. The sequence goes on along the minus strand of LR990236.1, from coordinate 14,596,711 downwards.
TTTTTAGATGCACCTCGCTGCGATGAGATATTTCTAATCGTAATATTCAGCAACTGTACTTTAGAGACAAAGAATTAAAAAGGTCAAATTGATATAAGTAATAAAAGTCTAACGTAGCCAAAAACACAGAATTCTAGAATCTAATTAAAGAAAGCATAAATACAGTCAAAAGAGAGATATAGGAAGTTAAACAAGACAAAGAAAATGGAAAATCAAGAATGAAGAAGAAGGAAGCATCTCTAGTACTATATTATATTCTCAGTAGATGTCGTTACATATATAAGATAAGTGATTGCCAACTATCTCAGTAATAAAGTTGTGAAAGCGAGTTTATCATATCCCAAACAAAGAAACAATTTCGTTCACAAATGTATCAATACGGAAGTTGGAAGTGAAATAACTCATAGAGATTAGGGGCCGTTGTGCATGAGCTATGTGCTTGTGATCATGAATAGTGTTACCATGCTTATTGATTTTATTTAAGACTAACAATTACCATGCTAAAAAAAATTAAAAAATCTCATGCAGGTAAACCTTAAATTACACAATGATAACAAAAAAGTTTAGACAGGCAATTATTCCGAAACCAGAAATGAAAGTAAGGAGATATAGTAGAGTAATTCAGACACTCAAAAGACAAGAACTACAAATACAGACCTAGTGTTTGGCAAAAACTGTGCATATAGACACCTGTAGGTTAAGAAGTACGAACAGAGATTCTGGAAAAGTAAAAACCATATATGCACACACTTAAAGGATAAAAACTACGAATATATACTATTTAGACAAGAACTACGAACACAAACACTATAAAGACAAGAACTACGAACACAGACACTATAATGGCTAGAACTACGAACACAGACACTATAAAGACTAGAACTACGAACACAGACACTATAAAGATTAGAACTACGAACACAGACACTATAAAGACTAGAACTACGAACACAGACACTATAAAGACTAGAACTACGAACACAGACACTATAAAGACTAGAACTACGAACACAGACACTATAAAGACGAGAACTACGAACACAGATACTATAAAGACTAGAATTAAAAACACAGACACTATAAAGACTAGAACTACGAACACAGACACTATAAAGACTAGAACTACGAACACAGACACTATAAAGACTAGAACTACGAACACAGACACTATAAAGACTAGAACTACGAACACAGACACTATAAAGATTAGAACTACGAACACAGACACTATAAAGACTAGAACTACGAACACAGACACTATAAAGACTAGAACTACGAACACAGACACTATAAAGACTAGAACTACGAACACAGACACTATAAAGACTAGAACTACGAACACAGACACTATAAAGACTAGAACTACGAACACAGACACTATAAAGACTAGAACTACGAACACAGACACTATAAAGACTAGAACTACGAACACAGACACTATAAAGACTAGAACTACGAACACAGACACTATAAAGACTAGAACTACGAACACAGACACTATAAAGACTAGAACTACGAACACAGACACTATAAAGACTAGAACTACGAACACAGACACTATAAAGACGAGAACTACGAACACAGATACTATAAAGACTAGAACTACGAACACAGACACTATAAAGACTAGAACTACGAACACAGACACTATAAAGACGAGAACTACGAACACAGATACTATAAAGACTAGAACTACGAACACAGACACTATAAAGAGTAGAACTACGAACACAGACACTATAAAGACTAGAACTACGAACACAGACACTATAAAGAGTAGAACTACGAACACAGACACTATAAAGACTAGAACTACGAACACAGACACTATAAAGACTAGAACTACGAACACAGACACTATAAAGATTAGAACTACGAACACAGACACTATAAAGACTAGAACTACGAACACAGACACTATAAAGACTAGAACTACGAACGCAGACACTATAAAGACTAGAACAAACACAGGCACTATAAAGATTAGAACTACGAACACAGACACTATAAAGACTAGAACTACGAACACAGACACTATAAAGATTAGAACTACGAACACAGACACTATAAAGACTAGAACTACGAACACAGACACTATAAAGACTAGAACTACGAACGCAGACACTATAAAGACTAGAACAAACACAGGCACATAACGATACTTAAATTACGTTAGATTTTTTTTGCAAATAAAAATAATAATAAGAGTTTAATTTCTATATTTTATCCGAATGGAAATGGCAACAATTATGTTTATGAATATTCTCTTAACTTTAGGGCTCTTTTAAACATCGAAATCACTAACAAGACCGTGACATATAGTGCCTTTGTGTAAAAAATAATAAATAAAGTCCATACCATTGTGATAACATATGCACAGTAGTAGTGGGGGTAGTGTTTGCGTAACAGCGATAGTTGAGTTGAGGCCATTCCGTATCGCCACACATAAAACGGTTATTGTTGACAGTAGCTTTTGTTTAGAAAAATGTTATGGAGCTTTACCAAATGTGGTACTAGTATATGAAAAAACCTACCCGGCTTATATATTGTTGCAATGCGGATAAAATTTTTGTTTTTTAAGCTTTTGTGTTTATTAACGCCACGGTAGTGCAATCGCACCTCTAGCTGTTAATCAACAATATTCATCGAATTTAAAGTCTAATAACTTTTAATTTTTTATTCTTTTCCTTTACAGAAACGCATTAAGTATAATTAATATATAATATAATTTTTGAAATTTAATTTGAATTTTCTTCTTTGTTAATTTACCCTTACATTCATTAATTCATAATACGATCTGCTTTTATCTTACATAATCCACATTGAGACAAAAAGAGACAAATTACTATTTAATCGTAAGCGAAGCTATTGCTCGCTAGCTCATCTAACGAATCACGAAAATGTTTTTCAAAAATTGGGTGAAATTTAATGGAAATATTTAAAAATAGTGAAATTGTTGCAAGACTTGGCACAATTTTTACAAACAATATTTTGACGAGAGTAATATTAAAATGATGTCACATTTGTTGTACGACCATGGTATTGAAGTGAGGGTACTCGTAATAATAAAATGATAAAACAAATCGAATGTAACATCAATTGTAATGTCTCTTCATATTTGTTTATAAAACTGAACTAGAGTGGAATCCCATTGGCTTTTATAAAACGTATCTTGATTACCGAAGGGCTTCAACAAACTGTAAGACAATTTTAGCTGGTAGGTATTAGGAGTATTTATCTAAGTAAAAATTTTGTACGTCTATATGTACACGCATCACGAAAAAACTAATGCACGACAGTACGGTCGAGTAAATTTTTATTCATTTAAATTGTGTGTGACAAAACATAATCAGGATCAGGATAATAATGTTTTAGCCCAGCTACAGCGTCGACTAACGTGACGTAACTTTCATAAGTTACTTGATAAACTCAAATGAGGTAAGGATAAATTTTATCAATGCAGTATAAATGGATCTACTTTATCATGCTATTTTTTTCATTGATACATTTTGTACAGTTTTTGATTATTTTAAATTTAAATTGATGAATATTTTTTTATACTGTAATAAAGAATAGAAGATTTAGATGGCTTCGGTACCATTATTTTTTTTTTAAAGACAAGGATATGGAATATCTGAACAATTTTTGAAAAAATGGGATGTGCTGGAGAATTAGCATATTAAATGGCAAAGTTTAAATTAAATAAAAGTTACTACCCGCGAATATAAAGTTATCAAATGTGTTGCTAACTTATCAAACAATGACATTACGTGTCGTATAGTCTGTTCTAGCCCTATTAGTCTATACCGCACTGATTAGCATAGCAATCTGGTATCGACGTGCAGCGCAGTGGCAATTATATGGAATTACTTGCCATTAACTACGTATAATCTCTTGTATATTGGAATATTCCTTTGGGATTCTTTCCACTATTAAATGACAGTATTATAACTTTAAAATAAACCTTTCTACAGGCAAGAATACTGATTAACTGAGTAATCAAAGTAAACTTGTATGATTAAATAATATGACTCTAAATCGAATATCAAGAAAACCTTGTTTTTAAAAACATATTTTTTTAACTTTTAATTTATGTCTATGTTAACGTCTAATTTATAATCAATGAAGAACCGTATGAAAATAGATGTTATATATTGTCTACACGTGCGTATACTTGGAATAAAATAAAAGGAACTACCAGCGAATACTAAGCTATCAACGGCGTTGCCATTTTTAGAGTTTACAGAAAAATGTTTTCCCGTGAAATTTCCCCTGAGGGGGACGGATTATAATACAATTCTCCTCTGCCGCTGGAAGAGCATCTTGAAAGAGCCGAGTAACCCAGCACCCCCATTAGTGGTAGGAAATCTGTTCTTCGACTGTCGTGCAACCACCAGCATGCGTATCTACCCCCTCCCACCCCATTAATATTGTGGTTCCAGTGAATTTTTGGTTCTCGCTCGGGGTCTGCTGAAACCGCAGCATTCTTGTCTTCTCTCCCCCTCCTCTCATCTCTCAAGGCAGCAACACGTGTCTATGGGTAGTCACTTTCCATCAGATGGACCGTCTTGCTTGTGTATCCCTTATCTATAACAAAAACATTAAAAAACACACGATAGAAGTGAAACTTCAGTAAATCGGCAAAAGAATGAGATGAATAAAAATAATAATATAAAATAGTATGTATATTTCTGTCTCATTCTTTCCTACACATTTTTGTATTTGTGTCTCTTACCTGTCGTTTTTTCCGTTGCATCCGGTTTGAAATCACAACGATTCTAAAGAAGTTTCACTTCAAAAAAAATAAACTAAACGTAATTCCACTCTTACAAAAATAATTTCTTTAGGTGTTTATTAAAAGATAATACTTATAACTGAAAGTTTGAAAGGTCCTGACACAAACCATTTTTATTGGAATAAAATATACGTAACATTTGACATATCAGCTTTAGCTTCATTATATAACCGAATGTTTGACCAACAATTATTGGTTATCAAATTGTCTATATGAAATATTCATTTTATAAATGCGTTTGATTTTAATCCACAGCGAGAATTATGTGTTATATTTGTGTGGGTAGTTTTGATACTGCTACTCTTTTACTGCTAGTTTAAAATTATCAATTATCGTCATTTCATTAGAGGCGTTTATTCAAGGATAAATGTTATCATATACAATTATCAATATATACCGGATCAGTATAGACAGTATTAGTATTCGCGGATAAGTAGTTCCTTTTAGTTTACTTCAATTATAACCAAATAAAGACAATATATAACCTAGAACAGAGCCTTGTATTTACTGGAAGAGGTATTAAATCTACCGGTATCATTCTTTTCTCGTTCTTCGATATATTTCGATTATTAATTATCAGATTATTATAGACAAAATTTTGATAATTATTATCTTTACATAGTATAAATGGGTCAGTAAGTATAAGATCAGTATTATTAGAAATAATGTTCAGGTATGATTTAAATGCACGAATTATCATTAAATAACTTTAGACAAAATTTTAAGGATCACTTAATAGTGACCCTTATAGATAAATTGTTTAAATGGGTTGGTAATTATCAGAAAAATAAGGATAGTGTTATTACATTACAATCAATCAATTTTTCTGAAGATAATTACACAAGTCAACAAGTATCTGTTATTTAATGACTATTGTCTGAGTGTTTACATTGAAAAATAACCAAAAACTCAATTTATGAAGAAATAAGTTTGCTGTTATGTTTTATATTGATAATTAAGTTTTAAAGTTCTTAGTGGAGAGTAAAATAACACAAAATGGCGACAAGTCGCGCATTCTATTGTATTGAGTGTGTGTATTACAAACTGTAGCAACTACTTTTGTATATGAAGAAATCAACATTTGACATTTTGTTGTCAGACTCAAAATCCGTGTTGACCGCTGTTATTTATTATCAACGGTCGATTTATCGAAGACAGTATTTTTAGGATCAATGTTATCAATATCAATATATTATAATATTATCGATAAATGAATCATCAAATCAGTAAAGAAAGTATTTCCCCTAAACTAGTATTGTCTGACAAGTTTCTCAAACGAATTTATCGAGTAATAGTAAAGTTAGAAATATCTGGAATAGTTTCCAAAGTTGGCTCAGTAATGAAATTGTTAGTCAGGTCTGTTATCGTAAATGTAAATTATATGACAAAATGGAGTTTATTACTTCTACCAGAACTATTTATCATTTCTATTTGAATGTAAATTGGTTTGTTCTAGTGTTTTGATTTATATGACGATTAATTATTTTGTATCCTAACGATGAAAAAGAGTATTGTTCGAACTATGGAAACAAAATAGTTATATGTCGGTACGTATGTTAGGTTAGGATAATATTTAATCACTTGTGTCAACACAACTCAACGACTCTTGTTCGCTTTTGATTGGCCGGCAATTCCTTTTACTATTATCCCCCCATGAAGGGATGCTCCTAATACTGTTACATCAATTTATATTACCTTTCTCGGCGTTAATTTAATCCAATGAGTAATCTCTCTGAGTGGTCATTATCTAAAGCGGTGCTAGTGAAAGTGTACTTTAATACCCACACTGCTAAAGTTAGAACCACTACAAATTCGACGTTTTTCCATTCATTTTGTTCCTGTATCATCAAGACTTGTCTATTACTCAATTTTCTTAATTAATTAGAAAGTATTTCTAATAGAATGTTATTAAGAGCAGCAGTTCTAATTTAGCAGTAAGGGTTCTGCTGCTAAAGTCTGTCCCTATAGATCTGAAGCAGTCTGGCAAGTTGAACATTGTCTAAAATACTTTAAGTAGTATCGCGTACCTTTCATCTAGGTTGTAAGCCCCAGGTGTTGCTACTTCTATATAAAATAACTTCTTTTATCTTTTTTTAAAACACTTTGTAAAACTAAGTATAAGATGGAATATATCTAACATTTAGTGCATTAGCAGTATTACATGTGTTGTCTGCTTTATCTCTAGTTTATTACTTGGCCAGTCATCATAATAGTCTTAAGCTCGTTACAAATAACATTAGTCTACTATTACTCTACTAATATTATATAGAAGAGATAAGTTTAATGTAATATTTAAAGTTCTATGTATAGAAGTTATGAAACTTGAATATTTTTCAATCTTTAATATCTTATATATTATATTTCAATACATATAACCCATAGGTCACAAATTCCTTGTTGTACTTCAAAAACGAACTGCCATTTTATTTTATTTGTTAGAGGATCAATAATGATATTGTCACTGATTAAAGTAGTTGCCATTTTTTATCTTTTTGTAAGTGAACAAATTGTGATTTCATTTAACATTAAAAACGTTTTCGGACTTGAATACTGTTACAATAACTAAAATCATTAACATTCTGAAGTTTGTGATTCTTTTAGAAACAGCCGCCATTATGATTTTTTAATGGAGCGATTGAGTTCAAAATCAAAATCATTAACATAAATTATTAATATAATCGGAGTCAGAGATGTATTCAAAACACTAAAAAGGCTATATTGAATGCATTATAGGGTAAACGAATTCAACAATTATACATTACCCTAATCAGAGAGACGTAGCGCCAGTTACACAACCCCATTTTTCCAGTTTCACTAGCACCACTTCAGACTAAGTTCACTTAAAAAGATTACTCAATAATGAAATATAAAAGGACGGAACAGTAGTAGGAGCACCTCTCCACCGGTGGGGATAATAGTGAGTTACAATATGAAAACGCAATTGATATTAAATACTACCCGCAAGTGATTAAATATTACCCTAACCTAACTTACGCAACCACATATACTTCAGTTTAAATATTAATTCTCGATATATTGTTGCGAAGTAATTAGAAACGATAATAAACATATTTTATCACCATCCCGCAGGAACTAAAAATTTTCCGTTATAAAAATTAGCTTATATATTATCTAGGCTATAAAGTATCTGTGAGACAAATTTCATTGAAATCAATTCAGCAGATTTTGCGTGATTGAGTAACAAAAATCCAGACATTTTAAGATACAAACTTTCATGTTTATAATATTAGTAACAGCAGTGTTCTTAATAGTTGAGTTAATTCGATTTCCGTCCACCATCTTTATTTCTGTCACATCAGAGCAACCTTACCCGTTCCCTCCTATTGCATTAAACCTGCGGGTCTATTGAACTTTGGGCTCTTGCTTAGGGTCAACTGAAACCGCAACATTTTTCTCTTCTCTTCGAGGTGGCAACGTAATGCTACTGTCACTTACCATTAGGTGGGCTGTTTGCTCGTTTGCGTCTGCTCTACCATAAAAAAGTAAATAAATTAGCTAAAGGAAAGTTCACTACATTCCTCATTAAAATGCAAGGTACGAAAATTAGTAGGAGTTAATTAAAATATTGATATAATTATAAGTTCAGGAAGCCGCACGAGTGTGACGGCGAACATGTTTTGAATGTAAAGTTGAAAGTTACATGAAATTGTCTCATATAAGTTTGTTAGGAAATGGCTCGTAAAAACTTACGACGGTATTTATGTTCTCAACTACTGCACTAAAATAACTTTACTAGTTATCAAGATATTTTGATTGGCTCGTAATACGTGTATACATGTGCTGTTCTGCTGCTTCTGTTGCTATATTGTGACGATATCAAAAATGATGATTGACATTGCGAAAGTTAGTCTGGTTGTCTGCCTTTCACGCTTTAACCACTGAACCGATTTTGATAGAATTTCGTACAGGGATAGACTACAGCTTGGGGTAGGCTATAAGCTACATTTTATCGCTAAAAATGGCTTGAAGGGGTTGAAATAGGGGATGAAGTGCATGTCCAGCTGTGTGACCGTTTATGGTTTTGGGAATTAAAACACGTGGTAAATTACTTGGTAATGACATTCACAACAAGGCTGCGTTTCCACCAGAGATGTGCGAGGATGTGTAGCGAGGGATGTGTTTGTTAAAAACCAATAAAATCCCTCCATTTACCTACCATCACTCAGTGTGTCAAATGAAGCGATTATATTGGCTCTAAACAAACACATCCCTTGATACACATCCTCGCACATCTTTGGCGTAATGCTGCGTGACAAATAAAGCAATTCTATTGGTTTTTAAGAACACATCCCACGCTTGCACATCTCTGGTGGAAACGTGGAATACTTTGGTATTTCCAACTTGATAATAATTATTACAAAAATCAATGACTTGAATGTTTAACGGAATACTAATAGAAGAGAGGTGGGGGGTAGTTAACATAAAGCACAGTACTCAACACGCAATACATCAAGCGATTAGTGGTGTACATAGATCTAGTGTGTAACTTGTGCCATTGATTGTACGATGTTCGGATTCAATTGAGCTGACCTGAATGTTAGTCTATATAAACGGTTCTTGTTTTGTGACTGGCTGACTCACATTGTAATTGGATATTAATGACAACACTCTTGATTTGATGATGAGACTAAGCTAGCTAAGCTTATATTATTAATATTTTGGACAGTGGAAACTCAGTTACACAATCTCCCACTAACAGACTAACTCACTCTCTCAGGTAAGCTCATTATTACACAAAATCGTCTTTGCGGATAACTCCCATTTATCATACGTGATTCTTGAATTTTTCTGAAAAAAAAGCAGACAATGTTAGTCCAGGTTATAAAGAATCTGTAGGTCAAATTTCATGCAAATTAATTCAGCCGTTTTTTTGTAACAAACATTCAAACATCAGTCAGCAACACCGTTGATAATTTTATATGTGCGGGTAGTACTTTTTATTTTATACAAAGATTGATAACCTTTGCTCGCGAGGATAACCTTTGCTCGCGAGCTCGCCTGGTGACCATTATGGCTGTCGTGATGCTGGGTCTTCAATAAGGTTTGGAGTAATTTTTAATGTTTTTTACTCCATTTCTGTTTTGAGCTCCAATGTTATTTAGTAAGGTTACATAATGTTTGTTGTTTGGTATTGGCTAGCCTCAGTCCCAGGCAACATGCCTCAGGCTCTAAGCTGGCTCGTTTAAGGGAATTCTGGCGGAAGCTTTTAGGCTATCGAGTGCATTTTATGAGAGCTACGACACAAAAACACGATTTATTCAAGTTACACTATTTATTTACATTGAAACCTTCTGTTTTATCTATATCTATACTAATATTATAAAGAGGAAAGATTTGTATTTTTGTATGTAACGAATAAACATAAAAACTACTGGACCGATTTCAAAAATTCTTTTACCATTAGAAAGCTACATTATCCCTGAGTAACATAGGCTATATTTATTACAAGAAAAAATTAGAGAAACCCAGAAATTCTCACTAAAACCAACACAAGGTGCAAAAAAAATTAGCCATAAAATATCTTTCATTGCATGCGCTGCGAAAAGTATGATGATGATAGAACAAAAAAATGTTTTACAATATTATAGAACGAATCAATATCTACAAAAAACTCCGCGAGACCTTATGTCCAACTATTTTAGTTAAGTCACTATAACTACTTTTTTACATTTTAAAAGTTGATGGAAATGCCTATTAAAATCAGACCATGTTTTCCATAACTTTGTATTAATTCTTATCCAAATAAATTATTTCGTAATGAAGACTGTTTCAATACCTGTTAATAACTTTTTGAATTATTGAAATCGGACATTCCAGTCAAAAGATATTACGAAATAAAAATATCAAGATAAATAAAAAATAATCCCAGACGGGCCGCCGGCGCGGTGTGGTGTGAGTGCCTCGCAGCGCAGCGAGTAACGCGGCGATAGAGGGAGCGACAGAATGCGGGAGCCAAAATGTTAAAAAAAAATTATCCACCCGTGCGAAGCCGGGACGGGCCTCTAGTAATGGATATTTTTGTACTTAGCAACACTGATATTACCTTCACCGACTCAATAATTTATGATTCATCCGCAGTTTGACTATTAGTTTCGTGCAGTGAATACTGACTTACATGGTTCTTTGGTATTTTTAGTTAAACAATAGCAAAATAAACGTTCGATAGCTATAAACCTGCTCTAGAATCTCAATCTCCAGGCACGGCTTGTTATTTACAGATCGATGTGAAAGGATGATGACATGAGAGAACTACAATTTATTTATTATAACAATAAAAAAATAAAGTTTTAAAAACTTTATTAAAGTTTTATCCTTTTTAGACCACTTTTTTACGTAGTCGGGTTATAGTTTTTAAAACTTTATTTTTTTATTTTATAGTTTTCCGTTTCTCGTCTTATAGTCTTATATTGTAACGTAATGTTGGTTTTATTTGCTTAAACGAGTGAATAACTTCAACGATAGGACCGTGCGGTCTATATGACCGCATTTTAAACATATATGTTGACATAAACAATAACATATATGTCGGGGATTTCATTGATGATGAGAAGGAAGGAGGTTGAGAGGAATATTAGGGAACACTAAAAGGGTTGATGATATCTAACGGAATATTGGGTAAACGCAACGTAGATACTCCTATTGAACCGATAAATGATCAAATATGATCTCTAACAATTACGAGAGAAACCTAAGCAGTGCCTTGGACTTGTGACCAAGGTGTAGGCTTAAAGAGCTCCTTTAAGTAATTACAACACTCGCCTCCACTGCTAGGCTCTCTATTTAAACCTAAGGTTAATCGCACATAAACCTAACCTAACACAAGACGAGGTAATTACATTGTAAGGTACTCACGTGACCTTGATCGGACAGCACTCCTAGCATAACACAACACTATCACTATTCAGACACTACTTCACTTCTTGAGAGACCGCGCACGACTAAGACTTCAGTCAAACTGTCGATGGCATATAAAGGGTCGAGGGTCGAGACTGTCAAAATAACGGAAGTGACTACTACCCTACTCCAACGCCATAGACACCGATAACGATTCGATTATTCGATAGTCTTTTACTATTCTCCGACATATATTTACTTATTTGTAATGTATTCATTAAGATCTTTCTTTTGATACCATTCACGTGATAATCAGTTCAGTTTAATTTTTTTCAAAATTAGAATCTGAGGTATAAATTCCGTCATAAAAAAAAATCATAAAATTTATATAGCATATGTCACCCGCGTCATTATTACGAATCTATTAACACCTCATTTATTAAAATTGGTTCAGTAGTTTAGGCGCTAGAGTGGCAAAATCATTACCCTTCCTTTAGGCTTTATTGTGTTTTATTTAAGTCCCTTTATCTTATGAAAAGAGATGCAAATTATATTTATCCCTTCCTTACCTGATCATTGGATTTTCCTTTCTTATTACATATTATTCGAATGAATCTATTTAGATGAAATTTTGTACAAAGATAGCCTAAAGCTTGAGAAAGGACATACGCGATGTTATATCATGCGAAATAAGGTATGAAGGGCTTGAAATAGGGAATGAAAGTTTGTATAAGAGTTCGTCATATATATTATTACATCTGGACGAAGCCGCTGTAGAATGAATAATATTATATAGTTTTGAATTCGTTGTTTTTACCCGACTACGGCGAAGCCAAAAGGAAAGGTTATGATTTTGGCAGTCTATGTATGTATGTTTGTATGTTCCACTCTAGCGCCTAAACTACTGAACCAATTTTCATGAGTGAGGTGTCAATAGGTTGTCAATTGAATGGCGCGGGTGACATGGGCTATAAAAATTTTATGATTTTTTTTAATGACGGAATTTAAACCTCAGATTCTAACTTCGAAAAAAATTAAACTGGGCTGATTCTTACGTGTTTGATGTCAAAAGAAAGTTCTTGACGAGCACATTACAAATATGTATATATATCTTATTGTTTAAGTCAACATATATGTTTAAAATGCGGTCGTATAGTTCGCGCGGCCCTGTCGGTGCAGTTATTCACTCGTTTAAACAAATAAAAGCCAACAATTACGTTATAATATTAGATTATAAAAGTTTTCTCGATCGGGAAACGGAAAATTATTAAATAAAAAAATAAATTTTATAAAACTATAACCCGACTACGTCATAAAGTGGTCTGAAAAGGACGAAACAAGAAAATACGGTATAAAAATGGTCAAGTTAGAACCGTGGTCGCACCCATGTATACCTACTATGTCCGTTTCATGGTAGTGTTCCTCTAATCATATATATAATCATATTAGGTATACATGGGTGCGACCACGGTTCTACCTTGACCATTTTTATACCGTATTTTCTTGTTTCGTCCTTTTCAGACCACTTTTTTATTATCATAGAAACTAACGCGGTAATTAGACATTTTAACGCTTTATAAGACGGTAAGACTTACGTATTATTCTGGTCACAGTTTCAGTCAATGCGGTTGAATCTATAGTCAAAATTCTATAACCTTGTTGTTATTGTAAAATGTAGGTCGCAGTGAGCTCAATAATATCATAGTATGTAATGAAACGATAATAAATGCAAATTGCGCCGAACGAGATAAAAATAACAAGAGCGGAAATCGAATATAAATCTGCGGAGATCCGCTGAGATTTAGAACTCTTTCGCACGAGATATAAAAATATTTGTTGTTTTTTTTAAAATAAGAAATATTTTTTTTTATAAGAAGCCGAAAAGCTTAGTTTATATAATTCTAGAGTAAATAAATCCTAAGAGTACAAGAAAAATAATAATATAAAATCAGTTTGAAGTACACTATGTATAAGACGTTTAAATAAGTTGATTTACTATTAAGAGTTTGGGAGCTATATAGCGCAGTAACACTCAAACGAGAATATTAAAACATGTAATCAAGATGGAAAAGGAGCAGGTTTAAAAAGCTCTTTTATAATATACCAACTAATATATCATACATACTATATATACACGCATATGTATTTATATAAACACACACCCACACCCTGCGATACAGAGTTGCATATAATTATAATTTTTTATTTTATTTTTGTTTCTTTCAAATGGTAATGTTAATTGTTTTTTTTTTGTCTTGCTTAAGTTAGTCTTAAGTCTTGTTTTACTTTTTTTTCTTTTTAATTTACCTTCAGTGTTCTAATTGTGCCACTAGCTTAGGGGTGAGGGCCTGGTTGTCTGTCACACAGGTAACCCTAGTACAGCATCCAGTCTCTCACAAACATTATTTGCATACTTTTGTACTACTCGATATAATTGTTCATCTAAAATAAGTTTTGTTTGTGAAAGAAGAAAATAAATGAAAAAAGCACTCGTGCGAATAACAAGTTGGTGAGCTTTGCGTCAAGTGAATATTTAAAAATGTATTACAATTATTTATATTCATAGAGCGCAGTCCAGGGAGTGGGGACGTCTCTCTAGAGGTTTGTCTTTACTTTGATGATTCAAAGTATTTGTTATTCGGCTTCCTGGCCATTTCTTATAATGTTACATTGCTTTTCTTTTATATTACTCTAAAAATAACAGGTTTAGTAAGCCTACGGCATCCCTCAGCGTATAAACCTTGTGAAAATGTTATGGTTATGATGGTATTTGAAATTATTCAACTAGTCAGAGAAAATTGTATATTGTAAATAACATAAATTAGCGTGTTACCTAAGTTGATTAAGCGTTCAATAGGTGTGCGCTGTGCTAAGATATTAGTAACATACATAACATAAATATCATCTTCAATTTATAATAGACATTTATTAAACTAAAATATCACCCCTTTATACCTTTTTAAATAAAATAATATTTGCTACGAAAATATGAGCTACCACGCTGCTTCAGTGCTACGCGGTCGCTATAGTGATACGCACTCACTACTTTGCTACATTGTCCCTAAACTCTTGTGACATCACCCCACTTTTACACAGCTACGACATAACTAAACTGCTATCTCACCACTATTCAGCTACTTCGCAACTACAATGTTACACTACAAATACACTGCTACACCGCAACTGCCCTGCGGCGACGCAACTAATCTGCTATCTCACCACTATTCAGCTACTTCGCAACTACAATGTTACACTACAAATACACTGCTACGCCGCAACTACACTGCTACGCCACAACTGCCCTGCGGTGACACAACTGCACTGCTATCTCGCCACTATTCTGCTACTTCGCAATTACAATGTTAGGCTACAACTACACTGCTACGCCGCAACTGCCCTGCGGCGACACAACTACACTGCTATCTCGCCACTATTCAGCTACTTCGCAACTACAATGTTACACTACAAATACACTGCTACACCGCAACTGCCCTGCGGCGACGCAACTAATCTGCTATCTCACCACTATTCAGCTACTTCGCAACTACAATGTTACACTACAAATACACTGCTACACCGCAACTGCCCTGCGGCGACGCAACTAATCTGCTATCTCACCACTATTCAGCTACTTTGCAACTACAATGTTAGGCTACAACTACACTGCTACGCCGCAACTGCCCTGCGGCGACACAACTACACTGCTATCTCACGACTATTCAGCTACTTCGCAACTACAATATTACACTACAAATACACTGCTACGCCGCAACTGCCCTGCGGCGACACAACTACACTGCTATCTCACGACTATTCAGCTACTTCGCAACTACAATGTTACACTACAAATACACTGCTACGCCGCAACTACACTGCTACGCCACAACTGCCCTGCGGTGACACAACTGCACTGCTATCTCGCTACTATTCTGCTACTTCGCAATTACAATGTTAGGCTACAACTACACTGCTACGCCGCAACTGCCCTGCGGCGACACAACTACACTGCTATCTCACCACTATTCAGCTACTTCGCAACTACAATATTACACTACAAATACACTGCTACGCCGCAACTGCCCTGCGGCGACACAACTACACTGCTATCTCGCCACTATTCAGCTACTTCGCAACTACAATGTTACACTACAAATACACTGCTACGCCGCAACTGCCCTGCGGCGACACAACTACACTGCTATCTCGCCACTATTCTGCTACTTCGCAACTACAACATTACACTACAAATACACTGCTACGCTGCAACTACACTGCTACGATGCATCTAAAATGCTTCGCCACAACTACAATGCTATGCTACAATTACACTGCTACGTCGCAAATATGCTGTGGCGACGCAATTGCACGGCTATCCCGCAACTACATTGCTACGCCGCGTGGCTGACGTAGCTTAAGTAAGCTACGTCAGTTTTTACACCAATATATAAAACTGAAGCAACTTCAGGTGCTATTAACTATAAAAAAGCAGTTGCTTTCTTACATTTACTTGGTTACGGAATTTGGAAATAATAATTTACAGTTTCTAAGCATATTGCGAATAAATTTTATAATCGTATTTGCACGTTCGGTAATAACGTTTGTACCATACATAAATTTAGTACGTGGATATTAACATCCTCGGGACAAAAAGTTGGGAGAATATCGTTTCAATATATATTTCTTTTTTTAATATTGGTAAGTAACCTATAATAAAATGGACGCCGGGTCTTCTTCCATACAAATATCAAGAGAAGTACACCCACATAGATACACATTTTCGTTTGTTTTGCAGGAAATATAGATATTTGTACAGCGAAGTAGTACAAAGTTACATATACCTCGGCTCTACTATCCCGAACATAGGAGGATGTGAAGTAGAAATCAGACGACGATGTGCTATCACAAGGTCGGCAGTAGAACGACTTGGAAAGATTTGGAAGGACCGACGTATAATCAAGAATACAAAGGTTCGACTCATAAAATGTCTGGTTTTTCCAATATTTTTTTATGGAGCATACTTGGTCTCTCAAGATGCAAGATCGACGAAAGGTCGATGCTATAGAGATGTAGTGTTGGAGACGGCTTCTGTGAATACCGTGGACAGCAAACAACAATTCTGTAGTCAAAGAACTTCACATAAAAAAGAGACTTTCGTCGACTGTGCAATTGCGAATACTAAAGTTCTTTGAGTACATCTCTAGAAACGAGAAATAGTTGGAAAGACTTATAGTGCAGGGCCAAGTGGAAGGTAAGAGATCACGTGGTCGTTCATCAACACGCTGGACCGACCTTATTTCTAAGACCACAGAATCAATCGTGGTAGTGTGCTCGCAACGCTATTAACCCAGGAGAAGGTCGACGATTGTGAGAACTTCCCCCCGTGCTTACATAAACATGCATGGTGCATTCATTTACCTCCCTCCTCATTCTGAGCAAAAATATTCACGTTTTGATGTTCGTTTACTTTTATTGTTGACCCAATTAATCACCATGGCATCAGAAATAACCAAAGAAAGGACCCTTTAATGCTTGTACCCAACTTTACATACATGTATAATGTATATGAGGATATAGTTTATCCTTTGTGTATGAACTAGCAAGTGTTTAGTTAATAGTTTAATATTAATCCGGACCCGTCACGGAGATGGATGAAAACGCAATGTTTAATTACAGGGTGGATTATTACATTATATATTTCTCATACAATAAGATAGCAACACTATTCTTGTAACACAAAGAAAGTCCTTGAACCTGCACCTGAGTCACAAGCCCCGATTTTTGATTACAATGTATTGCTCTACAGTATTACAATATTTACTTATATAGGCAATATATAATATAGTGTCTGTGGCGTGTGACTCAAGTATAGGTTTACAAGGTCTTTTTACATTACTATAAAACTCTACATTACCTAACATTTAACTTTAATTAATAACTGTTACTAAAATTTGTCATTAAAAATTGTCGATAAAGAGGCGATTTATTTTCTAATAAACCAATACTAAACTTTATTTTATATCTCCTTAACATCTCCACAAACCATAAACCCCATAAAAGAAACCATTGACCAAAACAGTTTGGCAGAAATAAAAGTGCCCTGTAAATGACTTCGGACAGAAGGCAATTGCTTCAAGAGTGATTGAGCCCATAACTGCCACATACACTACACTACATGTATATAAACTACAGTTCAAATATTTATATTTAGTTAGTTACAGTAGATAACTTCATATTCGCGGGTAGTTTCTTTTATTTTATTTCAAGTATACCCACGTGTAGACAATATTCCTCGCATTGAGGTGGAAGAAAAGAGAAAAAGCTGGTGTCTGAAATCGAGACCTCTCTGAATGGGGTAGACATAATCTTGTCCAATTTAGCCCTATAAAGACACAGGTTTGCGGGTTTACCGCAAAAACCTTTATTATAGAGCCCAAACTCCAGAACATTCCCTTTCATACCAACGATAATATTGGGATCCTTGGTGTCATCCTTGGAGGTCAAATTTCGGGGTCCAAAGAGCAAAGCCCAACTGGCTTCTAAAAAACTGGTCGTACCAAACGAGCTGTTCGCATAGTCGAGGATCCCGAACTCACAGACGGTTTAGACAAACTTAGTCCCGGGGAGACATCGAATCTCTGTGTGTTCTCTACCGTCTCTACAATGGGGAATGTTCACAGGAATTGTTCAAGTAAGTGCCCCCGACACTTTTCCGCCATCACACTCTACGCCGCTGGGACAGATTCCATCCACACCACTTGGATGCTTGGCATACCAGCAATGTACGTGCGTCTAGATCATTCCTCCCACGCACGTGCAGGCTGTGGAATAATCTGTCACCAGAGGATTTCCCAGAGTGCTTTAATATGGAGGTATTTACACGCCGAGTATACAGGTTCCAGGTTTGAGTCAGTCTGTCACGAGTGTTCACTCTGTGAACATTAAAGCACCAAGTCTAATAGTGTAGTTTAGTTTAATGAAGTGGTGCTAGATTCTTCCGTTATCGGAATATCTGGTGGCGAGATCGAGCAGGACTTTATATATGGAACCGTTTAAATCTGCACAAGGGTTTCCAGCCCCAGGCATTGCCCTGATATACGAAAGTATAAGCTACTTGTCACTAAAAAAGACAATGTGATATCACGTCGAGCAAAAAATTAGTACTGCCATACAAAATTGACAGTTCCACACGTGATGACGTCACTCAAGATGTCATGACAATTCTGAACGTTTTTAAAGTAAAAACATGTTTGTATGTTTGTTACTTAACAGAAGTACAAAACTTCGAGCAGATACTAGACATTAGAGGCACATAACATTGAGGTCATAGTAAACAATTTTGAGAAGCCTCAGGGAAGCGAGGGCGGGTCGGCTCGCACAATAAACACGAGCACACATTTAGCCACAACTCAGCGCCTTATCTTGAACGAACCTCTATACAGTGGGTGTAATGGTTCTGTACAAAATGTTATTGCTGATTCTGTGCTATACATTGCGTGTTTCGTATCTTGCTAAAATTTCTGTATATATTTACATTATCACTACACAGTTTTACGTGATGTTTATCATCATAAGAAAGAAGCTGAGTAGTGCTTGGACCTTGAGATTTACGAGCAGGCATAATGAGTAATTTATTATTTAAATATAAAATCTAACCTTCACTACTCGACTCTTTATCCAATATCTAACCGAACCAATAGTATTAATATTCACGTTATAGTTAATTATCATAGAATGAGAGAGGAATTGAAATACATTTATTATATCTGCCACTTTCACTACATTTATTATATCTGTGAACTTTAAACGGGGCGTCGACGTGTTCTGGCCTATAATCCGAGCGCTTATCGACTGCGCTTGCAGCTCCCCTAGTGTACCGCACTCCGTATCACAGACCCGCAAGGCCTTGCAGGGTCAATGAGCTCTTCAACAAAATTGTAACACTCTCCTCCATTGTCCACGTTCTCTGTCTAAGCTTAGCGTTAGACTTACATAATTGGCTAACTTTGACTTTGAAAATAAAAAAGAAATATTATAGAGGATGAAATAGCCACTTAATGACATTTAAATGACCATATCTATGTTACCCGGAAAGGGAATCGGTTTAAAAGTTTTTGAGTCTATTTGCAACAAACAATTACACAAAAGTACAAACAATCAAATCTTTCCTCTTTTTATACAACAGAGGATTATTGTCAAAGAAAAAATGTTACAACATCTCTCTTTTTAAAATATTAATTAAATAACTGATACACACATATGCTAAAAGTAAATATGGCCATAATAGATATAAATTAAAAATAGAAAAATAAATTAAAACCCTCAATGTATACGCCATCAGTTATATACCCGTTGAGTTATAGAGGAATATATTCATCCGTTTACCAAACACAATTCATTTGAGCGTTTATTTTATAACAAAATAAAACATTATTGAGCTATAGACTAAATCTACATTCATAATCTAGATTACAAATATATTAACAAAGTTATGTATTTGTGTGTTTTAAGCAATTAAATATCACTTGCTTTAACGGTGAAGGAAAACATCGTGAGGAAACCTGCACTCCTGAGAGTTCCCTAAAGGTTCTCAAAGGTGTGTGAAGTCTGCCAACCCGCACTGGACCAGCGTAGTTGACTTTGGCCTACCCTCTCCTCATTCTGAGGAGGAGACCCGGCTCAGCAGTGGGCCATTGATGGGTTGTGATGATGATGACTTTAAATGGAGACTGGTTCGTTATTATATATATTATTACTATCCCGTAGGAACTATGAATATTTCGGGGATAAAAAGTGTCGCTGTTCTAAATTTCATAGAAATCCATTCAGCTGTTTGCGTGGGATTGTGAAACTTCCAAATATACAAATATTCACATTTATAATATTAGTAAAGATAAATACAAATGTGGGTCAGTACGTATCCTACTGACTGCGCCAAGTAACATATGATGGATGTTGATTAAACAGGCGCTCACTAGTCTCAAGAATTGGAAATATCTATCCAAGAATATATATCAAGAATTAAAATATTAAATTTTTATTAAAGAAAACATATAAAATTTGTTAGGTGAGCGTCAGTTGTTTGTATCCTACCGCCTGTGCCATGAAATACTTGATGGATGATTAACAAAACTGTATTTCTTCAGTAATAAAACCGTAAGGTCATTAACGGCGTGATTTGAAAGGTACTGTCCTATACCTACAAAAATATTATAAAATATGTTCCCATTATATTATAACGAAAGTTTAATTGATTGAAATTCGATTTCAAAACATTTGTTTATATATACGAACTTTAAAGCATATCCTACCGACTGCGCCATGTAATATATGATCAATTAAATAGTGAAAATACAGTTTTAATTTTACTGCAAGCATACATACTAATTTAGCATTATTAGAGTAAATCTTTCTTGGTGAGGAGTTTCAACGCGTATCCTACCGACTGCGCCATATAATGTTTGATAGACGATACTTTTGTTTGTCATTAAGAGAATTTTCGTACAAGATACTATTGTTGTAGACTGAAAAAATATAATAATATAATGTTTCTAGGCCTTTTGTATTATGATTCATTTTTCCACTCAATTTAATATTAAATTCCCTCTAAGAGGTCTCAGACAGGCAGACGGGCCGATAATTGTAAACGCTTTTACGTGGAGTACTCGTGATATTGTAAAGATAAAACCTTTGTAGCTGTCTATTGATATCTTTTATTCTTTAGGATACATTTTATACATTACTTGTCCTCTCTTCATTGAGGTGTATTCAAATCGTTCAATTAATCACAGAGGCCGTTTAAGTATTATGTAAGCTATTTTTTTGGAATTATCAATCATCGTGCCCCCTATGTCAGCGAAAGTAACCCATACCCTCCCATGCACGTTTTCACGCTTTTATCGCTAACGTTATTACCATGCAGAAACCCCAATGTCATCAATAACAAGAAAAGCAAGGACACCCTCAATAGTATATAAACAACTTTCCAATTGATTTGAAGCAGTAAGTCACATGATTTCACATAGTTCACGTTGTGTATGGTTTCTCAATCATGTTCAAGGATGTCCCTAAACCTGCTCCTGGGCTACAATCCCCAAGCACTGCTTAGGTTTCTAAGTCATCCACAAAAAAAGTCGTGGTATTGCTGATATTATCGGAAATGAATAACCAATCTCAATCCATAATTCGTTGATTAAAAAGAGCGATTACGTTAAAGAAAAAATTAAAAAAAGCTAAAAAGATTAGCAAACTTAGACCCCAAGCCTTAGTCGATGTCATGTGTTAGGCTGAGTTTCCACCAGAACTGAGCGAGGATGTGTAGCAAGGGATGTGTTTGTTAAGAACCGATAGAATCGCTTTATTCGCCACACTCTAAGCAAGGAATCTTACTGTACTTATCTTAAAGCTATTCTATTTTAAATGAGCTGTGCCTTTCACAATAAATATACAATTTCATAAAACATATTCATTTAAATGTTTCATCATAAAAATGACAATATGCAAACATGATGTTTTCATTATTTGCAAACGTTAAATGTGAAGTAAAAAATAATATTTCCTCAAAGCAACATTTAAATACCCGCCTTTTGAGTTTGAACGCTCAACAAATGTTAATTAAAGGAACGAGAGGTACGCTAATGAAATACCAAGTATTATACACGACTAGTTGTTGTGTACGGCTTCACCTGCTTCTACCAAATAATAGTCTAAAATATTACCTAAAAGCAAAGCCTAGGTACTGCTTTCTAGTGCGCGTTTACGAAGCACGCTTTCGTTCCTCAGTATTGATGATAGAACAAAAAAATGTTTTACAATATTATAGAACGTATCAATATCTACAAAAAACTCCGCGAGACCATATGTCCAACTATTGTAGTTAAGTCACTATAACTACTTTTTTACATTTTAAAAGTTGATAAAAATGCCTATTAAAATCAGACCATGTTTTCCATAACTTTGTATTAATTCTTATCCAAATAAATTATTTCGTAATGAAGACTGTTTCAATACCTGTTAATTACTTTTTGAATTATTGAAATCGGACATTCCAGTCAAAAGATATTACGAAATAAAAATATCAAGATAAATAAAAAATAATCCCAGACGGGCCGCCGGCGCGGTGTGAGTGCCTCGCAGCGCAGCGAGTAACGCGACGATAGAGGGAGCGACAGAATGCGGGAGCCCCAATGTTAAAAAAAAATATCCACCCGTGCGAAGCCGGGACGGGCCCCAAGTAATATATATTTATCATTTGGTTGTCTATATTTGTTAGTTTATATAGTGCATGCATATAAGTAGTGTGTTTAAAGTATATGTAGTATAAGTATTTTAAGTATATAAGTATTTATTTTCCAAAGCAATATATTTGTTTATATTTAAATCTTTAGCACTTGCCCGTTATGATATACCAATTCCTTCCCAGAAGGTTACCTGGAAGAGATTGCTTTAGCAATAAGGCCGCCTTTGCATGCGTTTTAAGTTTTTAGCTTATATTACTTGTTCTATTTTATTTTATTAACTTTTATGTGTGCATTAAAGATTTTTATCTAAAAATTTAACATACCATTACGATAGGCAATATCCATTTTAAGAAATTACTGGTCAACTTTACCTCTAATTCTTCGGTCACGGTTTTTATAGAAATACCCTCAGGTATTTCTATAAAAAAATAGAGAATACTAGTCAATAAATAATTACATTTGAAAAATTAATATACTATTGAACATTCATTCAGCTTGATAGTAGACTAGTTGTAGACGTCCGCTCCAGTCTACGTATTATACACAAATGACCAAACTTCTACTCTCATAATATATTTATAGTACCCACGTAGTTAAGACAACACAATATGTATGCATATACAATACAGCCTATTTATTTAATTAATTATTTCATATTATCTTTTGAATCAATAAACACTTGCACCTGGAGACGTCCGCACAGGTTTTCGACTCATTCACAGTTGGCGATCCTCATACCCTCGAAGTATATTTATGGTAATGAATGTTTCAGAACGAATCATGTGAGTGAAAGAGTAAGATAGTAACGACGAATGAAGCAAGTGATTTTAAATGTATATGGGAGTCAGTAAGTGAGGATTGCAATAAGAGATATAAAGCATTGGATTAAGATGAAAAAAGAAGAGATGAGAAAAGTATTAAACCTCATTTATTGGCACATATAACTCAAAGAAATGAGAACGATAAGAGAGGGGGTATATTGAATGGACTATTGGGTAAAACCAACGTAGATACTGCTACTGAACCGATTAATAACTAAACATTATGATCTATTACAATTACGACAGGAAACCAATAAAGGCCCTTGGAATTGTGACCAAGGTGTAGGTTTTCAAGGCCTTTTAACAGAATTAAATTTTAAACTTAAGATTAGGTAACCTAAGCCTAACGCGCTGACATATATATACTACAGTCTGATCATCTAATATGTAATATCATAATATTGTGATCCACAAGAACGTTACAAGCTATAAACATTACCGAAATCTCTGTTAGAGATCATAAATTTCACCGCAAGTTGGAAAACTTGTGATTTCTGAACTAGTAAGTTTATAACAAACAGAATATTAACACATTAAACCAAGGAAGTCACACCGACATCACCCTTCATGTATTATTCATTACAAATAACAAAGTTAATATAAACCGACATAGAAAAATAGAGGTTATAAATTGTAATACTAATTTTTTCTTTATCTGGGAGTATGGATTGCAAACTATTAACATTCTTAACCTCTCCAACTAAGCTAAATGCTCGTAGCAGGACTAGGCTACGTCAGTAGTTCAACGACAAGGAACCTTAAAGTAGCTCCGAAATACTAAATCATGGTCTCAAGTTTTTCTCACCTTTAGGATGGTTCTGCCAAATATCAACTTGAGGCACTTGAGCTGATTGAGAGGCGCGCCAGAAGAATAATAGGAGAAGACATCTTGCTCAAGTCTCGGCTGTATAGTCTCGAGCATCGACGAAGGGTTCCCTCCCTATTGGTTTTTTATCGGATACATTTCGGTAAGTGTGCCCGGGGATTACATAGCCTTATTCCTGCCGCCCCTTTTTTCTACAGGACTCCCAGACAAACCCGACCGAAGCGCCACCGGTATATGGTGGACATTTCTCGGATACGTACCAGGTGCTTTGAGTCCACTTTTGTTATTCGCACTAAGAAGCTGTGGAACAATCTGCCGGAGTCTGTATATCCTGAAAAGTACAATGGTGGTGATTTCAAATGTAGAGTGAACAGGTACATTCTGGGGAAACGTGCTCCATCTTAGACCGTATCCTGCTTTCAGGAAAGTCATGGTCAAACGCTGACCTATATACCAAAAAAAGTCTAAAGCTCTTACGCTGCTTCCTATCTAGCATGTTTACATGTATTCCTGTATCATGTTAACACATAAACTATGTTATGTACACAGCTTAGTGCAGCAGCAAAACACCAGTGACATGTAATCCTAGCTTAATGTTGGATTAGCGCTTGCATTCCCTGTTAGTACACTCAACAGATAAGGAGTGCACGGGAGTGTGAGAGCTAAATTCGGTGCAAAAGATTGTATTCAATAAAATTAATTAAATCTATTATTTTTGAAAATTAAGTTGTAATATATGCATTGATTTCTCTGGTTTAATATATTTTAACCTCGACACTAAACCACATCACCAGCACTACTTTTATTGATGATAACCGTATTTTTTTATGACAGATAAGAGACAAACGAGCAAACCGTCCACCTGATGGTAAATGGCCACCGTCTTCCATGGACATCAGCAGTACTAGAGAGTATATTATATTGTCGACGCGTGGTCACCGAAGATATAGTGAGAAGGGAGAGAGAAGAAAAGAACGCGTCTAGTGGACTCCAAGTAAGAACCTAGAAACCACTGGAACTTGGCGGTCACCATATAACCAGTATAGTGCAAAAAATATATAGTGTTTTAAAGTATTTAAAAGCTCAGAAATTAATTAAATAAGTACATCGAAAAAAATAAAACTGAAGAGTACTATTGTTAGAAAGAGACAAATATATTTCTTATATTCACTTAGATCATTCATCCATGAAAGATGAGAAGACGAAGAAAATCATATCAATAGCTTCCTATTGTATTGTATACTAGCCGACCTACTCGACTTCGTTCACGTGTAGCTCCGCTCCTATGGGTCGTATCGAGATGTTAAATATCCTAAGTTACTCCTTGTTACATCAGCTACATGCTAGTGATAGTCCCGTCAAAATCGGTCCAGCCATTTCAGAGATTAGCCGGAGCAAACAAACAGACAAAAATTGTAAAAAATGTTGTTGTTGGTATATGTGGTGTGTGCGTGTAGACATCCATATGCACTTAGTATAAAGCGGTTATTTTAATATTACAAACAGACACTCCAATTTTATTTATACGTATGGACTAGCGCCCTGCCCTCGCTTCGCTCTGGGTATTTAAAGCAATATTATAATTGATGTCCTTAAATTGTCATTCTGTAATTGTGTAGCTTTTCATTATTTGATAAAAGAGAGAGTAAGAAAAAGAAAAATAATAGAAACAAAAAGAAAAGAATAGCGACAGATGATAAAAAAGGGAGGACAGAGCAAAAATAAAATTGAATAGGTAAAAGACAGAGAGAAAGAGATAATCGAAAGAAAAAAAGTGAAAAGAGACTGATCACTCTGAACAGATAAAAATAAAAATTAAAGAAAAAAGAGAGAGGATGAGAGACAATGATAGTATTATAAGAGGAAGAGAGACGGTAATACTATAGACTTCTATTAGGGAAAGAATTTTTAAAATCGGATTAGTACCAACAAAATGGCCATATTCTATTAATATAAAAATATATATGGCAACACTAAATCACTTTTATCATTCACGAAAAGTGTAGTTTTCTATCAGTGAAAAAAAATTTAAAATCGGATTAGTTGCTCCTGAAAAACTTTCAATTTACAAATTGGCCACGTTATGGCACTTAAATGGCCATATCTTTTTAATTAGAATATTTATGGCAACGGGAAAGGATGCTTTCTATCGATGAAAGAATTTTCAAAATCGGTTCAGCCGTTTTCGAGCCTATTCGCAACAAACAAACATACAAATATATAGACAATCAAATCTTTCCTCTTTATATAATAGTGTAGTGTACAATAAGGAGTCATCAATCCATATGAGCAGCAGTCGCCTTCACCGCACGCCGGTGTGTTGGGGGGGGAGGTGGGCGCCACCGTCGCTTATAAGACGTTAATTAACAGACACGGAAATTAACCTACGCTTAACAAATACGTGAATACTTGTGCCACAAATTAAGGTGCGACTACTCTTTTTTAGTTTTCTTGTAACAATTCCAGATATCGTATCTATTGTTAATTAATAAAGAAAGAGAGAGAAGAAGTGTAGTAGTGTGTATTTATTTGCAATCCCCACTTCCTTGGTTTGTGTTTATCAGTTGGCCAACATTCAAGTAACAGGATGCTACCCATTTCAATCGTACCAACATCAAGAACAAGTAACAGGATGCTACTCATATTATAAGTGTTGCCAACATCATAATTAACAATATCTATAGTTATAGGTACCGGCGCGTAAGTATAGGTTTGACCTTGAATGCACAGAAGTCACTATTAGGGGCAAGAGCGGCGCGTCAGTTCACCCACATTGCGCAACAAACCCTCACTATTTTTTCTCACACCTAAAGTTAACTTCCGGCTACATACATACATATAATAAAAATGTAATATACCGTTTGTCTGAAAGTGGAAAATATCTCAACAAAACTCCTTTATAACACCAATAGAAGCTAAAACAATAAATTTAGATTTTTGATGACTGTATGTTATAGAATACTTTATTATGTGGATTAAGAAGTAGGATACTTTTAACCCAAATAAATACAGTCTAGGATTGAACTGTATTAATTATACAAAGCAATAAAGAGATATCTCATTATATTATTATTTTATCCCGGAATAAAACTGGCCGATACCGCTCAGTAACACACACTCACAACGGAAACTGAGTAACCAATATTAATCACTTACTCCATACCTTAGTAATGGAGACCCAGCTTCACCATACCACACCACTGCACAGCGATAATTGCCACCAAGCGAGCTCCGATTGACAACTGACTCAAGTCTATCGGAACAGAGGTTATATACAGACTTGGAATATAATAAAAAATACTACCCGGGAATATAAAGTTATCAACAGTGTTACTAACTTGTGGGATCTCTTATACTGTCTCTTATTTATTACGACAGATAATCTATATTATTTATGAAACAATTATTAAAAAAGTCTCACCTGCATTTACAGAACGAGTTATAGCTAGATTTAATAGTCGTATTTATCCGCTACCCGCACATCCGCACTCCCGCACACTCGCTGCGACTCGCGACCTGCTAATTATTCTAAATACAAGATAAATTAACTAACAATGGATCTGTTATTATATAAATACACTTATTACATAACTACTTACATAAGGATAGGCTTATTTGGACATCCCACATAATTGTTTAACTACTAGCAAATAGTAGCGCCATCTATAAGAACTCATACGAACTGCGTGATTCATAATAATTGAGAAAAAAAGCAAAGGCCGTCGGCTCTATCAAAATTACCGCTTTAATATTAACAAATATAACACGATATATTGATATTTCTAGCATACATTTACATTAGTAATATTACATAAATAAATAGCTTTAAAGAACCACTCCTTGGGGGTACCATTAATCAAAACCAACGCGACATAAAATGATGTGACGTTTCGTCTGTAACATCTACATGATGATACGTATCCATACAAATATTATTAGTGTTGGATAGCCTATTTATCGAGGAAGGCTGTAGGCTGTATAACATCACGCTACGACCCATAGGAGCATCTATGAGCTTCCGATGTAAGCGCTGTGTAAACGGCGATGAAACAAAAAACTTCAACTCCTTTAGAATTACATTAATGGTCCCTAGAAACTATACTCCTGCTTTCTTTAATCCTCCCTCTCTCTCTCTTATGTGACACAGAAAAATTTGCGCGTGTAGGAATATAAGTACCGTGTCCATAATCAATGTGAGTTTAAGCTACCTTTCCTAGTAAAGCAAAGTTTACACCGCATCGTGCATCGACTACAATTCGCTCGAGTAAGTTCTTGCACGCGTCACTTCGTTTTCGTGACTGGGACTACTTTATTTCTACATAGCAGACCCGCCCCGGCTTTGCTCGGGTGCAATCTATATATCACTATATTTACATTTTAATTCATATATGACTAATTCCCAAATACAGCTCAACATGTACTTCATCCCCATGTCAATAGATGGCGTATGAGCACACTCATTTGTTTACTTTGTAGAATTTTTTGCGCGATAAACCTAGTCTATGTCTTTCCCCATGCTCTTATCTATCTCCTTACCAAATTTCATCAAAATTGGTTCGGTGATTTAAGCCTGATTGGTTATAGACGTACGAGACCATCTATCCGTCTAGAGATGGCGTAAGTAGCATATTAAATCGTACTTTCCATTTTTAGTTTGTATTCTTAAGTATTATCTACGTTTCTTAAGTATTACTTTCGAAATTATAATATTAGTTAGGATTTATCTTTTTCATCTATTCAACGATTATTGAATCATCGAATCGTTATCGCCATCTATGGCATAGGGTAGTAGTCACTTACGTCGTTTTGACAGTCTCGACTCTCTATATGCCTTCGCAAGTCAGACTGGAGTCTTAGTCTTGCGCGGTCTCTCAAGGAGTGAAGTAGTCTCTGGATAGTGTTAGTGTTGTGCAGTACATGTTAGTGCTTGGGAGTGCTGTCCGATTAAGGTCACGTACCTTGTAGTGAGTACCTTACAATGTAGTTGCCACGTCTTGTGTAAAGTTAGGTTTATGTTAGCCTAACCTTAGGGTTACAGTGATTCCCTTATTTTGCGCTGACACAACATTATTATCCTTAATTTCTTTGACATATGATATGAACGGACTGCGATTCTACCAGAGATGTGCAAGGATGCGGAATTTGATACACTAAGCGAGGTTAGCTAAATCACATCCCTCGGTACGCATCTCCAGAATTTTAAAAAATCTTAACATGTTGGAAGGATATGAGCTCCAAATATTCCGTGTCAGATAATGTAGTCACTTAATCATGTGTAACACGTGACGTGTCGTGACGGCATGACGTGCTCACGTGACGCCTCGACACGTTGCTGCGTTGTCATATCGCATTTTTATTTGACGTATTCTTACTTCGCGTGTATTCGCTGATATGAAGCGCGATAACAATTCTGATATTTATTGATTTGTGTTGAATATTACTAATATTATAAACTAGTCGACCCTCGCGACTTCGCCGGCGTGATGCTCCGCTCCTATTGGTCTTAGCGTCATGATATATAGCCTATAGTCTTCCAACACAACACTGGAAGAATTTTTCAAATCGGAATATAATAATAAATATATTTAGAGTCGTGTCTGAATATTTTAATTTAGCAATATATATAATATATATACTACTTCTTGCTTTCTCTCTTTCTTCCTATTCACCCCTTACTCTATTTTTTCTTTACTATATCCTTTCTTTTAATTTTTTTCTTTTAGTTACCTTATTTTTCCTTGCTATCAACTTCCTTGCAGAGTTTTATTATCCTTTTTTTGATTTCTTCTTCCCTCTTAGACAAAGGCCCTGTCTTCCTTTATCCTTCGTATTCCCTTTCTAGCTGCCGTCTTCTTACCGCCGTTCTCTCACTTTTCATCTTCTTTTTCTTTCTATATCTATCTTACTTTCTCTCCAATCTTATAGAAAACTAGATGACCCGAAAAACGTGGTTTTGCCATATAAATTTGAGGTGGGCGACCCTTATCACTTAGGGGATTAAAAATACATAGTAGATGATTTTCAGACCTGCTGAATATGTACATAAAATTTCATAATAATCGGTCGAGCCGTTTAGGAGGAGTATGGTTACTAACATTTTGACACGAAAATTTTATATATAAGACATTCTCGAAAAATAAGAATCACAGAATCAATATTGATTTTATTATTTTTTGGTATTTTTGACTACTCGAACAGTTAAAGAAACTAAAAAAAATAAAAAAATCTCTAGAAGCTACATTTCAGTTTCAGCAATTGTATGTTTGCTATTAAACACGAAGAAAAATCTTTTCATATCACAGCATAATGAAGACAAATATTTTCAAAGTAAACGCTAACGATGTGGACAGTGACAGAGACAGAGACAGAGACAGGGACAACGACAATGCGAGCGCTCATTATGAAACAAAGGAACAATTGACGGACATGGAATAATTGTATGAAAAACACTTACACTGGAGCTGTTTAGGGTTCTTTTGACAATAAAAATATGAGCCATATACATAATACATAATAATAAAACAGACATTAGACAAGTACCTGAGGCTTGCGACTCAGCTGCTAATTTAAATTACTCTTTTAGTACTTCAGTTCTTCACTCATTCAATACAATATCAAATTCAAGAGGTTATAGCTTAAGTAGAGGTAAAATTATAAAATCAGTGTTGCTAACTATAATAACGTTAATCAATTTTCTTTTATTACAGATAAGGGACAAACGAGCAGAGTAAGCGGGAGTGAGGGAGGGGGTAGACCCGAACGGGTCAAAGACACTTGGCGGTTGGATTCGCATGCTGGTGAACAGATCCCCTACCACCAATTGAGGTGCTGAGTTACTCGGTCTACGAGATGCTCTTCCAGCGGCAGAGGGGAATTGTATTCTAACCCGTCCCCTCACGGGGATGTCAATAAAGAAATAGTACTAATAAAAAGTGTATTTTATTTTTTAGCTCAGCGTAGCGAGCGCAATGTATTGTCAAAGTTTAATTTGTACAGTGTCTGTGACAATGGTCTCGTGATAACAAAGGAGAATTTGACGACACGTTATTATATGAAGAACCCTTAGATGGGGTGTGACAGGGGGGACATTTTGTATTTAGAGATCTTTTGGGAAATTCATTGAACTTTTACAAATTTTATACGCTGTAGTTCCTATTCGTTTCAAGAACATCTTGTATCAGTAATTGAAAAAGAAGAATCTCTTTTTATTTTCAAACTAATGTGATGGACGAACATAAACAGATCTTAACCGAAACGAATTATTTGGATCTTAAAGTAGACTCAAAAGGGGCGGTTCAACTAATACGTAAGTATTATAATGGGGCGGGGGAGTCCTTGCTTTGTTTATTTTTAATGACATGAAGGATGTGGGTCTGCATAGTACGTAGTAGTTACGTCATCGATAAAAAGTAAACACGCACATCGAAACGTGAATGTCCCTGTTCAGATCTTTTTAGGAATAACTTTAGACTCAATACTTCAGTGGAACTCCCATTTATCATCTTTGGCGGGAAGACTCAGCTCCACAAAGTAAGACAACTAACTGATATTGATACAGTCAGATTTGTTTATTTAAGAAACTTTCACAGTATTAGTCCCACGGTATTTTGTTGTGGGACAGGGCAGCGGACATAGAATCAAAAATTTTTATCCTTCAAAAAAGAGCAGTTCGGGCCATTTACAATCTAAGAGCTAGAGATTCCCTTCGAGATATTTTTAATAGGTATTCTTGGTGCGGTGCCGACACAATACTTTTATTGTAACATTTTATACATTAGGCAGAACATTATTTTCCAAACATAGTGACGCACACAGGATAAATACTAGAAATAAAAATAAACTTGTAACGCCTTACTATCGTCTCCACAAAGTGAGTAATAGTTTCATGGGGCTTGGTGTTCGCATCTATAATAAGATTCCACAGACTATATTAGATTTGCCACTGAGGCGATTTAAAACTGAAATAAAAAAGTATTTAGTAAATAAAGCTAACTACTCTGTACAAGATTACTTGAATGATGACAAAGCTTGGATTCAAAATGACGTTGATGCTCAGCTGAATTATTATACCTTTGTAACAACACAGACAGACTAATGTAAACAATGGCGTTTTGAAAATAGCAACTGTTGAGTTTCTTGCCAGTTCTTCTCATCAGGAAACTGCCTTTCGAACTGGCCAATTTTGACGTGTCAAAAGTACTTTGTAAAAAGTCTAATTGAATAGAATTATTTTGAGTTTTAGTCTATATCAGAATATTCTAAACATTTTATGTTTCCCTGTACCTGGATTTGTTCGTACAAGCTTTATGTTCAATTTGTAATTATCAAGCCCCCCCTCGCCCCGCGATCCATGTCAGCAAAATTAAGTAAAACCCTAACTTACTTACGTAAACATTGATGCATGTATTTTTCTCCCTCCTCATTCAAAACAACAACGTTTTGACGTGTTTTTTTTTACTTTTTTATCGCTGACGTAATCACCATCCAGACCTCCCCATCAGCCCATCAAAAATAAGCAAAGCAAGGACCCCCCCGCCGACATTTAATGCTCTTAGCTACTTATTTGCTCAATACACGGCATTAAATATTTAAAGATAATTTTTTAATATTATCGTTTATCCCGACAATAATAGTACTCCACTATGCATTTGAATTATAACGTCAAAACCAACGTCACTTTTGCGTTCAAAAAGAAAATACGGCTTTTTGAAAACTTTCCAGCCGCTTTAAAACTACTTAAACAGCTATGCCCTAATTTCATGATAACCTAAATCGGATCATAAAAAAGAATATCAGGAATGAAGCTACTGAACCCATTAACGGCGCCCGTAGCGCGTTCTGTTTATACGAATGAAGTTTGTACAGAACTCTCAAGTGGCGTTACTTACACGCTGTAACAAGCTTTCTTTTTAACCCACTTTTACCAATGAGTATTCATTTTTGAAATTCTTATTTCAATGACTTTTGATTTTTAAAACAATATCTTTTTGATTTGGTTTTGCAACAAAAGTTCTTCATGGTTTCTGAATGAGAGCTAGATTGAAAAGGCGTCATAACATTAAATATTTATTAGTAAAAAGTCACGTGATAAAGGTTATAAACGTGATATAACTGTGTGTTTTGCTCAAAACTGCAATGGAACTCCCATTCGTCATCTTTAGCGAGAAAACTCAGCTCAGCAACTAATCGATATTAAAACAAAATACCGTGTTAAAACTTTCTCGTCATCCTAGAAATGATTAATTTCTAGAAATATTCACGTAATAGTTAAAAATATTAAATACTAATAAAACCGTCAGCTCCGCGCTTACGACAATAAAATATTTTATTATTATCCCGCAGGAACGCAGTTTTTTTCCGGGATAAAAAGTAGCCTTTGTAATAATCCAGGTTCTAAAGTATCTTAGTGCCAAATGTCATTGAAATCCATCTACAATACTATACTAGTAAGATAGTAAGACTATATACCTGATATTTTATCCCCCATTTAAAAGCAGGGAGAACTGGAGGGAGTATAAAACTATATTAATGTTATTATTCAACATAGTGCAATATTAAAAAGTGAATATTATCCAACTCTAAGCAACTTCATACGAACTTGATTGATGGATTGCTACGTCAAACAGGGTTGCCATAAATAAAATTTAACAAAAAAAACTATTTTTTCCATCCATAAATTCCACTTTAATAACTATTCATATACCTACGGAATATTTTTTTGTTACTATTGATAACATATGACATAATATGAATACATGAGACGTAAGTAATACTCGTTACCCTAAAAAATAATGTCATACAAAAACGGTAATTAACCGAAAACGTGCGTAGGTAGCGGCAGAGTGTGGCAGGGATGCGGCGCGGCACAGCAGAGACGCGGTAACGTCATTTATTAATTATTGTTCTTTAAGTTTGCGACTACATGATTTAATATTAGTAAGGTACTTTCTTTTAATGATTTCTTATGAAGTAAATACTATAAAAAACAATAAGTAACATTATCGTCTTTTATAGATGTTTCTACCTCAGCGAAACGAGGGTAGACTAGTAAATAAATAAATCTTAGTGACCCTATTGAGGGAATTTAAAACCAGTTTGCAGACGGAAGTTTAAGAACAATCTATCACTTGAGTCTGGAAGCACTTTTATGCAATTGAAGCGCAGCCCCACTCCCACTCCCACGCCCTCGCCTTCACTGCATTACACAGAATGTGTACCGGCTTATCTTTAGATTTACCTTGTTATTTTATATGTATGTACTTTAGCAATAAAGGAATTTACATTTAGATTGAAATGCATTTTACTGACTGAGTAAGTAACCCACTTTGGATTGGTAAACAGACACGTAGATGAGTGAATGAGTGAGTAAAGGAATGTAACAGTTAATGAATGAAAAAGAGTCCTGTGAGTGAACTATTAAATTATAGACGAGGGAATGCGTGAAATTGGTGGATAACTGAATGCGTGTGTAAATCAATGAGCGAATGAGTGAATGAACAACCTTCAAACTTGAAAAACTTTCTCATTAACGCGAAATTTAATAACTTTACAAAAGATCAAAAGAATTTAAGGTATAAATTATTATTAAAGCATAACCAATAATAAAATAAAATATAAAGCTCGTTTAAAAGCTCAATGTAAAACAAGAGCAAGTTCCTTTTATAAAACCAAAAAAGAATTTACAACACAACGCGTAACGATCTTATTAAAGTACGAAATGAAAATATTAATCGTCAGCGACCTCAAAAAGTATTACTGAACCAAGAAAAATCCCTCTGTCATTAAAATTCCGCAGCGTGGCCTCGTGTTAATTCAATATCCAGCTCAAACCGGTTTCGACTGGCGCGAGCCGGTTCGTACTGCTTTTGTGGAAGTGGCATCAATGTTTTTTTTGTAACCAAAACAATTTATTATTATGAATCTAATAAAAAAGATAGTAAATCTCTTATTCAACAGATCTCCTTCTATTTGATCGCAAATCTCAAGAAGATACTCCAGAAATAGTGGAGATCCGGAAAATAGCCAAAATTGTACTTTTCCAAGACAAAAGACGATTTGTTCAATAAATTGTGTACCTGATTATGTCGATGCATAAATCCAGATATTCCAAAAAATTACACTTTACTGGTTAGTAGTGTTAATTATGATGTCGGCAACGCTAATTTGAGTGGCACTCTGTTAGTTATGTTATCAGCAACATTAATCTAAGCAACAATTAATTTTAGATCAATCTAAATTTGTTAAACCTGAACTTAAAATTGTATTTTCTGAATAAGGACTTTCACTAAACCTAAGGCAGCTACCTCCACACATAGCTACTTGAAACTGTCGTCAGAAGTTGGCAGCATTGTTCATTCGCTATCTATGGTTGGTAGAACTATTTATTTATGAGCTACAATGGCGGTGGTTAAGTACATCGATAGATGGCGTGATCGCGCACTCATTTGTTTACTGTGTATTTTTTTTCGCGATAGAACATAGCCTATGTTCCTTGTCAAGCTATTCTTTATCTCTGGATCATATTTCATCAAAATCGGTTCCGTGATGTAAGTATCTATTCGTCAAAAGATGGCGTAAGTAGTATATTAAATCAAACTTTCGTTTGTTTAGTATTTATTACCTACGTTTCTTATTATAATATTGGTTAGGATTATTGTGATAAAACTGGTCTATAATATTATATAACATTTCCAAAGTTCCCAATCTAAGGTATTAACTGGAATCAGGCGGATTATCCGGTAGCAATATCTGCTTTATTACTTGTTAACGGCGCCGAAGTTTGTGTGATCATATACCACACCTCCCTCGCTGCTGTCGGTTGTGGACGTGTTCTGTTTAGCCAACTTTTAGTTTTTATTATTAGTTCAATCGCCGTTAATAATAACTTAAACTGTCACAGTTATTGCTGCAAGTTTTAGGCTTAGTTTCCACCAGATATGAACGTACGCCTATACGTAGCCTCGTTTAGAATGTGTCAAATGAAGCTATTCTATTGATTCTTAACGCAGCCATTTTACCCAAGATTTTACCCGTTAGAACTTGTTAGTATATTATTCCCCTCTGCTCTGGGAGAGCATCTCGTATAAGGTAAGTAACCCAGTATATCTTGGTGGTAAGGGATCTGTTCAACGGCTACGACCACCAGCATGAGAATCGGACCGCCAAGTGTATTTGACGAGTCCCGGTTAATCCGCATGTGGACCAGACTTCCCCCATTCCTCTCCCGTCCTGTTAATGTAGAGGTTCCAGTGAATTCTAGGTTCTTACTTGGGGTCCACTAGAAACACAGCTCCATTGTAAATTATGTGATAATTAGAAGCTAGAGACTAAGCTCGAGACGCGCGCGCAGTGACAGTTTGGCGAACACTGATTAAAAAAGCCCGCCAAATGCGGTTGAAACTACAGTACATACATGTTGTCAAAACAATACGAGAGTCTCACAAATTTGTAACATAATCCGCCATTTTTCCAAACATTTGCCGACTAGCGCTATACCTCCACTGAGCAACCAGTCTCAAAGGAACGACTTTAATTTGTACAGACGTTTTAATTAACTCCAAACTGGAAGGAAAGTAATGTAGCAAATATTAAATGTTTTGAGGCCTCATATACATTACAATACAACTTAAAGAGTCTCCCGTAAGCTTGAGTTTCCTTACAAACTGAGTATAAATGGAATATTTAGTGTTGGCTTAACGAGTTCTATTGAAAAGCAGAAGTTTAATCTTTTTCTTGTTGCCAAGATGTTTATGTTCAAAAAGCTGTGCTTGAGCTGTAATCTGTATAAAATTGAGAAGAAGTGGGATGTAAGTAATATATACTAAGGACACATCCTGGCTTTGCACGAGTACAATATCCTACTCAAAATGTAATATATATGTCGGGGATTTTAAAACGATGTGAATGGAAATGGAAGGAGGAAGATGGGGAATATTGGGGAACACTACAAGGGGGTGATGGTATTGAATGGAATATTGGGTAAACGCGACGTAGATACTCCTATTGAACCGATAAATGATTAAATATGATCTCTAACAATTACGAGAGAAACCTAAGCAGTGCCTTGGACTTGTGACCAAGGTGTAGGCTTAAGGATATCCTTTAAGTGATCACAACACTCGCCTCCACTGCTCAGGCTCTCTGTTTAAACCCAAGGTTAAACGCACATAAACCGAATCTAATACAAGGCTAACCTAACCTAAGGCTAACCTAACCTAACATTGTGTTTACTTAACCACGTGGCAATTACATTGTAAGGACTTACGTGACCTTAGTTGGACAGCACTTCCACACTACACTGCACTTGACACTATCACTAGCACTAACACTACTTAGATGATGTTCACTTCTTGAGAGACCGCGCACGACTAAGACTTCAGTTAGACTGTCGATCGCATATAAAGGGTCGAGGGTAGATACTGTCAAAACAACGGAAGTGACTACTACCCCACTCCAACGCCATAGACAACCATAACGATTCAATTAATCGATAATTTTTTACTATGCTCCGACATATATTAACACACACACATACTTTCGTATTTATTATATTAGATTTAATTATAATAAAGATTAGATTAAAGTAAATCGCCTACGAAGTGAGAATTATTATGGGGGCGTTCGAGTATTACGTAAGCAGGCCCTCCCCCCGTACTTACGTAGGTGGCAACATTTTAATTGTTTCACTTTCATTCCAAGTTAATAATTTAATTTATATAAATAAATA
The DNA here is from genome assembly GCA_905147385.1 of Limenitis camilla. Taxonomy (NCBI): domain Eukaryota; kingdom Metazoa; phylum Arthropoda; class Insecta; order Lepidoptera; family Nymphalidae; genus Limenitis; species Limenitis camilla. The sequence goes on along the minus strand of LR990236.1, from coordinate 14,558,451 downwards.
AATTACATGAATATTAAATTGGTCAATTTAATGTTTATGTTAGTATAACTAGCGCCACCACTTCCCTAGCTTAGTTAGTGACAGTATTTCTATACTAGGGCAGTTACGGGTACTTGTATAAATTTGGAGTGACTCTGTTAACTCTATAACGAGGTGCTGGTGGTGATGCTGTTGGATATTCTTGGTTATACAACCATATAAAGATAAGTTAACAAGCCATTAATGGCCCACTGCTGAGCCGGCCGGGAGGAGGACCTCAGGACGTGGAGGGGGTTAGGCCATAGCCTTACACAGACTTCACACACCTTTGAGAAATTTTAGGGAACTCTGGAGTGCAGGTTTCCTCACGATGTTTTCCTTCACCGTTAAAGCAAGTGATATTTAATTGCTTAAAACACACATAACTCAGAAAACTCAGAGATGTGACCTCCCGAGTGAGACACCGAAGTTTTAATCAATGCTTGTGTTAACAATATTATAATGATTATATAAGTACTGTTATTATGGTGAATAACATATTTTATAAAGAACATATGGGAAGTTTCTTGCTAGTTCTTCTTCTCCGATTAATAGTATTCCGAACTGGTGGTAGATTAATAAAAGTATATATTGTTTTATATATGTCGGAGCATAGTAAAAGATTATCGATTAATCGAATCGTAATCGTTGTCTATGGCGTTGGAGTGGGGTAGTAGTCACTTCCGTTGTTTTGACAGTCTCTACCCTCGACCCTTTATATGCGATCGACAGTCTAACTGAAGTCTTAGTCGTGCGCGGTCTCTCAAGAAGTGAACATCATCTAAGTAGTGCTAGTGATAGTGATAGTGTCAAGTGCAGTGTAGTGTGGAAGTGCTGTCCAACTAAGGTCACGTAAGTCCTTACAATGTAATTGCCACGTGGTTAAGTAAACACAATGTTAGGTTAGGTTAGCCTTGTGTTAGATTCGGTTTATGTGCGTTTAACCTTAGGTTTAAATGGAGAGCCTAGCAGTGGAGGCGAGTGTCGTGATCACTTAAAGGAGCTCCTTAAGCCTACACCTTGATCACAAGTCCAAGGCATTGCTTAGGTTTCTCTCGTAATTGTTAAAGATCATATTTGATCATTTATCGGTTCAGTAGAAGTATCTGCGTCGCGTTTACCCAATATTCCATTCAATACCATCACCCCCTGTTAGTGTTCCCCAATATTCCCCACCTTCCTCCTTCCATCTCCTTTCACATCGTTTTAAAATCCCCGACATATATAAATCCCAATCTTTCACACGCGAATAAAACGAGCAAAGCAAGAGCGATTAATAAATAATTTACTGAAACAGATTCTAAACATAAATTATTAACGAAATTAATATAATTTCACATAAAATATGAAGGGGAAAGCACCAAAACCACTTATTATATAGTAAATAATATTCATGAAGCGACGCGGTCGGACGCCGAGCTCGACGAGTATACTCGCACATTCTGTTTAGGAGGGAAACGTTGCTGAAAGGTGACTAAATTAAATTAATAGTCAAAACGCGAGCTTTTAGCGTTAAATTTTAATCCCACACACAAAAAGACGTAATTAATTTAAAAAATGTTAACTTTTTAAGTGTCTAATTAAGATTTAAAAATATTTTCATAACTCACCTAGTGTAAAGTGATACACCACATTCGCTTCTCTGAGGAGAACTAATTTAATTTTTAATATATTTTTCTGTCTTACTGAATCACCCATTCTCTCACCAAAACACTCACCACCCACTTACTCATGAAATTTCTTGCATGGGTTATTCACACAGCCACATGTAAACCACTTTTGTTTATGGTTAATGTTCATACACCAGTCTAGCTGATCTCGCCGCCCGGGTGCAGCTAACCACGTCTATTTTTTAACATAAATATGACTAAGACATGCACTTCATCCCTTATTTTTTTTCAACCTATTCAAGCCTTTTTTCGCGATTAAACGTAGCCTATATCCCAAGCTCTCATCTATCTCTGTACCAAATTTTATCAAAATCAGTTCAGTGGTTTAGGCGTAAAAACGTTACAGAGACAGAGGTACTTTCGCATTCGTGCCTTGCCTGATGGTAAGCAATCACACGGTCTAGGATGGAACACTCCTTCCTAGAAGATACCTGTTCACTCTTACTTTGAAGACACCCATATTGTACTTATCAGGAAACACAGACTCCGGCAGACTGTTCCACAGTTTCGCTGTGCGAATAAAGAAAGTTGATTTGAAGCGCTTGGTACGTATTCGCGGGATATCCACCATGTACCTCCTCCTCCTCCTCCTGGGCACACTCACCGAAATGTATCCGATAAAGAGGCGACCTTGCGACGATGTTCAAGGCTTTGCAGCTTGATTTTGACCAAAGTATCGTCTCCGATTAGTCTCCTGGCACGTTTCTCAATCGACTCCAGAGCCTCGAGTTTGTACTTGGCAGGACGATCTATATAGAGTAAATGTATTAAAATAAGTATTTAGTATGTAAACTGGAGGTTACAGCAAACTCGTATATTAGTATTTTATGATACGCCGCCGCGGTCTCGTCTGACAATGTTGCTGGAATTTGAATAAAATTCACAAATTATATTTACTCCTTTATAAAACTCCCTTTCTTTCATACTTGGAAATACAATTCTAACGTTACTGTTATACTATTATCATGACTTTATTTTGTGGTATGGCAATTGCAATTAATTAATACTTCTTCTAGTGGCAACATTAGCTCGTAGTTGATTGGCCAATGACAACCGACCGCGGACACGCGCTATTCTTTTAGCGAATTAAAAGATTTCCCGCTAAAATGATCAATGTGACGTTTTGGAACATGAAAATATTTTTGTAAGAGGATTCAAATTGGTAGATCGGAAAAAGAAAGATGTCTTTTGAAAATAAAGTGATCAAAAATGTATTTAAAGTGAGTGAGCATTATATAATGTATGAAATAAATGCATGCATCTGAGCTGAAACGAGCCAACTTGACCATCATAATAGTGATGAAAGTAAAGAAGGAATCAAGTAAAGTTCAACTTCAGCAGTATTACGAACAAGAATTCCCGACCATAATACGTTTACAAGTTTTATTTAAACTCATACCACCTCTTCGTCTACAAAAACAAAGAATACTTCATTTAGTTAAACATGTTGAGAAGTGGGGACGCGTTTTGAAAATGACCCTATATCTAGTTCGCCAATCCCAGGACCTGCTCTGGCTCGTGTCATTACTATAGCCTAGCCATGTAAGAGATACTTTCGATTGTTATAAATTCCAATATAGATTTCATCTCACACATTGAACTTCGTACCGCCATATTATATGATATTTAAAAAAAAAACTCTATAATTTTTTATAAATTTTCTTATATATAAACCTTGTCCTGACGATAAGTAATATGACAAAAAAAGAATTATCCGATTTGGTATAGTCGTTTTGGCGTTATGCGCGTACATACATAGACGCGATACATCTATATCTACACTAATATTATAAAGAGGAAAGATTTATATTTTTGTATGTAACGAATAAACTTAAAAAATACTGAACCGATTTCAAAAATTCTTTTGCCGTTAGAAAGCTACATTATCCCTGAGTAACATAGGCTATATTTATTACAAGAAAAAATTAGAGATCCCCAGAAATTCTTACCAAAACCAATCGAAGGTGTAAAAAAAATTGCCATAAAATGTCTTTCATCGCATGCGCTGCGGAAAGTATTGATGATAGAACAAAAAAATGTTATACAATATTATAGAACGTATCAATATCTACAAAAAACTCCGCGAGACCATATGTCTAACTATTGTAGTTATGTCACTATAACTACACTTTACCATTTTAACCTTTGTATTAATTCTTATCTCTTCATTTTTTGCGAGTTTACAAAAACAGAGACATTTTAAATTAAAATGATGTATAAAGAAAAGTTATTAGCAACTTCATTGGAATATTTGATGATTACAGAAGCCTATAAAATTCCCTTCAGCTCTCAGGCCCTTAATGCCTTTCAGTGAAGTTACTTTCGCAATAAATCCCTCCACGTACCCAAAGGTGAAGATAAAAACGATAATTCAGTTCTAAATTATTATACCGTTAGATTATAATCAATCTCGTGATATTGTAAACTGCCGTAAGATTGTAAACCGTAACGTACAGCTTACAATATATGCACTATTTTGCGTTAGTTTATAATCTATGGAAGTGAAACCGTAAAATTGTAAATCAGGATGAATTTACCATAGAGTTACATAATGCGTTAATTTGTAAGCAATACCTTACGATTCACAATTGTTAGCATCCGTTTAAATTTTATCTAAATTGTTATATGTTATAATTTAAATGCACACACACTCGGTATATTCTGCGCTTAACATATAAAGTAAAGAAATACCTCTTTATTAGTAATCTGTGTTAGCATCCGTTTTAATTTTATATAAATTGTTATATGTTATAATTTAAATGCACACACACTCGGTATATTCTGCGCTTAACATATAAAGTAAAGAAATACCTCTTTATTAGTAATCTGTGTTAGCATCCGTTTTAATTTTATATAAATGGTTGTTATATGTCCGTAAAATGCTTGAATATTATCTATGGTATATGATAAATTGTTTACCGTACAGGAAATTAATTGTCTATGAGTTAGATCATATTAGTGATGAATTGTCAGCATTGATACTGTTTCCGTTATTTTTTTTAGGCTAAGGTAGGATATAAAAAGATGATGCAAGGTAACAAAGTGCAGTATTTCTTTGATTTTTGATGTAATAAGTGGTATTAAAGTGATGGGTAAAATAAGCGGGAAAATGGCCTTAAAACATTCTCTCTTTCTAACTAGTTCTCCTTTTTGTATGGTTCCTCTATCTATTCTATGCTAAGATTTACTTAATTTCTAATATATTATCCCACAGTAACTGTTTTTTTTTTGTATAAATTTGGAGTGACTCTGTTAACTCTGTAACGAGGTGCTGGTGGTGATGCTGTTGGATATTCTTGGTTATACAACTATATAAAGATAAGTTAACAACCCATTAGTGGCCCACTGCTGAGTCGGGCCTCCTCCTCAGAACGAGGAGGGGGTTAGGCCATAGCCTTACACAGACTTCACACACATATTTGGTAGGTCTGAGAGGTCAGGCCAATAGGTCGTAGGGTATTTTATATACACTTAGGTAATAAGGTATTCCCACTAAAAATCTTTTTATAGAAAACTACGTTTGCCACGTCAACTGGTTTTTTAATTTGGTACTTCCAAAAAAAATACAGTAAAATGTGAATTGTGTGTCTGTATATTCTTTATGTGTGTATATACAAACGATGATGGGTAAAATAAGCGGGAAAATGGCCTTAAAACATTCTCTCTTTCTAACTAGTTCTCATTTTTGTATGGTTCCTCTATCTATTCTATGCTAAGATTTACTTAATTTCTAATATATTATCCCACAGTAACTGTTTTTTTTTTCGGGATAAAAAATATCCCATGTGTTAATCCGAATTATAAAGTATTTATGAACCAGATTTTCATTGTAATTCGTTCAGCCGTTTTTACGTGATTTAGTAACAAACATAAATAGTACTGGGGGCCAATTCTACTAAGTAAATTTTGTCTCTAACGCAACTAAAACGCAGCTGAATCTCAGCCGTTACGCCATTTCTTATTCTACTAATGAATAACAACGTTTGCAGTTCAGTTTACGTTGACGGTTGACGATCGATCGAACCTAATGAGCGATCCGCATTCTGCTAACTCAGTCGAACGACAACCGGACGATATGTGTTATTCCGCTACGAAATAGACGTACGAGTCGATCGCATTGAAGTCGAACCGCAGCCGTTCATCTGTCAAAATAGCGATTCAAACAAAGTTTTTGTAAACCTACTTTTTCGCGACTGCTCCTCGACTGTTCACGTTTAATATTAGTCGTATTACGTAATTATCATTTTGTGTTATAATGAATTTATAAAATACGCCCATGAAGAAGGTATTAAATAAGTTAGGAGTACAAATTTTTCAGTCAGTATCCTAATACGATCGATCGCGAGTATGTGAAAACCTATAAGCTGAAGGCATGATTATAATGATCTCGGAAGGTCCTTGTTTGCTGATATGAGCCTTAACATTACTTCTAAATCCTCGAGTTGACAGCATTGACGCAGAGAAACAAAAGTAAGTGTTAGATTATAACAAATGTTTTATTTCTTCGTAAAACTAATTTATACTTTTTTATTTTTCAAATTTTATTAGTAATGAGATTTTTTTCGAGTGAACAACAATAAGCCAATTATTTGGCTGTTTTATAAAATATTAATAATTTTATTTTAAATTGCTATTCCCCTTAACCTTTATTATAAATGTGTGAACTTTGTCTTACAGATGTCTTTTGGTCGATTGATATCTGTGATGAAGATTAATCTCTACAGAAAGAGATTTATAATGAAGATCTAGACATTCAGCATATTATATCTATTACCTCATCCCACAATACACGGACAAATCGCCATCTACAAGACAAACCCAATTTAAATTAAATATGAAGATTATGGAGAGCCACACTAACAAGTTGGCCTATCTGCAATGATATTCTTTTATTTATTATTATAATAGAAAAGAGAATAAATTGTTAATATCTAATATATATTTGTATTTTACTATAATATGGTATATTTACTGTAGGCACACACCTCAGACTTATGTATATTTTAAGAAATTTAATATCTGTTGCTTTAACCTGCACTCCTGAATGTTCTCCATGTTCTCTGTCAGTGGGTGAAGTCTGCAAACCCACACTGGGTCAGCATGGTAGACTATTGCCTAACCCTGGCTCAGCAGTGGGCCATTAACGGGTGATGATGAATAGGATATGTAGTAATGCATGTTGACTGTTCTGTTTGCTTTAATATGTCAATGTAAATTAGGTATAAGAAAAACAAAAGACTAGGAAAAAAGTTTTATTAAATCAACAATCAGTTAAGTATATATAAGTATGTGTACTTAAAAATAACATAGTGTCTCATAGGCTTCAAGTTATATTTGTAACAGTATATAATATCTTAACTCCAAACTGGTTATATCCTGAAACAAAATATGCCAATATAATGTACAGTCTGCATAAAATTACACTTGTCTTGATCAAAATGTACTTTTATTATAATATTTAACTTGCAGAATCTAAATACTCAACTTAAAACTCATACTTAGCTCTTATTGTTACATATATCCTACTGAGCATGAATGGTGGATCTAAAAGCCATAGTCATTGTCTTAAATAAGATTTTTCAACTCGGAGACTCCATATTAGTATAAAAGTATTTTTTTAACTATTTTAGAACTAGTTGATCTGCCCCGGGTTCACACTGTTACAATTTACAATGTGTACTTAGATCTAACAAAAAAAAATATTTTATATGTTAATTCTGATTATAAAGTATCAGTGTGCCTAATTACATTGAAATGTTTTAGTGTGATCGAGTAACAAACATTGATATTTATAATATTGGTAAGAAGTAAGATTTATAATGAAATATGCTTTTTGTATATTAAAAAAAATATATGCTTCCACATTCTCTACTGTGATTCATTTGTATTGTAAAACTGATTTATTTCTTATTATAAATGTAATTCATTGGAGGCATCTTTCATCTGTGTACCTAGTTTTTGAAGAATAAATACATCACTAACCTGCTTGTTTGTTTGTTATTTCTGCTTTGGTTTAGGGTCTGCACCAGATCCACACTGATTCCATTCTCACTTTACTATTTTGAGCCATAGGCATGTTAACCTCTTATTTGGTCCAGCAACCCAGCAGGTGAATCCAGCTGCATAGTTGTACTAATAACTGGTAGGTATATAAGTGATAGGTCTCTGCAATTATTACAAGTTAAATTGAATTCACTAAACTTTGATAAGATATAGACTCAATTTTAAGTTAAATATAGTTTATTATTCTTCATTTATGGAATACACTATGGTATAAACAATGTTGTTCAGTGCATTATATTGTTTCTTTACTATTCTGAAAATGAGAAAACTAAGTAAACCTCTACTAATTTTGGCTTAAACTCTGCATTTATAGTTTCAAAACTACATTAGAAAGTTAAGTGCTTTGTTATCTAATAAACAATAACAGGTATACATACTCGTGTTTATTCCTCTGGATTTCAGCGCATTCTGCTCGCAGTTGGCCTTGCAATTTCTCCCCTTCAAAGAAAGAAATTAGTAGGTCCAATTGTATTGTTTATGTAAACCTTCTTATACTCGATATTTCCATATTAATTCACAAAGGCTTGCATATTCACTCACAGTAATTCACTGGTATAATCACAATACAATCATACTCGGTTTCGTACGGTAATAGGATACGCCACCGTTCAAAGTTATATTTGTTCATTCTTGATTTCACTTCATACTTCTTAAAAACCTCTGATTCATTTGGAGTTTGGACGCGGTTCAATTTTGCCGCCAATGTTATGTTTATGACAGTAAAGGTGTAATGAACACCAGCGTACAGCCAACCCTTGTTCTGTCAATCGACTCTTTTTTTGTATTACTTAACGATTCAAACAGAAAAACGCGTCAGGCATGAAATGCATTATTTTAGAAATTTTAATAATTATAATTACATTTAAAACCTCTATTTAACTAAGAAAATCAAAATAATTTGATCTCGTGGGAAACCTAATTTTTAATATTGCCACACCATATGAAATAGTATCGGTTCAGTTACGGTTCGTTTGCGATTCAGTTGCGTTTAAGTTTTGGTTTCGATACAGCTATCGATCCTATTTAGCAGAATAGCTTTTTGGACGTCGATCGTAACGTGATCGCAATCGAACCTTTGCAGCTTATCGAACGTTGTAAATTAACAGAATTGGCCCCCTGGAAGTTGATTTCGATAAGGATTATTTTACACAATGTTTACTATAGGAAATCTCCAAATTCATCAAGATAGAGGTTAAATAGATCATCAAGGTAGTTGCTAGGTATAGGTTTGACCTTGAATGCAACAAACCCCCCACTATTGTTGCTCAGACCTACTTAGCTGCTAAATACTTAGTCAGTTAGTGGGTGAATCCCCCCACAATCTAATCGTGGAATCATTAATAATGACACATCAAAATATTTTGAATTAATCTATTGATATTGATATCATAACATCATACATTTATGACTCGTTAATATCGTTAATACATTTTAATATTATACTAATATTAACAATTATGTATATGTATCAGTGGCGGTGCTAGACAAGACCTTTGCTTGCATTTTCTAGTCAAAAAAAAAAATATTTTTTTGCGATAAAAAATAGCCTATTTCCTTCCCCAAGCTCTAATCTATGTCTGTACCAAATTTCATCAAAATCGGTTCAGTGATTCAAACGTGATTGTGTAAAAGACAAAATAGACTATTTATCAGTCAATAGATTTAGATACTACCTTCTTTAAGACTAAATGAAGATGAATAGATGGCATCGTGTAAGATATTATTTTATTATATCTGTATTTACATAAAAGATATTAAAGCTGCAACTTTTCTTCTATATTTAGTTGCCATTTACCAAGATGGCGGAGCTCACCTCATTTGCCGACTGAATTACCAGATTAATTAAAAAGTGCGACCGTTGTAGCGCGTAATGGCGCTGCAGTTCAGCGGTGTCGCGCTCTATTTACTCTTACTCGTTCTAAAACACTATTCCTAAGCTAAACTATAAATTATAGCAAGTCTAAAACACTAACCACTTGCCCTGGTTTTGTACGGAACTAACTTACAGCGCCATCTGTTAGAAGCTTAATACTTTGTGATCATTAATAGAGATAGAAACTATCCTATTTGACAAGTTGGACAAAATTACTCGTAGAGTAGAAGGGGCGTCTTTAGTGTCTTTGTAGCGCCCGCGTGCTACTGTCACCCTTCTTGATGAAAAAAGACTGTTGTTCACCTTCAAAAATCCATAACAGTTTGAGAAATGAGCTATATTTTGTTTTTTGCTTTTCATTATTTCATATTAATTCAGACTCGAAAGTTAGGTAACAAATAGATCTTTACGAAAATTGTCGCCATTCCATCGATCTTAACATCTCTGCGCCCGTGTGCACTGCACACCCTGCACTATAGTTAAAGCCTCCCATGATTAAGACAGATGATTTTCATATAAGATGTTGTCGAGAAGTTCCTCGTTAGTTTTCATATAGCTTGCATCTTTGTGACTTTTTGTATATGTGACAATTGTAAAGACAACCCAACCCAACCGACGTAACTAATTAAAGAGGGGAAAAAATAAGTTATCACTTAACAGTTGACACTTTTGTGGGGATGCCAGTAAATTGAATCATTATTAAAGAAACAGATATAACAAGATGTAACTGTCGTATACTATATACTCGTATTGTTTTAAAGAGCTGCATTAAAAAAGCTGTGATGGCCCAGTGGTTGAGACTTCAAGTTTTACTCGGGAGGTCCGAGGTTCGATCCTGGGCACATACCTCTGACTCTGAGTTTTGTATGTTTTAAGCAATTAAATATCACTTGCTTTAACGGTGAAGGAAAACATCGTGAGGAAACCTGCTCTCCTGAGAGTTCCCAAAAAGTTCTCAAAGGTGTGTGAAGTCTGCCAACCCGCACTGGGCCAGCGTGGTGGACTATGTCCTAATACCCTCCTCATTCTGAGGAGGAGACCCGGCTCAGCAGTGGGCCATTGAAGGGTCGTGATGATGATATTTCCCTGATTCTTAAAATTCAATGAATTTTGCTCTTCAACTGCCGCAATCGAAACATTATTTTGACATTTCATTTTTATGTCTAGCAACAATAACATATATCTCGGACATTTTATGAAGAAAAGGAGATGGAAGGGGGAGGGGACGGGTTAGAATACAATTCCCCTCTGCCGCTGGGAGAGCATCTCGTAAGAGCCGAGTAACCTAGCACCCCCTTGGTGGTAGGGATCTGTTCCCCGACTGGCTTGCGACCAGCATACGAATCCGACGGCCAAGTGTCTCTGACGCGTTCCGGCTGAGCCGCATGTGGGCCAGATCTACCTTTCCCTCTTCCATCCCATTTCTGCTGCGGTTCCAATGAACACCGGATTCTTGCCCGGGATCCATTGAAACCGCAGCAGTCTTCTCTTCGCTCCCCCTCTTCGCCCTACCTTCGAGGCGGCAACGCATGGACAAAACAAGAGATACCCTCTAGTTTTGATGATTTCCATGGGCGACGGTGACCACTTTCCATCAGGTGGACCGTCTGCTCATTTGTCCCTTATCTATCATAAAAAAAAGAGGATGAGGGGAATATTGGAGAACACTAAAAGGGGTAATGATATTGAATGGACTATTGGGTAAACGCAACGTAGATACTTCTACTGAACCGATAAATGATCAAATATGATCTCTAACAATTACGAGAAAAACCTAAGCCTTGGACTGTGACCAAGGTGTAGGCTTAAGGACATCCTTTAACAGAATTCCAACACTCGCCTCCACTGCTCAGGCTCTCTGCTTAAACCCAAGGTTAAACTCACATAAACCTAAAGTAACATAAGACGTGGCAACTACATTGCACTCCCCCACTAACACTGCAATGCGCAACACGAACACTATCCAGGAACTACTTCTCTCCTCAAAAGACCGCCCATGAGTAAGACTACAGTCATACTGTCGAGGGCATATAATGATTGTTAAAATGACGGAAGTGACTCCTAACCTACTCGAGCGCCATAGATGGCGATAACGATTCGACGATTATTCGATAATCTTTTACTATTCTCCGACATATGTAATGAAATTAAATAAACGTATCAAATAAATTGTTAATTTAAATGTACAGATAGAGAAATTTGTAATTAATTAATTCTGAAGTCTTAAACAAAAACAGTAGTCAATTGGTACTCTGCATGAAGAAGCGAAGCGAGGATAGAAATTACCCCCCATTAAAACAGACTTAATTAGACATATCGTTAATGATAATATCCTTATGTAATTAAACGGGACTTGGTGCTCCAGTTATGGAAATAATATATGAGATTCAATATAACTTACTTAGAATATATATGTTATCGCCTCGCCTCATTACACGCCTAGAAACTAAGTCAAATATAATGCACTCTGTAGTCTATGCACAAATCTACATTATTATATGATAGTGATTATTCGATTTATAAAATCGATATAATGGGGTCCGAATAATTTTATCTAAATAATCAATATTACTAACAAGAGATAGCTGGATATATTTTACTAGTCCACCCGCGTGACTTTGTCCGCTTGATGGTCCGCTCCTATTGGTCTTAGCGTGATGATATATATGTTCTATGGCCTTCCTTGATAAATGGGCTAATCTAACACTGAAAGAATTTTTGAAATCGGACCATTATTTTTTGTTTTTATGTCGGCGCGTAAGTTAAGCTTAGGTTAGCTTAACCTTAGGTTTAAACATAGAGCCTGGGCAGTGAAGGCGAGTGTTTTAATTGCTTGAAGGTGCTACTTGAACCTACACTTTGAACACAAGTCCAAGGCACTGCTTAAGTTTCTCTCGTAATTGTAATTTATCGGTTCAGTTCCATTCAATATCATAATTCTTAATGTTTATCTAATTCCCCTCCTCATTTTTTCCGATTTAAATTTATAATTACTATTTTATTTTATTTATTTAACACATTATGATTTTCAAAAATAGGTATGCCATTTTTGTTAGATTATCGTTTTGTAATCCTGTACCTGGGTTGGAAGCCCCAGGCACGTCGTGTGGAAAGCCTACGCAATATTCTAACTCTATTAAAATTATAAGGTACAGAAATAGGTTCAATAGCTAATAAACTACCCTCTTAGTTTACTATTGATGAAGTGAGAGGTGAGGGGTGGAGGACGGAGGGTCATTTATTGCCAATACCTTGGAACTTAATGATACTCGCAGCTTCTATAGAAATCATATTATAAGATTATTCGAAGTTCCTTTCTAGATAATTCTTCTTACTAAATAATGAAAATCTTTTTTCCCTTTTATAAATTGTAAGGATGCTTTTCCACTAGAGATGTGTCGAGAGGGATGTGATAGTTAAGAACCAAAAGAATCGCTTCATTTGACATCGGAAAAACAAGAAACACTCTCGTTTTGTCGATGCGTTGCATCCCCGAAGATAGAGTGGGAAGGGAGAATGAAGAAGAAAAATGATGCGGATTCAGCGGACCCTAGGCAAGAGCCCAGAGTCCACTAGACCCACAGCATTAATGGAATGGGAGAGGGAGAGGGTAAGTCTGGCCCACATACGGCTGAACCGGAACGCGTCAGAGACACTTGGCGATCGGATTCGCATGCTGGTGATCGCAAGCCAGTCGGGGAACAGATCCCCTACCACCAAGGGGGTGCTGGGTTACTCGGCTATTTATTCTAGAAGTATTTAGAATTTAGCGTGGCATTACAGAGATTTTGGAACTCTTCTAACTCGGACACTGTCAGTGATATTTATAATTTAAGCGAAGCGAGGGCTGACGTTGTATAATTCAGTTGACTCAATTCATTTATACTTAACATTGTTTATTATGTCAAGAGCGCCTTCTTTAATTCATCTAGTATAATTCACCCATTTCTTTCCTTTATTTCGGTAAATTAATAATGAAGCCATGTCTAAGGGCATAGGGTCACCATGCTCACGTAAAAAATATTTTATTTTACATCATCTTACATCTATATATGGATGATGTTTTACTGTATTTTTTACGTTAGTTATAATAGGTATCGTCGTGGGTCAAATCCCGGACCTTGGACTAGTGGCGTGGCCTACTCCTGACACAAGCATTTTAGCTTACTAAGGTAAGGAGGGGTAAAGGGAATACTAGTAGTATGTGATCCATACTGCTAGTAATCTTTAAAAAAAATTGCCAATCTGCCGTACTGACTGTTTCAAGTCCAAATTTTTTTCTTTTTTCGCTAAGAATTCTCCCGTCCCAAACGAAAACGGACCCCTAAAAATGTGATGGTCACTGTTTGGTGGTCTAGCGCCGGTGACGTTCATCACAGCTTCTTACCAAACGGGATGAGCATTACTGCAGATGTGTACTGTGAACAACTGAACACAACGATGGAGAAGCTTGCACATCTCCAACTAGCTTTGGTCAAGTTACAAGAGCTCTCTCTTACCTCTACCTTAGCAAGAGGTCTCCAAGTTATAAAAGCTGGATTTGGAAGTTCTCCGTCATCCACCGTACTCACCAGACCAGACTTTATACTTTTTCCAGAATTTGGATCTTGGCGGGGAAAAATTCAATAACCGAGAGGCAGTTCAAAATGCTTTTGAAGAATTTGTTGCCTCCCATCCAGCAGTCCTTTTCAAAAAAGGCATCAATAAGATATCACTACGTTGGAAAAATGCATTATTTGCAAAAAAAGATTAATAAAAATGAAAAATATAGAAAAAAAAGGGCGATAACTTATTTTATGAAAAATGCCGTTTTATTTCATATAATATTATGCTGAGTGGTGACGACCACAGGAGCAGAAGACATGTTACGTCATGTAAGTATTCCAGTATTGAAAATTCTTTTAACTATAGAAAACCACATTATTTATGAGAGTCCTAGACTATATCTTAACCAGAAAAATTTAAAAACTTTTTCGTGCAAAGTAAGTCGGAGAAAAAACGATCGATTGAAAACATTTATTACGGACGCTGCCTTTTTTTCTAGAGCTTCATAATGCATACGAGTATTATCAATAATCAAGACGATAATCGTCACAAGCGTTTAAAATAAAGACTTTTCCATTTTACTGCATATAATCACCTCAGCGAAGCGAGGGCGGGTTAGCTAGTACACTATTATATCATAAACCACTTGATGCTTCTATCGCGATAGAGTTCCGAGAAGAATTGAGAGAACAAGTGAGATTTAAGATGTCGAGCAGGTTTCCTAGAAGTCGCAAAGGTGTCGAATATGCTCCAAAAATAATAATAGGCCCTTAGAACCTTCGTAAAAGACCAATAGATTACTAAAAATCTTTGTAAAAGCATTTTCACCAGAGATGAGTGAAGATGCGAAGCGAGTGATACGTTTGTTAAGAACCAATAATATCGCGTCGTTTGACACACTCTAAGCAAGGTGAGTGAATGGTGGTATCCACTGCAATCTAGAATACACCTCAGCGAGGCGAACGCGGGTCGGCTAGTAGATAAACATTCAGGATAGTCCCCACAATACCCCAAGTCCTGGTTATTGTACCGCGCAATCAAATTATGAGATCTCATTAAACCGCCCGCGCCTCGCTATTGAGGATACGTGACTAATTTGTAGCCGCGAAGCCTTTCAACTCTACAAAACAACTCGCTCGTTATACCACTAAGGATAACCACCTACCCTCGTAATTTTTTTTTTACTAATTACTTTGAATGTTACTAACGCTTACTGTTAGTTTTTACATTTCTTTCCCCAAAATTTTATTCCCGAGGAGGAAGCATTGTGAGTGTTATGCGGCCTGCTATAGATAGTTCAATCCGCGACGTCTACTATTTTTACAAATTGCAGGCGTGCGGGAACAAAACTGTCGCGTAAGCACCAATCACATATAGCTCGCTCCTCTCACCCCCCTAAAAATATTTACTTCTACGCATTCAAGGTCAAAAGAATTCATAGATGTATTTTAAATGTAAAAAAAATATATACCAACATGAACATAAATGAACGAATGAATGAATAATGAACAACAAGTGAGATTAGTTGTTTTCACTGTTAAGAGTCACTCCTGGTCCTCACATTAAACGAAGGATTTCCAACTTATACATAAAATATTCTCGCTAAGTTAAACGTCAAGTTTTATATTATATATTCAGGTAGGTGGGAGGTAGAAACGGATTTATCGCGACACTCGATGAAAATTGAAACATTTGCATATTACTGAACTGAAGAGTGGAGGCTGGAGTGCACTGAACACTGAACAGCTCAGACGCTTACCTTTCTTTATTTATGTCTGTCACTCCTAAAATATAATATTCTAAGTTAAAATTTGTAGCTAAAGTTAACAAAAATAAAAGTGTATAGTTTGTGAGGTTGTAGGGGGTAATCTCTGGTCCTACTGAACCGCTTTTGAAAATTCTTTTACCAATAGAATGCCACATTATCTGTTAGTGTCATAGGCCATAAATTAACCCGACACACGAAATTACACTTTAGTGGTAGCCGAATTTGCTGCAGTAAGTCGGTCGAACGAAAACTTTTCTTACGAACGCTGCCTTTACGATACATATGACTCATAGGTGTGTCAGTGAGTGAGTGAACAGTTTCACCTCACCGAAGCGAGCGGCTCAGCTATATATTAATATCAAAAAATAGTAAGTAGTTATTACTACAATAAATAAAAAGAGAAAATAAAGAAATACTATTAGTGTAATCGTATTACCTGTAATGTTGCCATAGACAACCCATTTACCATAGATAAAAAAATAAAAATTAATATTTGTACATTGTCTTTGATGCTCTCTTAAGACATGTATCCAATTATGATGAAACTTTTATGAGTTGTGCTGTGTAAAATAAATATAAAAGTAAATTGTTATTTAAGATCTAATATTTACTTACTATAATATAATATTAAAAATGTGAATGTTTGTAACTCCATTACACAAAAATTACTGAACGGATTTCGATTAAATTTGACATAGAAATACTTTATAATATGTATTGACACATAGACTACTTTTTATCCCGGAAAAATCTATAATCCCTGCGGGATAATACTAAAATGTTTGTTGAATATTTTTATATAGTTATATATTGAAAATTAAATGATTTTGTTAAATTTAAGTAAGTTCAAATTAATAACCAATCACAATCCAAAATCTTTGAAGTACAGATTGATAATAGATTCCAAATTTTAATTAGCAATCTGTGTAATCCGTAGATTTTGGATAGAAATTGATTATTTATTTCGGACGTAAAAATATAAGGCGAAGTCACGTAAAAAGTTACGCAACGAAAAGTTATTATTTAGTAAAAATGTTTTATATATAAAATGAAGGGTCTCAATGAGGTATTAACTAGGTCCAGAAGGAACACTTCGGGCGCTAACTCGAAGCTCGCGCGGATAAAAAAGATTTTCTCCACAATTTTCCTTCAACACAGGCTGAGGCGACGTTACTTTATGATCATCATAAAATATTCCAGAAAAAACTTACTCAAAATTACTTCGTTAACTTGATTTACAAAAGATATTTTATATTTAGCAACATTATTGATAACTTTATATTCGCGGGTAGTTTTATTCCTAGACTGTATGTAATGCTCCGATAGACTTGAGACAGTTGAACGGAGCTCGTCTGGTAACCATTATAGCTGTGCAGTGACGTTAGCTGGTGTTTTTTTCGTCCTCAACTGATTGAGATGATACACGTTTATATACATGATCATCTAAGTGATGCCATTCTAAATTCATCATGGCGGACTACCCAAGATGGCGGGCTAGTTCCTTTTTGTGTCCTCTCATAATATGGGTTTCAAATAAAATGGTTTGCCGAGAAGAATATAAAAAATGAAATTATTGTACCCTAAATACAATATGGTAGACAACCCAAGATGGCGGACTACTTATTTTTTATGTCCTCTCATAATATAAGTATTAAATAAAAAGGTGTGCCGAAAAAAAATCAATGAAATGATTTAACTTCAAATCCAATATGGTGGACAAACCATGATGGCGGATTAATTTCTTTTTATGTACTTTTATAATATGGGTATCTAATAAAAAGGTTTGCCGAATAAAATCGATAAATAAATTGACTTCACTGTAAATCCAATATGGTGGATAACCCCGGATATCAGACTAGTTACTTTTTGTGTCCTCTAATAATATGGCTATCAAATAAAAAGGGTTTTCGAGAGAAATACGAAAAATAAAATGACTTCACAGTAAATCCAATATGGTGGATAACCCAAGATGGTGGACCAGTTACTATTTGTGTCCTCTCTTAATATGGATATCAAATAAAAAGGTTTTTCGAGAGAAATACGAAAAATAAAATGACTTCACTGTAAATCCAATATGGTGGACAACCCCCCATAGCAGACTAGTTACTTTTTGAGTCTTCTAATAATATGGGTATCAAATAAAAAGATTTTGCCAAAAGAAATCGATAAATAAATTGATTTCACTGTAAATCCAATATGGTGGATAACCCAAGATGGCGGACCAGTTACTTTTTGTGTCCTCCCTTAATATGGGTATCAAATAAATAGGTTTTTCGAGGGGAATACAAAAAATAAAATGACTTCAATGTAAATCCAATATGGTGGATAACCCAAGATGGTGGACCAGTTACTTTTTGTGTCCTCTCTTAATATGGATATCAAATAAAAAGGTTTTTCGAGAGAAATACGAAAAAGTAAATGATTTCACCCTAAATCCAATAACGGAAATATGGTGAAATAGTTATTTCAGCCACTTACTTGGTATCTAGTTAAACTTTAACTGTCATATGGATGTAAAGACTGGAAGTGGCTGATGATAAGTGGTAGAACAGTCTAATTTAGGCTAGGTTTACTTTTTTTGTAAATTTCTGAATTAATTCAGTCTAGTTCTCATTCGCAAACGTTTCATAAGGTTCTGTAAATACAAAGACAAGAACTCCTCGTAAACATGAAGCAAATGAAACAGGATTGATCTTGAATGTTAATTACTTGATGTTTAGTGCGGAGGAGTAGGAGGAGGAGGTATTCCTTATTTATCACTCGGATATTTGAACTGGATGTTATAGCCTAGGTGCAGCATCGTCAATTTATTTCGTTGCATTACTTTGATAGGAATTCCAGTTGATTTAGTTTACGAATACCTCTCTCTCGACTTCTTATAATTTTATTCTGATACATCAAAGAGGGTGATTTCATAGAGTGAGTATTTTAATGCAAATCAGATATACAGAATACACTAATAGATAAAAAGGAAAGATTTGTTTGATGCAAATAGGCTCGAAAACTACTGAACTGATTTTGAAAATTCTTTCACCGATAGAAAGCTACATCCTTCCCGGGTAACATAGGCTATGTGGTGTTGCCATAAATATTCTAATTGAAAAGAAATGTCCATTTAAAGGCCATCATGTGGCCAGTTTATAAAATGAAAGTTTTCTCTGGAACTACATTTCGATAACTATCCAATTTTAAAAAATCTTTCTCTGATGATAACACTTCACTATTAGTAAGTGATATATGTGATGTAGTGTTGCCATATATATTTGATTAATTAATAGAATACAGCTATTTTGTCGGTGCGTTTTCCGAGATAAAAAGTTTGTGTTTATCCAGCTTATAAGTGCATCAAATTTCATTCAAATTGGTTTAGCCGTTTTAACGAGATTACGATTTTATTATACGTATCATAATAAGAATATAAATAAGATTTAATCGCCCGCCTAGGAGTGGGCCATGTCAGTAGTCCAATGACTGGGGTTTGAACCCACGACCTATCGATCGTGAATCCAACGCCTGAACCACTCAGCTAATGAAACTTTGACGCATTATATTTTTGAAGCAGAGTTATTAAATGAATATAAGAAACCTCGAAGAGACTCGCTTGCATCTCCAATAGCGATGGTACTATCTATTATTATTTTACAAAAAAAGTAACATTAAAAATAAAATAATCTTACATTCTGTACATGAACTGGATTCTTTATAATCCATCCATACAAACAAATAAAATTGTAGTGTCAGTTTGTAATATTAAAATTACCGCTTTTATACAACAACATGTTTTACAATTTTTATCTGTCTGTTTGTTCCGGCTTATCTCTGAAATGGTTGGGACAATTTTGACGGGACTTTCACTGGCAGATAGCTGATGTAACAAGGAGTAACTTAGGCTATTTGACATCTCGCTACGACCCATAGGAGCGGAGCAACATGCGAATGAAGCGCGTAGGTCGACTAGTTTATAATAAAATTCCCGCTGTAATGTCATCACTTAAGACACACTGGAATTCCATAGTGGCTTAACTGTACCCTTTTAAGCAAAGTAATATTATTATTAATGAAGGTAATATTTTCTTATCTTTATTGTCATTAAAATATGACTTAATACTACCTAAAGCTGTGTCTGGGGTCCTCAATAATATGCACTCACTTGTACTGTGATGACAATATTCACTGTATGAAATGACTTGTTAAATAGCCTCTCATTTATTAAAGCAGAAGTTGTGAGTAGACCACGTGACCCAGATATTATTAAAATAAAAAGGGAATATTCATTGATATTCTCCACAACTCTCGGTGTGGAGAATATCAATGAATATTTCGCACGTCCTAAAAGATATCTTAACAAGAGCGGTGTCGTTGAGTAGGTGAATTAAAACGAGGAAAATCGGATGAACTAATGTAACTGTTGTCTACTAAAAACGTGATTTTAGAACCAGAATTTGCCAAAATTCAACAATTTTACTGAAAATTTTGGTAAATTTTTCTATAAAACGGGGGTGAAAACTAATTTAGAATATTGGTGGATGGTGCTGGTGTTAGATGGCGAAAGTATAAAACGAAAAAATGCAGTTTAGACGAAAAACAGACTATTAAATGAGTCAAATGTTAAAACTTTACGAAAATGTATATTTTACTGAATAATATTTTTTTTTTAAATTAAAATTCGATAAGTTATATTTAACAATATGTAGGAGGATGTTTTGAGACGACATAAAAAATTTAACAACAAAAACGAGACGGACACTAATTATCTTTACGCTGGCACAACCGAACGATATTTAGTTTTTACCATTTTCTAAAATCAAATGATACTCAGATTAATACTGCCGACCTCATAACTAACTAGCATAAAAGGCTAACACAAATCAGTGTTGCCATCATAATTAATATTACCAACTAATCGAATATTCAATATTTCAAAAACGCTGAAATCGTCTAACTTAAGACACAACAGTCTGCGTCCGCTAGATTACCATTGTGGGCTAAAAGAGCAGTTTTTCGGTGTTCGGCCATGTTGAGATTTTAATAAGTGGTGGCCGAGTACGATTTAATTTCTCTCTGTCACTGCCAGAGTGCTGCAGATACGAAACAGTTAAGGGTGTTACGGCACTTATATTGTTGGTTCTGTATATCTAATAACATACATTCAAATGTTTGGAATTTTGTTACTACAAAGCGGCTGAATGGATTTATATTTATATTATATATATATATATATATATATATATATATATATATATATATATATATATATATATATATCGAGAAAAACCAAAGATTTAGTGGGATAGAAGGGAACGTATTTGAATGACATATTAATACAGATAATAAGCTGAAAAAACATGGGGGACTTTCAATTATTCTTCTTAACAAAAGTAATAACATGTTAAATCGATCAGTCTATCTGTTTGTCTTAAATTAAATGGTTAATCTTTTAATTTCCTACCCACAATCTAATTTGATAAATTTTAAAATCATTATATTGTAAAATTAATTTAAATAACATAAGTATCAATAGAAATTAATATCGATCAATTACCTTACTTTCCTGACTGCAGCTGAGCTGTGTCTTCCCGACAGAGATGATAAGTGAAAGTTCCATTAAAGTAAGGACATAATAATATTTTAAAACTTTTTAGGACGGTGAGATTACATATTATTTCACATATACTATAGTTTCCACCGCATTTGGCAGTCTTCTTCAGCTAGTAGCTAGGGTTCTTGAAACTATAGTTAAAATGTCTTATAAAGTTTTGAAATGTTGGAACCTGATGAAAAGTGATGATGTAGCCTAAGACGTAGCGCGCTTATCTAAAAGATGCCTGTATAAATAATAGTGTAAATAATAATATGTTATATATATTACTGCAGTACCCTAAGAGGAGTGCAACACTAACTGATGTTTTGCTCTACAGATATTTTTAATTTTCGCTTCCTAGTGATCCGCTTTGTGCTCCCAAACTGCGGACTCTTGCGACGTCACTTACATTCACTTTTAAATTTTTTCATTTTTTACTAGTATAATTAAGTTAAATTATATATATGTTGGAGATTTTAATGATGAGAAGGAAAGAGGAGAGGGGAATATTGGAGAACATTAAAAAGGAGAGTGATATTGAATGGATTATTGAGCGAACGCAACGTAGATACTTCTACTGAACCGATAAATGATCAAATATGATCTCTAACAATTACGAGAGAAACCTAAGCAGTGCCTTGGACTTGTGACCAAGGTATAGATAGGCTTAAGGAATTTCTTTAAGAATTTACGACACTCACCTCCACTGCTCAGGCTCTCTGTTTAAACCTTAACCACATGACGTGGCAACTAGATTGTAAGGTATTCACGTGACCTTGTTCGAACAGCACTTCTAGCACTAACACTGCACTGCACAACACAACACTATTCAGAGACTACTTCACTTCTTGAGAGACCGCGCACGACTAAGACTTCAGTTAGACTGTCGATGGCATATAAAGGGTCGAGGGTCGAGACTTTCAAAACAACGGAAGTGACTACTACCCTACTCCAACCCCATAGATAGCGATGACGATTCGATTATTCGATACTCTTTTACTATTCTCCGACATATATAGAATTCGTTGTGTTGCTCCGCTCCTATGGGTCGTAGCGAGACGTTAAATAGCCTAAGTTACTCCTTCTTACATCAGCTATCTGCCAGTGAAAGTCCCGTCAAAATCGGCCCAACCATTTCAGAGACTAGCCGGAACAAACAGACAGATAAAAATTGTAAAACATGTTGTTGTATAAAAGCGGTAATTTTAATATTACAAACAGACACTTACAGTGACACGTAAAAGACAATAATAATTTAGACTTATAGAAATACCCATAAAAAAAAACACTCACAAAATCCATCACAATAGACATCACACAATAGTCTTTATGGCAACCAGGCGAGCTCCGTTTGAGAACTGACACAAATCTATCGGAACAGAGGTTTGCTCTCTTGTTATAAATTGTTACGTGGGTATAACTGAAATAGAATAAAAGAAACTACTTGCGAATACAGTTACAAACGGTGTTGCCAACTCTTTTGTGTTTTATAACAAAAAATTCAATATATTTATTTTACATTTTTAAATAAGTAACCAACGCTTCGCTTTATTTTTTTGTTAACTACGGAAGTTTGTGTGGAAATTTGGATGTTTGGATGTATTTTTATCAATTACACAAAAACGGCTAAACAGATTTCGATGAAATTAGGCACACATATACTTTACAACCTGCATTAATACATACGCTACTTTTTATCCCGGAAAACTCAAAGTTTCTGCGGTATAGTAACAAAATATTCATTGAACACATTCACACGTGCTGCTATACAATGAGAGAGGAATGATACCAATTACTGTACAGAAATACAAATGCAATTTAGGCTGAGTCGAGCAGTGCCTGGGGCTTGAGACCCAGAAGCAGGGCTCTTTCATAATATATTAACTCTCACCTCCACAACTCGACCTCGCTAATGACAATAGATAATAAAGTAAACTTACGTGGACCTCGAGAAGGGTGACCTTAATCACGACACTATAACACTAACTTCCGTGTTCACTGCACGTGAACACTTCGTCACTACACTAATTTTAATTCCTTACTTAAGACCTTAAGTCACTCACAGTTTGTAGTAGAATCACCTCAATGGACTGTAACACTGCACTGTGCCTGGGCCCTGCGCCCCGCACTGCTCCTTCCCTTCACCATGTGGTAGTTCCTCTCCTGACAGGCGCCTCCTCTCCCGGAACCGTCTGCTGCAGACCAGTCGCGCACCCTTGCGACCTGCTGCTGCTGCTGATTGACCAGTTAGCACAAGCAATCCACTTGTCCGGTCAACTGTGATGATGAAGGGGCACTACGTTCCGATCCGGTTCGAAGGACCAAAATGAACACTTCGTCACTACACCCAACCTGAGAGCGTGGCTCCCTCTGGTGACCCGAAATGAAACCAGTGAATTTTTGTAGCAACGAAGGACCTTTATTTCAGATTTACAATTTTGACTTACATTTTAAAAAATAATTTATCATAAGCGCGATTCAATGTTGATCACAGCGCCATCTATCTGCGATTTGCACAACCAAATTATACAGCACGAAAACACCAGAGAGACTGAGACTAATCTATCGCACTACGGTATACTTGACATAATATAAAATGATCTACCCGCTACTACTACTTTACAAACAGTGTTGCTAACAGTGCGAAGATTTAAAAAAGATTAGTGCTGTAATGATGTCGCTGGTGTATAGTGTAGGCTAGGTAGTGAACAGTTTAGTATCTGACCGTTTGAAATGAATTACGTTAATCCTGATTTAGGGCGTATCTGTTTTATTGGAAGCTTAGCTAACAACAGCTAACAGCCTACACTTAACATATACAAGTTAATTGCTAATTCACTTAATTAAGAATTATCCTACAGTAGAGAAAATAACTGAAAAAGG
Organism: Limenitis camilla; assembly: GCA_905147385.1. Lineage (NCBI taxonomy): Eukaryota > Metazoa > Arthropoda > Insecta > Lepidoptera > Nymphalidae > Limenitis > Limenitis camilla. Next base: position 14,534,050 of record LR990236.1, on the reverse strand, counting down.
CTTTTCCGACTCTTACGCCTTTTACATGGCAGTTTTCTCTCTTCCCCCTTCTTTTCTTTAAGTTGGCGACTGATCTTTAATGACATTAAAGAGAATCTTACACGAAAATGTTTTAGCAACACCGTTTATAAATTAGTGTAGCGGGTAGTTCGTTTTATATTATTTCCAGTATACCCACGTGTAGACAATATATTAGAGTCAGTCTCTCTGGTGTTTTCGTGCAGTGTACATGGAAGTTAAAATTATAGTGTCGTGGTTAAGGTCACCCTTCTCGAGGTCCACGTAAGTTAACTTTATTGTCTATTATAGTTAGTATTCGGGCAGCGTAAGGGAGCGTTTTAATTATATAAAGGTCTTTAACCCTACACCTTGGTCGAAGAAGTACAATTGATTTCGTTAATTTTATTTTATATATAGTGTAGTGTTATATCAGCTTTGTATGACGTCATTAATGCAGATAAGTGTGTTCTATAGGAAACATATCAAACTGAAAGATATTGATATTTTTTTGACAGGTTTTTCTCATTATTTAAATTTATTGTCAAAAAATATTTAACGATTTGAGTAAATACTTAAATAGAGTGTAAGCGATCTGAGACGGATAAATCAAAGAATCGATTTCTTGGTCTTTTTAATCTATGTATAGATCTAAATCGATGCAGAATCGATATTACCCTAGTTAGTCAACAATCGAGATTTTCTTGAAGTAATTTTATAACCTTTTTTTTGTCTCCATCTTATCTGGCGATGCTTGCGATGCTAATTGGGTGATATAAAACAGAATATGGGTGAAACTGACCTAAGATAGACATAAAAACATTAATGTATAAACTATGCTGTTAAATGTGATATTTTTATCTGTGTCGCGCGTGTGGCATTAAGGAAATGACACATGTTCGAGTGTACATGTTGCATGGCGCGGGTCTTGGCGGTAATTCTGTTTATAGACGATATAAAAATTTTAATACTGTTTAGACTGGTGGCATATTGGTATGTGAAACGCGATATTATAATCTTTGGATTAGCCACCCCGTGGAACTTTGTTTGCGTCGTATAAGAGAGAGGGAGGGTTAGAGAGAGTGGCGAGAGAGCTGAAACTTTCTTTGTTTTATCGCCGTTTACGCAGCGTACGCACAGAAGCACGTTGAAGCTCCACTCCTATGGGTCGTAGCGTGATGTTTTATAGCTTATAGTCATCCTCAATAAATTGGCTGTCTAACACTAAAAGATTTTATCAATTTAAATTATTTAATTCCTGAGGTAATCGCGTTCAACCAAACATACGAACTCTTCAGTTTAATTCCCCCTCTTTCAACGCCTTACAACCCTTTTTTCGCAATAAAACGTAGCCTATGTCCTTTCTCAGGCTCTAGACCATCTGTATACCAAATTTCATTCAAATCGGTTCAGTAATTTTGACGTGAAAGCGCGACAGACAGACAGATAGACAGAGTTACTGTCGCATTTATTATATTTAATTAATCAACATTAGGAAGTAGGATTATATTATTTAATTAATTTAAACATTTATATAGTTAATAGTATCATGATTTTATTTTGTGATATGGCAACCGGGATAAATTAATATTTTGTCTAGCGGCAACATTCGTTCCTTTCTAATAAGCCAATGACAAGTAACCGCGGAAGAGCGGCTACTCTTTTGGCCAATCGGGACGTTTCCCGCGTAAAAGATCGAAATTTGACATTTTGACATAATATGAAAAGCAACACCGTTTATAAATTAGTATTCGCGGGTTCATTTTAGACAATATATAACTTTCATTTCGATAGGATTGAGTTTGTCGAGTGATATCGTGCAGTACATATTAAAGTATTGAGAGTAATAGTGTTGTGTTGTTTGGTGGCGTATGTTTAATATTTGGTAGCGAGGTCGAGCGGTGAAGGTGAGAGTTTAGGGATATTGTAATTTTAATGAATATTTAAATAATTTATAACCGCTTTATCAAATAATGTGACCTCTACACAACATAAATAGGATATGAAAAACCGATGGCAACACTTCATCCGGCAGTACTAACCGAACTAAATAAAATGGATTGAGTTTTCTCCTTCCTAAATAATATCTATGTACTTCCGTTTGTGTTGTAAAACTTAGATAGTTTATTAACAAAGCATATGTACACAGATCTGTCTTATGTATCGCTCTATTCCATTAATAAAAACCTTATCAAAATCTGTCTATTTCTAAAAAATTAAAGTTTGCAATAACGCAGCTCGGACTCATATTGAGTCTACCCGCGTGACTTTCTTAACGTCTAGCTCCGCTCCTATTGGGCTTAGCGCGATGATATATAGCCTATAGCCTTCCTCGATAAATGGGCTATCTAACACTGAAAGAATTTTTCAAATCGGACCAGTAGTTCCTGAGATTAGCGCGTTCAAACAAACACACTCTTCAGATTTATGTATTAGTATAAGATTAAAGTTCTCCAATATGTAAACATCGAATAGATTCCAAATTCTAATTTGCGTACCAGAAAATTCAAATTTGGAATCAATTTTCAATCTAAAATCCAAAAATTTTGGATTGAGATTAATTATTAACTTTACATTGCATTATTTTAAAATCATCAATCAGTGACGTCACGACGTGTCCAGCAATCTTATTTACTATTCATTTTTATCTATACTTCTATACTATTATATAAAGAGGAAAGATTTGATTGTTTGTATATTTGTATGTTTGTATGTTTGTTTGTTTGTTGCGAATAGGCTCGAAAAGTACTAAACCGATTTTGAAAATTCTTTCACCGATAGGAAGCTACATCCTTTCCGGGTAACTTAGGCTATGTGGTGTTGCCATAAATACTCTAATTAAAAAGATATGGCCATTTAAGTCCCATATGGTGGTCATTTTGTAAATTGAAGAGCTTCTCAGGAAATACAAATCCGATTTAAAAAAATCTTTTACTGATGTGACAAAGGTGATTTAGTGTTGCCATATACATTTTTTAATTAATAGAACATGGCCATTTTTTCGTTTCTAATCCGATTTTAAAAATTCGTTCACTGTTAGAAAACTACACTATTCGTGAGTGACAAAGGTGATTTAGTGTTGCCATATACATTTTTTAATGAATAGAACATGGCCATTTTGTCGTTTCTAATCCGATTTTAAAAATTCGTTCACTGTTAGAAAACTACACTATTCGTGAGTGACAAAGGTGATTTAGTGTTGCCATATACATTTTTTAATGAATAGAACATGGCCATTTTGTCGTTTCTAATCCGATTTTAAAAATTCGTTCACTGTTAGAAAACTACACTATTCGTGAGTGACAAAGGTGATTTAGTGTTGCCATATACATTTTTTAATTAATAGAACATGGCCATTTTTTCGTTTCTAATCCGATTTTAAAAATTCGTGCACTGTTAGAAAACTACACTATTCGTGAGTGACAAAGGTGATTTAGTGTTGCCATATACATTTTTTAATTAATAGAACATGGCCATTTTTTCGTTTCTAATCCGATTTTAAAAATTCGTGCACTGTTAGAAAACTACACTATTCGTGAGTGACAAAGGTGATTTAGTGTTGCCATATACATTTTTTAATTAATAGAACATGGCCATTTTTTCGTTTCTAATCCGATTTTAAAAATTCGTTCACTGTTAGAAAACTACACTATTCGTGAGTGACAAAGGTGATTTAGTGTTGCCATATACATTTTTTAATGAATAGAACATGGCCATTTTGTCGTTTCTAATCCGATTTTAAAAATTCGTTCACTGTTAGAAAACTACACTATTCGTGAGTGACAAAGGTGATTTAGTGTTGCCATATACATTTTTTAATTAATAGAACATGGCCATTTTTTCGTTTCTAATCCGATTTTAAAAATTCGTTCACTGTTAGAAAACTACACTATTCGTGAGTGACAAAGGTGATTTAGTGTTGCCATATACATTTTTTAATTAATAGAACATGGCCATTTTTTCGTTTCTAATCCGATTTTAAAAATTCGTTCACTGTTAGAAAACTACACTATTCGAGAGTGACAAAGGTGATTTAGTGTTGCCATATACATTTTTTAATTAATAGAACATGGCCATTTTTTCGTTTCTAATCCGATTTTAAAAATTCGTGCACTGTTAGAAAACTACACTATTCGTGAGTGACAAAGGTGATTTAGTGTTGCCATATACATTTTTTAATGAATAGAACATGGCCATTTTGTCGTTTCTAATCCGATTTTAAAAATTCGTTCACTGTTAGAAAACTACACTATTCGTGAGTGACAAAGGTGATTTAGTGTTGCCATATACATTTTTTAATTAATAGAACATGGCCATTTTTTCGTTTCTAATCCGATTTTAAAAATTCGTGCACTGTTAGAAAACTACACTATTCGTGAGTGACAAAGGTGATTTAGTGTTGCCATATACATTTTTTAATTAATAGAACATGGCCATTTTTTCGTTTCTAATCCGATTTTAAAAATTCGTGCACTGTTAGAAAACTACACTATTCGTGAGTGACAAAGGTGATTTAGTGTTGCCATATACATTTTTTAATTAATAGAACATGGCCATTTTTTCGTTTCTAATACGATTTTAAAAATTCGTTCACTGTTAGCAAACTACACTATTCGTGAGTGACAAAGGTGATTTAGTGTTGCCATATACATTTTTTAATGAATAGAACATGGCCATTTTGTCGTTTCTAATCCGATTTTAAAAATTCGTTCACTGTTAGAAAACTACACTATTCGTGAGTGACAAAGGTGATTTAGTGTTGCCATATACATTTTTTAATTAATAGAACATGGCCATTTTTTCGTTTCTAATCCGATTTTAAAAATTCGTGCACTGTTAGAAAACTACACTATTCGTGAGTGACAAAGGTGATTTAGTGTTGCCATATACATTTTTTAATTAATAGAACATGGCCATTTTTTCGTTTCTAATCCGATTTTAAAAATTCGTGCACTGTTAGAAAACTACACTATTCGTGAGTGACAAAGGTGATTTAGTGTTGCCATATACATTTTTTAATGAATAGAACATGGCCATTTTGTCGTTTCTAATCCGATTTTAAAAATTCGTTCACTGTTAGAAAACTACACTATTCGTGAGTGACAAAGGTGATTTAGTGTTGCCATATACATTTTTTAATTAATAGAACATGGCCATTTTTTCGTTTCTAATCCGATTTTAAAAATTCGTTCACTGTTAGAAAACTACACTATTCGTGAGTGACAAAGGTGATTTAGTGTTGCCATATACATTTTTTAATTAATAGAACATGGCCATTTTTTCGTTTCTAATCCGATTTTAAAAATTCGTTCACTGTTAGAAAACTACACTATTCGAGAGTGACAAAGGTGATTTAGTGTTGCCATATACATTTTTTAATTAATAGAACATGGCCATTTTTTCGTTTCTAATCCGATTTTAAAAATTCGTGCACTGTTAGAAAACTACACTATTCGTGAGTGACAAAGGTGATTTAGTGTTGCCATATACATTTTTTAATGAATAGAACATGGCCATTTTGTCGTTTCTAATCCGATTTTAAAAATTCGTTCACTGTTAGAAAACTACACTATTCGTGAGTGACAAAGGTGATTTAGTGTTGCCATATACATTTTTTAATTAATAGAACATGGCCATTTTTTCGTTTCTAATCCGATTTTAAAAATTCGTGCACTGTTAGAAAACTACACTATTCGTGAGTGACAAAGGTGATTTAGTGTTGCCATATACATTTTTTAATTAATAGAACATGGCCATTTTTTCGTTTCTAATCCGATTTTAAAAATTCGTGCACTGTTAGAAAACTACACTATTCGTGAGTGACAAAGGTGATTTAGTGTTGCCATATACATTTTTTAATTAATAGAACATGGCCATTTTTTCGTTTCTAATCCGATTTTATAAATTCGTTCACTGTTAGAAAACTACACTATTCGTGAGTGACAAAGGTGATTTAGTGTTGCCATATACATTTTTTAATTAATAGAACATGGCCATTTTTTCGTTTCTAATCCGATTTTAAAAATTCGTTCACTGTTAGAAAACTACACTATTCGTGAGTGACAAAGGTGATTTAGTGTTGCCATATACATTTTTTAATTAATAGAACATGGCCATTTTTTCGTTTCTAATCCGATTTTAAAAATTCGTGCACTGTTAGAAAACTACACTATTCGTGAGTGACAAAGGTGATTTAGTGTTGCCATATACATTTTTTAATGAATAGAACATGGCCATTTTGTCGTTTCTAATCCGATTTTAAAAATTCGTTCACTGTTAGAAAACTACACTATTCGTGAGTGACAAAGGTGATTTAGTGTTGCCATATACATTTTTTAATTAATAGAACATGGCCATTTTTTCGTTTCTAATCCGATTTTAAAAATTCGTGCACTGTTAGAAAACTACACTATTCGTGAGTGACAAAGGTGATTTAGTGTTGCCATATACATTTTTTAATTAATAGAACATGGCCATTTTTTCGTTTCTAATCCGATTTTAAAAATTCGTTCACTGTTAGAAAACTACACTATTCGTGAGTGACAAAGGTGATTTAGTGTTGCCATATACATTTTTTAATGAATAGAACATGGCCATTTTGTCGTTTCTAATCCGATTTTAAAAATTCGTTCACTGTTAGAAAACTACACTATTCGAGAGTGACAAAGGTGATTTAGTGTTGCCATATACATTTTTTAATTAATAGAACATGGCCATTTTTTCGTTTCTAATCCGATTTTAAAAATTCGTTCACTGTTAGAAAACTACACTATTCGTGAGTGACAAAGGTGATTTAGTGTTGCCATATACATTTTTTAATTAATAGAACATGGCCATTTTTTCGTTTCTAATCCGATTTTAAAAATTCGTGCACTGTTAGAAAACTACACTATTCGTGAGTGACAAAGGTGATTTAGTGTTGCCATATACATTTTTTAATGAATAGAACATGGCCATTTTGTCGTTTCTAATCCGATTTTAAAAATTCGTTCACTGTTAGAAAACTACACTATTCGTGAGTGACAAAGGTGATTTAGTGTTGCCATATACATTTTTTAATTAATAGAACATGGCCATTTTTTCGTTTCTAATCCGATTTTAAAAATTCGTTCACTGTTAGAAAACTACACTATTCGTGAGTGACAAAGGTGATTTAGTGTTGCCATATACATTTTTTAATTAATAGAACATGGCCATTTTGTCGTTTCTAATCCGATTTTAAAAATTCGTTCACTGTTAGAAAACTACACTATTCGTGAGTGACAAAGGTGATTTAGTGTTGCCATATACATTTTTTAATTAATAGAACATGGCCATTTTTTCGTTTCTAATCCGATTTTAAAAATTCGTGCACTGTTAGAAAACTACACTATTCGTGAGTGACAAAGGTGATTTAGTGTTGCCATATACATTTTTTAATTAATAGAACATGGCCATTTTTTCGTTTCTAATCCGATTTTAAAAATTCGTGCACTGTTAGAAAACTACACTATTCGTGAGTGACAAAGGTGATTTAGTGTTGCCATATACATTTTTTAATTAATAAAACATGGCCATTTTGTTGCTACTGATCCGATTTTAAAATTTTTTTCACTGATAGAAGTCTATAGTATTTCCGTCTCTCTTTCTCTTATAATACCTATCATTGTCTCTCATCCTCTCTCTTTTTTCTCACTTTAATTTTTATTTTTATCTGTTCAGAATGATTAGCTTCTTTTCACTTTCTTTCTTTCGATAATTTCTCTCTCTCTCTTTCTCTCTCTCTCTGTTCTTTACCTATTCAATTTTAGTTCTGCTCTGTCCTCCCTCTTTTATCATCTGTCGCTTTTCTTTAATTTTTTTATTTATTTATAACTTTATTGTACACCACATAAAAAAAAAATAAAAAAATAAAAAATAACACAGTAAAATAAAAACCAAATATAAAGTGAAGTACAGCGGGCGGTCTTATGACTAGTTAGCCATCTCTTCCAGACAACCCTGTCTTGGGAGGAGCGGAGGTTGGAATAACGAAGGTGGTGTAGCTTCAATATACTAATATATTACAACCGAATACATACACACCTACACAATAATATTATATAATATGAATACATACAATTATAATAAACTAATAAATATTCTAAGGTTACAATAAACTACATAAACAATACATAAATTTAATAAATAAATATAATGAATAATGTCATCTAATTATTTTTTCTATTATTTTTCTTTTTATAACGTTTTCTTACTCTCTCTAATTTTTCAAATAATTAAAAACTACACAATTACAAAATGACAATTTAAGGACATCAATTATAATATTGCTTTTAATACCCGGAGCGAAGCGAGGGCAGCCCTCTAGTACGTTATAAGATGAATATAGTGTGTGTAAAAAAGTGTTTTCTATTCTATTCTATTTTTAAATTTCGACAACAATGGCGTTCGACACGACATTCTGTTTCACATCACTTAACTGATCGACAATTTTAACTGATTTTTTTTTATAAATATTAATCCTAACTAATATTATAATTTCGAAAGCAGCTTAAGAAACGTAGGTAATACTTAAGAATACAAACTGAACAAACGATATTACGAATTAATATACTACTTACGCCATCTATTCACGGATAGATGATCTGTCTTGTCTGTTACGCTATCACTCTTAAATCATTAGACCGATTTAGATGAAATTTGGTACAGAGATAGATTAGAGCTTGGGGGATGACCTAGACTATGTTTTTTCATGAAAAACGCCAATCGCCAAAAGCCATTTATCAACGTGGAGATGAAGTGCATGTCGAACTGTAACCGAAATAAAGGTAAAGTTTGTAAGGTTGTAGGGGTTATCTCTGGGTCTGCTGAACCGATTGTGATAATTCTTTTATCAATAGTAAGCCACATTATCTGTGAGTGTCATAGACCATATATTAACCCGAAAAATGAAAAGACTTTTTCGTGACAGTCGGATTTGCAATAAATCGGAGAACAAACGGTCGAACGAAAAGGTTTGTTACGAACGCTGCCTTCACGATGAGATACATGATTCATAGTTGTGTGAGTAAGTGAACAGTTTGAATACACCTCAGCGAAGCGAGAATTTGCCGGATAATACATACATAAAGATACTTTCAGTTATAATTATAATAAAGCGCAGAACATCTAACACAGTGACTGTTACAAGTGAAGTATATTTCGCTAGAATTCTCGTTGGTTTATTATTTTCAGCACAATTTTATTTCTCTTCGTCTCTTGAGTATCGAGAGGAAGCAATTTTCCAGTATACAGCAGCTCAGAGCTATTGCTAACAGTATATTGAACAGTCTTGTTGTTGCTTAGTTACTCGAAGATACTTCGTTAAAAATATTTTATTTTCGAGGAAAGGTTTTCCTTGCAGAGCTATCTGGTGGCTATACTGCACTTTAGAATAAATAACAATAAAAAATAAATAATACCAAACACTGATAAAATCCTTCACATTACAGTACAGCCATTATGGTCACCAGACAAAACCCGTCCGTTTGACAACTGGCACAAGTTTATCGGAACAGAGTTTATATTTACGTAGGTATATTTTAAATAATAAACGGTGCTGCCAACTATATTATTACCTAACCTTCATGGTCTTTAGGTAAAATTGTTTTATTATGTAACTTCTTTAAACCAAAATCTTTGATTTTATAGATTGTGACGTCATAGTGTTGTGTCAATTGTGTAGTTTTTATCAGTAAATGATTGTCTATGACCTCTAATTAACCTCGCGCTAATCTCAGGAGCTATTGGTCCGATTTGAAAAATTCTTTCAGTGTTAGATAGCCCATTTATCGAGGAAGGCTATAGGCTATGTATCGTCACACTAAGACCAATAGAAGCGGAGCTACACGGCCATGAAGTCGCAAGGGCCGGTTAGTATAAGAATATTTTTGGGAAATCATCATGATCTTACATAGCATGAAATAAAGCTCACTTTCAGTTTCATCATTCTCTCAGTTTGTCCGCACGGTACGATGCTTCGAACAAGACTGGCTAAATGAGACATCGCGCGTTCGTATTTATAACAAAATAAGTGTAAACAAATGTAGGTACACCAAAGTACATTTGTTAGATTTTGTTATAATCAGAATTGTAGTGATTTACTATTTCAACGTTATAAGTTTGGTTAACGATGTTTCTGTTAAGAACAAACACATCCTTGCTCATCTCTAGTGGAAACGCTGCCTTAATATGACAATTATATTTTCTTCCGCTTTTCATATTCTACTAGCAAATAATAATTAAAACAATATTATCCACATGAAGGCAGTGGAGTGTATACAGTTGTTTAATGCAAATAATATGGCACTACGGCCATTATACTCGTGCCTACTTGCTGCGGGATCAAAGCTCCCTTCTCTCTAATTAGAGAGTTAGAGAGGCATTTGCCTTATTTTATGTTTTTCCTTCTCCAACTACGCCAGTATAAAGCGTTTGTTTGCAAAGAAACTAGCTTTTTAATGAGTTATGAGTGTTTTAAACTTTATTCTTATGAAGCTAGTGGAGGGTCGAATTTGTATATTAAAGGGGAGTGGGGGATTTTTTTGCTTATTTTTGATGACATGGGAGATGGGCTATATGGTGATTACTTCAGCGATAAAAAACACATCGAAACGTGAATAGGCATGCATCAATGTTTACTTAAGCACGAGGAAGGCGTTTGGGCTTTGCTTACTTTTGTTGACATGGGGGGCAGGGGGTTACTTGAACGGGTTACCCATATATCCACCAACTCATTCAGTCTGTTTACGACTCATTCACTCACTTAACCTTTGACTGAATTCTTCACTGGTTAATATTTTTCACAATTTTTAAGAAATTATCTATATCACAAATACTAATATATATTTCGGGATAAAAAGTATCCTATATTTTAATACTGATTATATAGTATCTGTGTACTAAATTTCATTCAAATCCGTTCAGTAGTTTTTGAGTGATTGAATAACCAACATCAAAACATTGAAACAAGCGATGGGGATTGATTAAACGATGATTCTATTTCTCGTTCCAAAAAATCAATCTCATAAATCGATATATAGTACAGAATCGATTCAATGAATCGATATTTTATTTGACCGTACCTCAGAGGGCGATTTTTTTATGAATTATTTTTGCGATTCATCGATTTAAAAATCGATATTCTTCAATAATTTAAATTTTAACGTACAGAAAAAAATTATTATTATAATAGGATATAATATCTTAAACTTTGTTTCGCTTCCCTGAGGTGGCAAATTTGCATTAAAAAATCCATTAAAATCTGAATATTCTAAAATCTTCGTTAAATTTAAGTGTTTAAAATTAAAAAATATATATATAAGTCCCTTTTTAATTTTAGGGTTATAGCAGAAAGAACACGTCAAACTGCTTGTTACTAGAGTAATAAAAAGTGATATAAATCACCGAAAGCTTTTAGCGTCACCCTTTTATATTTTATTATAATATACTCGTTCTTACAAACTTACGAGAAAAGAATTAAAGTGCTATGTTATTATATGTTTAAGTACTTTTAGGCTGTGTTTCCACCAGTGATGTTGCGTTGCGTTAGTTAAGTACAGAGTGTATCAGCTTATTTCAGGTAGAAACGCAGCCTTACAATGATATAGTGCTTATTAATTATGTTGTATAAATAGTTTCTATATTCGTGTAGTATTAATAATACCTGTTGATCGTGATTAAATAGAAATTAATTAATCATTTTAAAAAAAAGATGATCGATAACTCTACTTAGTGGTAATTTAATTTATTGGAATAGCAACACTGTTATGTCATGACATACTGTAGACTCAGAATATGAAGTGTAGCTGTGGTTGATTGTCTTTGTTACAATTTAGATAGAATCAACCTTTGCCTTTCTATACTAATATTATAAAGAAGTAAGATTTGTATTTTTGTATGTAACGAATAAACATAAAAACTACTGGACCGATTTCAAAAATTCTTTCACCATTAGAAAGCTACATTATCCCTGAGTAACATAGGCTATATTTATAACAAGAAAAAATTAGAGATCCTTAGGAAATCTCACGAAAACTAACCCAAGGTGCCAAAAAATTTGCCATAAAATATCTTTCATCGCATGCGCTGCAAAAAGTATTGATGATAGAACAAAAAAATGTTCTACAATATTATAGAACGTATCAATATCTACAAAAAAGTCCGCGAGACCATATGTCCAACTATTATAGTTACGTCACTATAACTACTTTTTTACATTTTAAAAGTTGATAAAAATGCCTATCAAAATCAGACTATGTTTTCTATAACTTTGTATTAATCCTTATCCAAATAAATTATTTCGTATTCAAGACTATTTCAATACCTGTAAATTACTTTTTGAATTATTAAAATCGGACTTTCCATTCAAAAGATATTACGAAATTAAAAATATCAATATAAACAAAAAATACACGCCGACGCGACGGGCCAGTGTAGCGACGCAGCGCAGCGAGTAAAGCGGCAAGAGAGGGGGCACCGAAATGCGGGAGAGCCAATATATTTTTAAAAATAATATTCCACCCGCGCGAAGCCGGGATGGGCCGCTAGTATGATATAAAAAAAGAGAAAAAAAAAACAATTTGAAACACAAAATTAATAATCAATTTTATTCGAAAATCATTGGACTACCGATTAAATATATTTTGAACAGATTGGAATTTATTTTCAATCAATAAAATAATATTTTGGATTATGAATTGTCCGTCACTCTGTGAGCTCCTAATGCCTTCTGTGATATGAATCTTCGACATATATATGTCGGAATCGTAAGTCAGCCTTATGTAATCCTAACCTTAAGCTTGGACAGAAAACCTATCCAGCAGAGGGGAGGGATCCCCGAACCTACACGCTTATTCACAAGCCCTAGGCACTGTTTATCTGTCAGTAGTACGAGATCGCTTATAACCAAATGTATATTCTATCTAATTTCCAACATATATAGACTATATATTGTTAAGACAAACAAACACATATATAAAAGATAGTAAACTTGTAATCATCATCATCACGACCCGTCAATGGGCCACTCCTGAGCGGGGTCTCCTCCTCAGAATGAGGGTATTAGATTATAGTCCACCACGCTGGCCCACTGCGGCTTGGCAGACTTCACACACCTTTGAAAACTTTAAGGAACTCTCTTAAATCGGATTAGTAACAACAAAATGGCCATATTCAATTAATTAAAAAATATGTCGGGGATTTTAAAATGATATGAAAGGAGATGGAAGAAGATGGGGAATATTGGGGAATACTAAAATGGGGTGATGGTATTGAATGGAATATTGGGTAAACGCGACGCAGATACTTCTACTGAACCGATAAATGATCAAATATGATCTCTAACAATTACGAGAGAAACCTAAGCAGTGCCTTGGACTTGTGACCAAGGTGTAGGCTTAAGGAATTCCTTTAAGTAATTACGACACTCGCCTCCACTGCTCAGGCTCTCTGTTTAAACCTAAGGTTAATCGCACATAAACCTTTTTTTTTTTTTTTTGATAACGCAGGGGAAATCTTCAAAAGATACCCAATTCTTGGGGTAAAAGCTGGGTTATGTAGGATTTCTACCTACTAAAACCCCTGCGATGGTCTGCCTCGACACGTCAGGAGAACCTCGGGAAATCAGTTGAACCGCATCCGCTGTCCTTCCCATTTGCCATGCTATGAGCTCATCCTGAGGGGACAATATCTCTCCCTCATGGTCTCGTGTGTACAACACCTTATTCTTATGGGTTGCTTAGATACTGGTGTGCAGACCCCCACACTGCGCACCTGCAACCTGGAGCCCCAGTTTTATGTCCTGGACGTTGGGACAGGAATGCCGCGACGATTTACCGCGTCACGTCGACGCCGTCGTCTCTGACGAGACGGATCGGATCTCTCCCGATCCCGCTCCGCCGTCTCCTTGTGTACCATTACAGTCTCACAAAAGGTGACTACAGCTCTCCACGCTGAATCTCGGCTTAGCATGGTAGCCACAACTGTTGGCAGGGACAAGTCTTGGCCGATCTCTGAAACCAGAGTCCTCCGTTCCATATCCCATGCTGGGCATACCTGGAGAGTATGCTGTGCCGTATCCCGGTCCACTCCGCAATGGTGGCAAATCGCAGTCTCCTCGCGCCCGATCTTACACAGGTACTCAGCAAAACAACCATGTCCGGTGAATATCTGTGTAAGTCGAAATGTGACTCTTCGCTTTCTCCTCATCCAGGCTTCGAATGAAGGCAGGATCGCTTCTACAACTCGCTTACGTGCAAAGTGTTCTTGGCATAGACGACTGTACCACATCGTGAATGCAGCATGCCGTTCCTGCTGCCTGATTACGTCAACCACTGTTGAGGGAGCACTTCCGTCTCTCTGGCGGAGGATGCGGATACGGTCATATACTTTCGCATCCATCTCTGCCAAGATGTCAAATGGCGGAAAACACGCCAGCAACGTTGCAGCCTCAAAGGATATCGTGCGATATCCACGCGCGATACGAATGGCCACTCTTCGTTGCAAGCTATAGATCTTAGCTCTGCAGCGGCGGACCCCTGACAGTCTATGTGACCAAACGGGCGCACCATAGAGGGCCATTGACCGCACGACGCTCGCGTAGAGGCGGCGTACTTCTTCACTTGGTCCCCCGAGATTGGGTAACAGTCTGTGCATTGCACCCGCCACTTTCTCAATGCGGGGGACTAAACGCTTGAAATCGCACATAAACCTAACCTAACCCAAGACGAGGTAATTACATTGTAAGGTACTCACGTGACCTTGATCGGACAGCACTCCTAGCACTAACACAACACTGCACAATACTATCACTATTTAGACACTACTTCACTTCTTGAGAGACCGCGCACGACTAAGACTTCAGTCAGACTGTCGATGACATATAAAGGGTCGAGGGTCGAAACTGTCAAAACAACGGAAGTGACCACTACCCTACTCCAACGCCATAGATAGCGATAACGATTCGTTTAATCGATAATCTTTTACTTATTCTCCGACAAATATATATGGCAACACTAAATCACCTTTGTCACTCACGAATAGTGTAGTTTTCTATCAGTGAAAAAAAAAATTAAAATCGGATCAATTTGTCCTGAGAAACTCTTCAATTTACAAAATGGCCACGTTATGGCTTTTAAATGGCCATATCTTTTTAATTAGAATATTTATGGCAACACCACATAGCCTATGTTATCCGGAAAGGATGTAGCTTTCTATTAGTGAAAGAATTTTCAAAATTGGTTCGTTAGTTTTCGAGCCTATTCGCAACAAACAAACAATCAAATCTTTCCTCTTTATATAATAGTGTAGATGTAGATAAGGCGCGTAGACTTAATGAAATAGTCATATCTTTTTAATTATAATGGTTATAATCATTTTAAAGATCCTTTATTAAGAAATGATGTAGCTTCTATTCAATCAAAATTGGTTCAGCAACTGCTATGCAGTTTACAAGAAACATATTACTTGCATTTGAATATTAACATCAAAAGCAGAATAGCAATATTTCTCTTATAATGATTGGAAATTTCTTATATTTCAGTAGCAGGGGGTGTATGGGGGTGTTAGGGGGTAGCTTATTGCGACACTCCGATAAAAATTGAAATACTTGAACATTGAAGCTGAAGAGTGAAGTGCATCTCAAGACTTCCTCTTGCATGAGTTGACTTATTAAATTGCTTCTTTTATTTATATGCTGTTGCCTTGTTGTTATAAATCAAGTAAAATAAAGGAAAAATGTCTTGTCTTTCTTTTATAAGAATTATATGAAAATAAATTAAAAAATAAAATTATCAACCCGCTAGCATTATTGTATTTTCAACTAGCGACTCGCTTGCGGCTTCGCACGGTTTCTGTCTCCACTATAATATACATGTACGAGTATTATACATATATTATATATTTTAAAGATACATAGGGAGGGAATAGAGGGAAGCGACTTTGTTTTATAATATGTAACTAGTCGACCCGTCTCGGCTTCGCCCGGGTGCAATTTAACACGTGTAGCCGAAACCACTATGTCCCTGCGTTTTAAATCTGTAATATCTCCAAAAATATTCCTTTAAATTTCATGCTGTAAAGGGCCATATTGATCTATATTATATGTACAATGTATTTAAGGTACATAATTGGATAAGGATTAATGTTGTATTGTTTAAAATCGCTTCGTAAATAAGCCATTATTACTCGTAAAAAGTAAAGGATGAAAAATACTTAATGTGGGTTATCTTTAAGAGATAGACATATACCTTCGCGGAATTTTTTGTAGACCTTTTTATGGTGTACAATACTGTAGTACATTATTTTGATCTATCTCGTAGGGTTCAGCCAGCGTTTGCAATGAAAGCGGAAATAATGTTTTTATTTACGACATCAAATTAGAAACCTCTAACATTATCAGTGTTTCTCTACTATATTATATATGTATTATACATATAAACCTTCCTCTTGAATCACTCTATCTATTAAAAAAAACCGCATCAAACCGATTTCATTAGGAAAAACTCAATTTTTCAATTACCTTTGTTCGAGTAATGTATAAGCAAACTCATTATCCACAAAAATAATGAAACTACTTTCATGGTCTTCTTCACCATATAGAGGGCGATACAGTCAGGAAATGACTAAACTTTACGATCTCATATTATTCTGACAGGAAACCAAGCAGTGCCTTGGATTTGCAACCAGGTGTAGGTTTAAGGGATCCCTCCCCTCTACTGCATAGGTTCTTTGTCCAAGCTTAGCCTAAGTCTAACCTAACACAAGGCTAATCTAACTCTCTCTATAAAGGTTAGAACTGGCCAAGTGCGAGTAGGATTTAGAACACTAAAATAGTTTTATACCAACTTAATTATATATTTTATTCTGTTTTTAGTATTTGTTGTTATAGAGGCAACAGAAATACATCATTTGTGAACATTTCAACTGTCTAGCTATCACGGTTCATGAGGTGACTGACACACGGACCGACGGACAGCGGAGTCTTAGTAATAAGGTTTTGTTTTTATCGTGAGAAATACTAGTATGAAATTGTAACATGATGTAGATTTCTATAGATGTAAAATGTATTTGGAATGTTCTAGCAAATAGTGTACGCGTCTGACTTTGAAATGCATTGAATATGTGAAATGTTTCACCTCCATATTCTATACGTAGCTGATGATTTAATTTGCTATTGACATAGAATGAGAGAGGAATGATAAGCTATCATATATCAATCTACGATAGGGGTTAAAGTATGAAATTGTATTAGGTACTTCGAATTTACATAGCACCTTCATGGTATGAGATTCTTTTAAAAAATGTGCAACATACGATTATCGACTTTCAGTTGTTTTTTTTATTCAGCTTAGACAAGAAAGATGGATACTTCGAAACTTCGAGTGATTTTTGAATACGAGATCCGACGCGGAAGTAACGCGGCAGAAACAGCTCGCAATATCAATGTTGCGTTTGGAGAGGGGACTGCTAATGAACGCACTGTGCGGTTTTGGTTTAAACGTTGTCGTGATGGACACTTTGATTTGAAGAACGAACCACGTGGAACATCGCCCACACAGGTGAATAACAATGAATTGAAAGAGATGGTGGTAGCCGATCCGAACCAAACTACCCAGGAATTAGCGGCATGGTTTAACGTTACCTTACCAACAATATTGATTCATTTGCGTCAAATCAATAAAATAAAAAAAATATGAAAAATGGGTGCCTCATGATTTGACTGATCTGCAGAAAGAAACGCGTGTTGAAACTTGTGTTGCCTTGTTGAATCGATATTGGATCGAATTGTGACATGTGATGTAAAATAGCTTCTTTACGATAACCGTAAGCAAAAATGCAATGGCTGACTCCAGGTCAAACGCCTCAACAGTGTCCTAAAGCAAAGCTTACCAATAAAAAGGTAATTGTAACTGTTTGGTGGTCTCAGCACGGTGTTATTCACTATAGCTTTCTCCGATCTGGTCAAGCAATAACGGCAGATGTCTTCTGTGCAAAACTAGCAGTGAAACAGCCCCGACTCATGAATCGATCTTCACCATTATTGCTCCATGATAACGCGAGACCTCATACAGGACGAGGAACAGTTTTAACTCTACAGGAAGTCCAATTAGAAACCATTCTTCACCCTCTGTATTCGCCAGACCTTGCTCCAACGGAGTACCATTTTTTTCGTGATTTGGACAATTTCTACGTGATAAAAAGTTTTCTTCTCAGGAGGCAACAAAATGCTTTCACACAGTTTGTCGAATTTAGATCACCAGAGTTCTATCTCAAAGCCATAGATCATACCTTCCTATTAGATGGCAGCACTATATAGATAATATTAGTAATTATTTTGATTACATAAATACGTTAAATTTAAAAAAATAAGATAAATTAATTCATACACTCATAATAATTGACATAAATAATATTTATTTTATTATCTGCCTGACGATCGCAGGCAAGTCCTCGTTGAGGCAGTCACTGAAAACCAGCGTTGGTACACGTGGGGCAACTCCCGTGTGCCAACATCTATGCTGAGTGACCTACCTTTGCCAACGTCACACTGCTGTACACTAGTTTTAAGTTCAATGTAAATAGTATTTAGTTATTAATACCATAATTTAAAAACAGTATATTTAACAGTATTAAAGAGATTCATTCATTCATTCATAATATTCTTAAAAACGTATACAAAGTATTGCCTTCGCCCTTCACGTGTGAATGTAGCATTCGTCCCATAAAAGAGTCGCGCCAAAACTTAATGTAGTAATGTTGTCACACTAAAAGCATACTATATATTTGACTTACAGTCATAATGTTTACGAGCGTTCAACTGCGAAGGATCTTTATTTCATTTGGCTTTTTATTTACTGAAATATTCTACTTCTAAGCTATGTTAAATATTTAATACTAGTCGACGTCTCCCGGCTTCGCACTTGTACAATTTACAAAGTACTCCACTACATAGTATAAAACAAAGTCGCTTCCCGCTGTCTGTCAATCTTTCTATCCCTATATATGCTTAGGTCTTTAAAACTAAGCAACGGATTTTAATGCGGTTTTTTTAAATAGATAGAGTGATTCAAGAGGAAGGTTTATATGTATAATACATACATAATATAGTCGAGAAAAACTGATAATTTAAAAGGTTTCTAATGTAATGTCGTAAATAAACACATTTTTTACGCTTACATTGCAAACGCTGGCTGAACCCTACGAGATAGATCAAAATAATGTACTACAGTATTGTACACCTTAAAAAGGTCTACAAAAATGTCCGCGATGGTATATGTCTATCTCTTAGGGATAACCCACAATAACCATTTTTTATCTTTTACTTTTTACGAGAAATAATCACTTTTTTACAAAGCTTTTTTAAACAATACAGCATTAATCCTTATCCAATTAAGTACCTTAAATACATTGTCCGTTTAATATAGATCAATATGGCCCTTTACAGCATGGAATTCAAATGAATATTTTCGAAAATATTACAGATTTAAAATGCAGGGACATAGCGGCTGCGCGGCGCGTGCCTATGTCTAATGTCTAATGACAAAAAAGCTGTGAACCCGTATCCTGAACTGAATATTTCGGGATAAAATGTTGCCTATATGTTAGTCCAGGTTATAAAATATCTGTGTGACAAATTTCATTGATATCTGTTCAGCCGTTATGACGTTAAAGAACTTTCACATTCAAGTTATGGTAAGGCTGCGTCTCCACCAGAGATTTACTCGCTCACAGTATGTCAATTCCTTCGCTACACATTATCGTACGTCTCTGGTGGAAAGTGGTGAGAGTTATACTTTAGACTTAGAGCAACAGCATAACAGCTGGATTAGTTGATTACTCTAGATGTAATGATAAACATGTTATTTAATAACAACTGATTATAACTTGAACGGCATAGTTACCGAACATACAATTTTTCCTCTCAGTGACTACATGTAGTATATGCCAAGACCAGCCCCTCCCCCTCTAGTTTTCACGTACTAATTACAAAAATGCTTTTAAATCTTTCTTGCCTCGTTTATGTACATCCAATCGTACAACGACTTTATAATATTGGAACAAACTTTCGACAAATTGTTTGAAAATCGCACCCAACTACACTGTTGTCAATCAATACGTCAGTGTTGGCAACACTGCACTGCAAATATAGCACAAGATTTTCTTAGAAGTCGTACACTACGTGACGAAAACCTGAGGTCCCCTCTCCTACCCCTGTGACCAAGTGTATTACTTTGAAGAACCACCTCTTCCATCGGAACGATTAGGTGAGTTCTCTTACAATAACTCTTGACTTTCTGATATATTAATATTTTTTTCATCTATATATCACTAGTCGACCCGTCCAGCTTCGCCCGGGTGCAAGTTAACACGTGTATTTAGCCGTAACCGCTATGTCCCTGCATTTTGAATCTGTAATATCTTCGAAAATATTCGTTTAAATTTCATGCTGTAAAGGGCCATATTGATCTATATTAAATGCACAATGTATTTAAGGAACATAATTGGATAAGGATTAATGCTGTATTGTTTAAAATCGCTACGTAAATAAGCCATTATTTTTTGTAAAAAGTAAAGGATAATAAATGGTTATTGTGGGTTATCCCTAAGAGGTAGACATACATCATCGCGGACTTTTTTGTAGACCTTTTAAAGGTGTACAATACTGTAGTACATTATTTTGATCTATCTCGTAGGGTTCAGCCAACGTTTGTAATGTAAGCGCAAAAAAATGTGTTTATTTACGACATCACATTAGAAACCTCTACAATTATCTGTGTTTCTCTACTATATTATACATATAAACCTAATAAAAAAAAAAAACCGCATCAAAATCCGTTGCGTAGTTTTAAAGATTTAAACATACATAGGGATATAGGGACAGAGAAAGCGACTTTGTTTTATACTATGCAGTGATTTAACAATATGTTAAATTGTTTTAAATAGAATTTCATTTAAATCGAAATCTCGATTAAATTACCTTTCAAACAAATAAAACTTCATCACAATCGGTTCATTATCTTGAGCCCTACGATGCCACAGACTGACATACTGAACTTTTGTTTATAAAGTTAGTTAGGATAATAAAACAAACGATATAACGATTAACTTTATTATAAATAAACTAGACTATTATGTATGATTTTTGTGACATTACAAAGGCCTCAAGAGTCTAAAATTTATGAGGTATTTATTCATTGATATACAGACTAAGTTTCTTATAGTATACTTTATATTCCAAACATACTGACACACACACGCAGTATAAATACTAGAAATAACAATAAACTTGTAACGCCATACTATCGTCTCCACAAAGTCAGTAATAGCTTCATGGGGCTTGGTGTTGGTGTTCGCATCTATAATAAGATCCCACAGACTATATTAGATTTGCCACTTCAACAATTTATTACTTGAACGATAACAAGCTTGGATTCAAAATGACGTTGATGCTCAGCTGAATGATTATATCTTAGTAACAGAACACAGACAGACTGATGTAAACAATGGCATTTTGAAAAGAGCGACTGTTGAGTTTGTTGCCAGTTCTTCTCATCAGGAAACTGCTTTCCGAACTAGTGGTAGCTTCAGACAAACTGTTTTAAAGTTCAGTTGAATTTGTGCTGTCGTCGTATTTGTTTGATTTCGTGACCTTCGATATCCAGTGCGTTCCACTAAGCGATCTCAACGCCCAAAACGCTTACTTAGCCGTTCCACTTGCTCGATCGCGGGCATTATGGTCGTGGCTAAAACGTCATTAATGACGTGAACGCACTGATCGATTATCGTCTAGACTCTAGAGCAGGGGTCGGCAACCGGCGGCCCGCGGGCCGCATGCGGCCCGTAGACTATCTCGGTGCGGCCCGCAAGCCTGAGGTCCGTAAGAAAAAAATACCGAAGCAAAAGGCCATATAAATTCACTAGAATTTATACGGCCATGCTGCTGGGCCATGAGAGTATTCTTGAAAGCTCGCTCCCACGCGGGGTGATAAAAATGTACCTCTATTTCATTTCTTAAGAATTGTTTATCAAGACTGTGATGTTATGTATTGTTTCTACCGAAAATAAATATTTGCTGTACTTATTCAATTCTTGGCAATTTCTTTTGCGTTTATCCGCCGCACGTGCGGCGGCGGGCGGCTCCTTTGAGACAATAGGCGGGGCGGCAGTCTTTGATTAGACGCAGGTGTGCGGCGGCGAAAAAATTCAAAGCGACCGGTTTTAGTTAAAATCACAGCCGCGCGCAGCTCTCGCCACATTCGGTTGTGGAAATTCGCCGGAAACTCACGTCTCATCTGGTTGCTAGCTACGCGTTTCGTTTCACCTTTCTTCCCTTCGCTGATAGCTTCTCACGCACGACGTATGAGGTAAGTTGTATGCACTCGCGAGCATTTTGTTTTATTTTATTTACTGCTTGTTAATGTGAACCTTCAGATTGATGGGTAAATGTTATGAGGACGGGGATAGTAGTTACATGACATGAAGTTAGTTACGAGTGTGTCATGTTTTAATTATTATTTGAATGTGGAGTTGAATTTGTAGGTGCTAACTGGAACATATAATTTTACAACGAATTTAATTTTTTTCATTATTGTTACAGAATAATTATATAAACATGGCTTCAAGAAAAAGGAAGATAGAACAAGAAAAAAGAGTTTTTAACGAATTATGGACAGAATTATACTTTTTTATCGAGTTGAAAGGAAAACCGTTATGCTTGATTTGTCAAAAGAGTATTTCTGTAGTAAAGGAATATAACCTGAAGCGACATTACGACACTGAGCACAAAGCTAAATTTGACTGTCTTGAAGGAGAAATACGGAAAAGGAAAATTTCCACTTTGAAATCGTCATTACAAAATCAACAAAACATATTTAAGGTTGTGGCAGACAACAGCGAATCGAATGTTCGGGCCAGTTACAGGGTAGCAGAGATTCTTGCAAAAAGTGGACGTCCATTTACCGATAGTGAATTAGTAAAAGAGTGTGTCTTAGCTATCGCAGAAGAAATATGCCCAGAGCAGAAAAAAATGTTTGAAAGTCTTAGTCTCTCTGCAAGAACTTGCACCCGACGTACTGAAGACTTGGGTGCTAATTTGTGTGAACAACTCAGGGATAAGGCGCAGTCTTTCGACTGTTTCTCTTTAGCGATGGATGAAAGTACGGACGTGTCGGATACAGCACAGCTACTCATATTTGTACGCGGCATTGACGAAAACTTTACTGTTTACGAAGAGCTTGTGAAAATGTGCAGTTTGAAAGGTACAACTACGGGAGAAGATTTATTTCACCATGTGGAACAAGCTCTGGATTCATTGCAATTAAGCTGGGAAAAGTTAACAAGTGTCACTACCGATGGAGGCAAGAACATGAGCGGTCAAAACAAAGGTGTTGTTGGGAGAATCATCAGCAAAGTGAAAGATTCTGGATCTACTGTGCCATTGATTTTTCACTGTATTGTCCATCAAGAGGCATTGTGCTCCAAAGTTATATCCTGGAAAGAAATAATGGATACTGTAACATCCACTGTTAATTTTATAAGAAGAAATGGGCTCACACACCGTCAGTTCCAAAAGTTTTTGGAAGATCTGGAAGCTGAACATGGTGACGTGGTTTACTACTGTGAAGTGAGGTGGCTCAGTCGAGGTGCCGTTTTGGAACGGTTTTTTGATTTGAGGAAAGAAATTGGCAACTTCATGGAGATGAAAGGAAAGCCAGTAGAAGAGCTTACTAACAAACAGTGGATTATCGATCTTGGTTTTTTGACTGATTTGACTAAGGAACTGAATCAGCTCAACAAACGCTTGCAGGGAAAAAATAAATTGATTTGCGATATGTATACAGATGTAAAGTCATTTGAAATGAAACTGAAACTGTTTATCAAGCATATTGATGAAAAAAAGCTTGACCATTTTCCTAATTGCAAGAAAGCCGTGGAAGAAGCTGGAGATAATTTTGTGTGGCAAAATATTACAATGAGAAACGTGTTAACACAACTACAAACTGAGTTTGTAAATCGATTCACCGACTTTAAAAAGAGCTCCCTTAACATGGAAATATTCCAAAACCCTTTTGCAATTGATATTAGTGAGGTACCAAGCAATTTGCAAATGAACATAGTAGATTTGCAAAGTAATAGCACACTTAAAACGGCATTTAAGGAAAGCACTGACTTGATACAGTTCTACGGAGGTTTGAGTTCTGAAAACTTCAAAGAATTGAAAAAGTTTGCTCAGCAGATAATAACTATGTTTGGTAGTACATATTTGTGTGAGCAGACTTTTTCAATTCTCAACTACCGCAAAAATAAGAATTGTTCGCGGTTAACGGATGAACATTTAGACGCGATACTGCGCGTGTCTACTACTAAAATGAAAGCAGACGTTAAAAAACTTGCAAGTCAAATGCAGCCTCAAAAATCTCACTAGTACTTACTTTTATGTTAGTATAGTAGTTCAATTAAAAAAGACATAATTGTATGAATATATATGCGTTTTATTTCAAATATTAAAAATATAAATATAAGTGCGGCCCGCACTCATACTCTGGCAACATATGTGGCCCGGCTATAGCATAAGGTTGCCGACCCCTGCTCTAGAGCGTTCCGAGTCTTCTATTATATTTTTTTTTCATTCAAAGTAGCGCCATCTGCCAGAACTAGTACGAACTACGTGATTGATATGAAAAGTTAGTTGGACTTCGCGTATGGAGACGGAGAAGTATGGCCTTACAGATGAATGCTCGTGGTGAGAGTGCACCATAGAACTAGGCATTATACGAATACAACAAGAATGTAGTAAACACTGTGTTTATTTTTTAAATCAAAAATTCTGACAGTAACAGCCAACACTGAAGCAAAAGAGCAAAATAAAAACACACCGCCATTTACACAACATCGCATGCATCTTAAGGGACTTCTAAAATAAAACAAAAATATTTTTTTCACAATTTACTAACGCACACAATATTGAAGTGCAACACATAATACATTATATACCCGTTTGTTGTTTTGTTTGTTGTCATTGCACAGATATAGTACTCATATAAATGACATTGACAACTATTGCGACTTTTGTTTTACGTCTTATGGTGCGTTCCACTAAGCGGTCACAGCTTTTCACACATTCACAGCAAAATGCACTTATAGCCGTTCACATAACGACGTTATTGATGACGTCATGATTTATGCTCACGCGAAGCTCACAACGACCCATCTTAAAAAGTAAGTCGTCATAAGCGTTGCAAAATTATCGGCAATTTTAAAACAACAAAAAGGGCAAATTAAAGAAATAAATATAAATTAATTTAACCAATAATTATTGAAGTTTATTGTTAAGACTTACAAAATAAAACCGCCATTTAAATTATTTTTGTAAATGCTCAAAACGCTCAAAAAGCTAATCCACTTGCGTTAACGATTGCAACTCTCGCGAATAAGTGGAACGGGTAAAACCGTGGTCGTGAGCGTGGCCGCCGTGAGTGCTTAGTGGAACGCACTCTTAGAGTCTTGGAGTTGATGATTGTTTCAAGTAAAATAATAGTGTACATGCGACAACAATTAATATGGCGCTACGCGTAATGCTTTAACTCGCGGTATCATCTTAATTTAAAAAAAACATCAAGCACGTGGCGCCATATTGTGACAGCAAATTTCGCGCCACAGATAAGCTTATGTTGAACTCTTGCTTTTTACTTGTTTATGGTTGTAGTGTTGTATATCAACAATAGAATCGAGATAATGGCGCAATTTTGAAGTAAAAGAAGAAATAAATTCCGATGCATTCAAATTATTTGTAATGATAATCGTGACGCCATATTTAAAATAAGAAATCGATTATATAATAATATAAAATCGATTTAAAGCACAGCTGTTTTGATGATTATAGCGACATACATGCAACATGCTCTCATTCCTATATCCAGTAACAGAACTCAACAGCAAATATAATAAATAAATTACTGACATCTTATATAAGGTAGTTTTACATTTCACTTACATATATCCGTATGTTCTTACATTACTATATTTAACTAAACTAACCAAATTAGTCACTAATTACAATTCCTTCAATCTTACTCATATAATTTAAACAAATTTAATATATCAAAAGTACAATTTCTGACAGAACTAGTCTTGGGTAGTTCAGAAGATCGCTCCTTTAGGTGAATTATACGAACTAGTTCCTCTATGATCGCTCGCTCGCTCTTAGTTCTTTTTAGTTCTTATATTTTTTTGGCTTCCGCTTTAAAAAATTTAAATGGTGATAAAAATAACAATATCGATATATTGGAATATCGATATTTCTAACATCGACATTTCACTTTTAAAAATATCGATGTTTTTATAAGCGATGTTGTTATTACGTTTTAGTGTCTGAAGTTGACTATAATTTTTAATATAATTCATTAAATTTTTTCATTATTATTTGTACTTATTTATAAAAATAAAAAAAGACTTGCAATTATTTTAAATATTTGTTTTTCCTTTAAACTAAAAGAGCGAATTAGTTCGTCATTGGATAGCGAACTAAATTGAGCACTCATTGGTGACCGACAAGGCCCAAGACTAGAAAGAACAAACACACAGTCAAATTGGAATAACAAAATCAATGGTATTTTTAATAGATGGGATATTCATGGTATTTAGGGCTCGTTTAATTATTACACGTCAGTACTGATTAACGACCGAAATTAATAATTGAAAATATATACCAAATTCAAATTTGTGTATATAAATTCATATTTGGAATCTATTTCAATCTGTCATCCAGGGATTTTGGATTGAGATTGATTACTAATGTCGGCCGTAAGATACTAACACATCATTGATGTCAATAACCCATCTTGGGATACTGCAGCATCAAATTTTTCTTCATGACCTATTTGTAATGACAGCGGCTATAGAGGACAACTACCCCGGGCGCTAACGTCATATCCAATTAATTATTAATGATGTTGTGAATGGGTTGGTTTACTTTGATGACGTCATGGGTCGGCTCAAAATGAGTAACAGCAACATCAAACTCTTTTAACTCTTTGATTCCCAGTGTCACTTGTAGATGACAGAAGTTTAATAATTTTTTTCTACTACATGGCAACATTTTTTTTAATTGTAGCAAAGATACATCATTTATAATTTTTACTACTTGCAATGTTTGTCAAATTCATTTAAGTAAAATAGTAATGGTGTGTCTCTCAGAATCTTAACTACACAATATCTCCACTATCACCTTTGGAATACTCCCTTACAAAAGTGGGGGTAGTTTAAATCTTTAGGAACTTTGACATGGGAACTAAAGAGTTATGTCAGGTGAACCCAACATTGAGCTACAGCAGCATCAAGTTATTTTTGAAACATATTAGCAGTGCGTGCCACTAAGCGATCACAACACTCAAAACGCTCATTTAGCCGTCCTACTTTACTGCGGGCGTTGTGGTCGCGACTATAACGTCATTAATGACATCATGACTTGTACTCACTAGAAGCTCACGACGACTCATATCAAATCGTAAGTCGTTTGTGAGCGTTTTAAAATAATGGCAACGATGTAAATAACTTTATTTGATACTGATAGAGATTTATTAGTGGACGTGAATGTTTCTGCAGCGCATATTTATGTAAAATCAATTTTAGTTAATAAAAAATATGAATGTAAATTAATTCAACCAATAATTATTAAAGTTTATTGTTTACCTTTACCTCGCGGACAAGTGGAACGGGAAAAACCGCGGTCGTGAGCGTGGGCGTTGAGATCGCATAGTGGAACGCACTGTTAGACGAAGGACTAGGACTTAGTGTAATAGTTAAACGATTCCCAAATCTCAATTGTAGTAATATAATATATATATGTATATGTTACCTTATTCCTATATTTATCACAAAACTAACAGTTTAGGTCATCTACGAATCTATTCAAACAGTCGCTACTTTGTAAAAAATCTAAATTTAAATTACGTGTGAACATGTTTGGGAAGCTTAGTTAATATTAATATAATTGAAATATAGTAAACTTTGAGATTAAAAGGCAAGAAGTTAAATATTGAAAGGTTAATTTTAATTATATATAGAAGTTCCATAACTAGATACTAAACTAGTTAACTTTGAAATTGTAATATTTATTATACGTTATTATTATCACATGTTTTATATTTACGGTTCATTTCTTCTTCTCTACGTTTCTCTGATTCTGCTTATAACCATCTATAAATTACGTCACACGTATAACTCTGCTTATTTTTCTTGGTGACGTCATATACTTCAAAGTATGCACTAGAAACCTATTTGATAATATTTTTGAATCTCAATTCTAATTCAACATCTGATGAAAATCATATCGTTTCCCGCGTAAACCATCGAAATGTCAAATTTTAGGAGGGTTAATGTGTAACATATTTTTATTTTGTTTTTATTCCACAATGAAAAATGCAAAAGTATTACACCGTACAGCCTTGTCTTAGGGTTAGTTCTTTATTGAATTTTATAGTACAATCGAAGCATTAATACTCCCCAGCCTTTAAAGATGTAATTTTTTTATCTGTTTTATAGCATAATGAGAAAGGCAAAGGTACTACACCGTACAGCCTTGTCTTAAGGTTAGTTCTTGATTGAATTTTATAGTACAACCGAAGCATTAATACTCCCCAGCCTGTAAAGATGTAATTTTTTATCTGTTTTTCTGTCATAATGGAAAAGGCAAAGGTATTGTACCGTACAGCCTTGTCTTAGTATGTTAATTATTAGGATAGATTAACACTCTTCTCACCCTTTAACGACATAAACTTTTTTTCCGTTTTTCTGTCATAATGGAAAAGGCAAAGGTATTGTACCGTACAGCCTTGTCTTAGTATGTTAATTATTAGGATAGGATTAACACTCTTCTCACCCTTTAACGACATAAACTTTTTTTTTGAATATGCAGAAGTCCACACTTTTTCTCCTCAAACCTAAAGTTAGTTACCGTATACTATACCTTCAAATCTAACTCTACAACTACGAACTTCTAGAACGTTCTATTCAAAATACTTTTAAAACTTTAGCCTAAATGGTAGTGTTTGGGTCAAATTTAGTTTCACTTACATTCTAATCGAGTGCTTTTTTTTAATCAATAAGTTGACAATTTGATTGATAGGCAAAGACCCCCTGCAATACAAAATCTTGAAATAAATACTTGAACCAATAGAATCGCTTCACTTATCACACTGAGCGAGGCTAAATCATCTTCATCTGTGGAAACACAGCTAAAGGATTAGATGGGGGGTAAGGCCGATTTAAGATTGTGGGAAGGGGAGAATAAGTTTTATTTGTATAGCTCTGCGGTTCTCGAGTCAATCAATCCATCAACTTATCAACTCATTTAATATTTAAACATTATAAAAACTTGATTACCAGATAAATGTAAATATAATAAATATGTTATATATTCTACGCAATATAACTAGCGTAACACATCTAGTACCGCTATCACTACTATATGTATATCACTTCATTTTGTTGCTCTTAATGTAAACTTTGAGAACCTCTGATCTATATATTGATACGATTTAATAGTGAGGTGCAATGTCACTATACTCGGTTTTATAATTCCGTAGAAGTCTGACAGTTCGCAAGTGTTGCAAGACTTAGAAACTTCCCATCAAGTGGGTAAGAAATAGATACAAAAAGTGGAAGTCACAAAAAGTTGGTATTTTTGTTATATATTTTAATTATCAGTTACTTAAGTGATATTTTTTTTTATTTAAACGTACTTTTCACTCATTGCTTTCGATTTTACGTATTCTACACATACTTTATACAATATCAAATCATAATTATAATGCAATGTATATTTTCTTAAAATGCGAATTAAAAAAATGGTTTATTAAATCCGACAAGGCTGTACGGTGTAATACCTTTGCCTTTTTAATTATGTAATAAAAACAGAGAAATATATATTAAATCTGAAATGTCAAAATATGACAAAGAATTTACATACTAAAGAAAAGGCTGTACGGTATAATACCTTTGCCATTTCCATTATGGAATAAAACCAGAGAAAAAATATATTAAATCTGAAATGTCAAAATATAACTTAAAGAATTATCTTACTAAAGAAAAGGCTGTACGGTGTAATACGTTTACCATTTCATTATGGAATATAGTTGGGAAAAAAACGCAAAATATGACAGCTGTCAAAATTCTACGGAATTATGAAATGGAGTAGTATTGTTGAACATAAATATGTAATTTTATATATATCCGCCATTTTTAATATTTCCATTAATATGTGGCTCTTTTACGTTAGGTACTTGTTCGTTAGTAGTTTGCGGCTTCTGTGGTGTATTTTTGCGTTTAAGGCAGTTGTAGACTGGTAGAATGATTAGAATAACTCCGGACACGCCTATGAAGACGCCCGCTAAGTAGAATGACAGGTCGTATGATTCCGTTATGTCGTACACCCAACCTGGAACATGGTAATTATTTTTTTAATATATTATGGCATCCAAGGAATGTGCTTGTGTCCACTAATAACAAATTGCTTAATATTAATATTTTTAGAAAATAAATTCGAAAAAATAGGCATTAAGTCACGTGACAGCGAACACAGATCAGAAAGTGTTCAATCACGCCATCCAAAACATCATTGTTGTTGACGTTTTCATACAACAGAGCAGGTTACTTCGCAAACCGTGACGTCATTCAAGACGCCATGACACTACTCAGCGTTTTCGAGGGAAATTTAAATTGCTTTTTTTAAATACAAAATACGTCATGTAAATATTGCCTTTTTTTAAATATAGGTTTTTTGGGATAAAATAGATATTAAAGTATATAATTAACATTCATAACCTTCCATTTGGTGGTTGAAACAAATAGGTATCCCTAGTATTTTCAAAAAAAAAACAATAATACATAGGAATCGGCCTCTTATTGTCGGTTACGCGGTAAGTTTGATACGATTCCTTAAGGCCAGTATGACAGTTTTACGTCCGAAGCTTTCTCTCAGGACAACGGGACTATCCCGTTCAAAATGGGACGAACAGAATAATGATGTAGATATAGTAAATTTGTAAGTGTGTAAGTAAAATGGTTTAGGCCTAACTTTATATTTATTTATTATTAGATGATCTTCGCAGTACTGGATCTAATACTTATAGAATTAAAATGAAGCCACTCTTTAGGATTGCATTATAAATATACAGAGACGTTTGAAACCCCTAATATATGTTTTCGTACTGTGATAGGCAAACGCGAAGGGACGATCCTAACCATAGAACAAGAGAAGACGGTAAAAGACGGGGACAAAGGTCCTTAAGACAATATTTTTGTCCATTCTCATTTTTTAACAATTTTCATCGTGTCTACTGTAATAGTTTTGTAACTCTACGGTAAATTCGGTTGCGGTTACATTTCACAATCTTTCGATAGTTAACAATATCGCAAGATAGATTATAATCTAACGGTATTTACGATTTTATGGTGACATCGATAAATCTCTTACCTGCTAATGGAGGTCCAATTAGATTAGCCAATCCCTGCATCAGCAACAAGAGTCCATACGCATTAGTAAACTTCTCCAGGGTTATCTGCTCCACCAGTATAATGCTGGTTAGCGAATAATTAGCAGCTATAAAAGCACCAAACGCTCCCGAGGCTGAGGCGAGACCAACATATGTTTTTAATAACGGCATCACACAAGTAACTATCCCACAGAGCACCATGCACCCTGCGTATACTAGGCTGGGGTTCACGCATTCCCAATCTCCTATCCAGCCAAGGAAGATCTGGAAAAAATATGGATTACATTTAATGACGCCATAAAGCAAAAAATTGTACTATATTGAAAAACAAGTATTTTTTTATGACAGTTAGGGGGCAATAGATTCCTTCTTTCTTTTTATTCGAATAAATATTTAGTTCAATTTTCTTAACATGATTTTAATTATTGTAATATTGATTTTATTTGTTAGTTCCTATTTTTGTAAAATTTACTACTGCTACTTTTTGCTAGATCTAGCAACAAAAATAATGGGTCAGTTGGCAACACTGTCTGTCGTATATCTCGTCAACGATTTGTCAAACTAAAATATGTTTAATATAATATATTAAAGTAGTTTCTAGAAAATCAATATTTATGCAGTTTTGAAAGTCCAAGACTATTTTAGAACGAGGAAAAGGAACTTGAGAGCTGCCTCACAATATTAATTTATTAACAATTATAACAATCTCGTAACCATGGTAACACACTCACATTGCTTACACTGTGTACACATGTAACGATATTTCTCGATATCTTTCTTTCGATATCAAGTATCGAATAGAATCGAGTATCGCGGTTTTTTTTGCATTTGATGAATATTTGTTAAGTCTGTTTTGACTGCTGTATTTGTATTTTGTTTTCTCTTATTTGCCGTGAAACTACTTTGGAGCCAATGATCCCATTGAGAGGTTGTGTAAGGTAGTATATGCTTACTCTGACCTTATTGACATTCACTTTGATTCCCCCAACAAGATCCAAAAACTATTCTTAAACCAATTGTA
Organism: Limenitis camilla; assembly: GCA_905147385.1. Taxonomy (NCBI): domain Eukaryota; kingdom Metazoa; phylum Arthropoda; class Insecta; order Lepidoptera; family Nymphalidae; genus Limenitis; species Limenitis camilla. The sequence continues at coordinate 14,501,521 of LR990236.1, read as the reverse complement.
GGCTTTAGGTAGGTCCAAACGAGCAGATGGTCCACCTGATGGTAAGTGGCCACCATCGCCCATGGACATCGGTAAAACAAGAGATACCCTCTTGTTTTGTCGATGCGTTGCATCCTCGAAGATGCAGGGAGGAGGGGATGTGAAGAAAAAAATGCTGCGGTTTCAGCAGCATTCTTCTGAGCAAGAGCCAAGAAGGGAGGGGGTAAGTCCGGCCTACATATCGAATTAAAAGTTAATATCGATTCTTCTAATATGTCGTGTGTGTATCGAATGAGAGTTTTAATCAGGGGTAAATCCTCATAGTTACAAGTTCAAGAACTGTTGGTTTGATTTCTAATATACATTATGTAAATCACTATCTACGTAAAGTACATCTTACAATTATTATCAACACGGGAACAGCCACGTGGAGTGGTTACATAAATCAGCTATTAAATGGGTCATACAACTGATAACATTATCTTACTGATATTGTGGAAATCGTGTTGAAAATGTCTACTAATTGTATATAACTTGCATATTGTATATAATCAGCAGCTGAGTGTTTCGAATGATACTACCATGAAAAAAAAAGCCAATTAGGTGTGAAACTAAATGTAAGAAAACGTGCAACTGGGGGGGGGTTCAACTTGAACATGAAAGTTGAGCATTTTCGAATATTTTGAAGTGGTTTGGGAATTACTTTATTTATCATTATAAAAGTACTATCATTTGTGTGATTAAATACAATATTCATCTATTGCGCTATCGTACACAAATTTAAATTCAGTTTTATATGAAACATGCTACCAATTAAGCGTGCAAGAGCCGTCTTACGAATTTTTAATCAGGTCAGGTGTCCTGACGTGAGTTTAACATTTTTTACCCATTACACAAAGAAATAAAAATATATACAAAGATTATAATATTATTCATGAAAATTACTATTAATAAATGGACAATCAATAAAATTGATATCAAAGCAGGTTTTTTTTAATACTATTTTTAATTGTTGGCAACACTAATTTGAGTAGCATTCCTATTTGCTTGAATGTCGGACAACTGATAAACATCTAAGTCTAGACTATAACTCCTTTAATTACATTAAAGTATGACATTTGCATTTTTTGCAGACTTATAGCCACCAATGATTACTTTGTTTACATTTTATCTCACACCAAACTAAATAAAGATAATTGTAATATAAATTCTTTATAGCGATAGTGAGGGACAGAATACTACTCTGCATTATTGGGGATTCGGATGGGGGGGACTTATACTTTAATATTCAAATCTGTTGCTCACCTCTCCAAACATATTCAAAATCCCAATAATAGATATCAGCATAGACGACTGCGACTCGTTGAACCCCATACTCATTCCACTGTCAGCAATATACACATACGGCACGTCATACCACATGTATAACAAGAAGTTTGATATGGCGAACACTAAGAACGCTGGGTTTAGGAAGTGGGAGAAGTCCAGCAAGTCCACAGCTAAGTCCCAGAAGTCCCAAAGACCTGCGTACCATTGCACCTGGAAATTTAAAAATAAACATTAAACCTTATGAAAACTACTAACACCATAGACTAACTACAAAAGAACTACTAATTCCAATTGAAAAATTATTTTATTGTGGAATAGCCCATTTATCGAGGAAGGCTATAGGCTTTATAACATCAAGGTACGACCCATAGGAGCGGAGGGCCAATGAAAAATATTGCAAAAACGGGGTAAATAAATTCCATTTGAGAGCTTCTATAAATCAGCTCCTTTGAATTGTATGTATGATGCCTATGAGAGTGGGGCACTCTTTCTAACTCTCCCTCTCTCTTATGTTAAGTGGACAAAGTCGCGTGGTTCGCCTAGAATTAAATAAATAATTAATTAATTACTCGCTTTGCTGATCCATAGAAGATGTTTGTTCTACAATAATTAAATTAATGATAGACAAACTAATCTTAAGTAATTGTAGTCTGATATTTGCTTCGTTGAGCCAAAAAACTTCTTTCTTATGTATCGTAGCTTGATTATATTTAATATATACTACTGATTTCCTTAAGCTGTCTAAATTGACGCCGAGGGGTCGATAACGACTTTGAAGGAGTCCATGTAAGTGAAGAAACCTATTAAGGGCCCACTATAGTTCATTTTAGTATACACCTTAACAATCACACTAAGGAATAAAAAAATGAAGATATTATTGCAGTAAATAGCACCTACATTTTATATTTCAATAAACATAATAGAATTAAAAACAAACATGTTAAGGAATCTTCGATAAATCACGTACTTGAGAGAATAGACGTCATATAACAATATTATGCAGCTGCAATATCTGAACGTTCACGTGAGTAATGACGGTGTAATGTTACAAGTAGAAAAAAAACACCTCGATAACTGCCCTCGCTTCGCTTTCATCTTTATTTCTATGAACATTCTATATAATGACTAAGAAACAGTAAACACCTCTTAGTAAGTAGTTCTAGATGCAGTCATGCAAAATTAAACTACGGGTAAAGACCGTTCTCCAAATTTTTTCCCATCTTGTAATTTGGAAAAGACCGTCACAAAATTACTGCTATTTTATAAACTATTTGCAGCTGTAAATAAAGTAATAAATAAAATAGAATTCTCACCTTTTCTTTTGCAATAGTTGTCATTGAATTCCTAAATATATTCGGACAGGAAGACGCTCGAAGTCTATATCTGTTTATGTTGAGCATAGCACCTCTGTACGTTAGAGAATGCCTGTGTATCCTCAAGTCTTTCAGAAAAGCTGGTGGTTTCTTCGTTGAACCAGCTCCGTGTCTTCTTAACCATAGAGATATAGCTGCCTTTTCGTTTAGAGGATCACGAGTACTAGTGCTCTCTGGTGCACTTGGACCTGATACAGGCGATAAAGTTCCCGGAGAAACAGTTCCAGGGGACATCACAGTCTTTGGTGGTGATTGTTCATGTAATCGACCACTATCACTAAAACTTCTAGATGGCAACATTACCCCAGGGTAATTTTGTGCTAAAAGAGCATAAGCCCTTCCCTTATTCGACATCAATTCGAACACTTCTAATGACACACCTTCGCCTCCTGTCATGTATGTTGGTAAATCTACCAACGAACTAAATTGTGGTACAACAGACGATGTAACCGCTTCAATATCTACAGCATCCGTTGCTTTAGTCGACCCAGCAGCACTACTTTTACTATCTGAGAAACTATCTGCAGATGATCCGAAACGCTTGTTTCGCTTTTTCTCTCGTTTCCGCTTTCTTTCTCTCGCTCTCTCTTCATTCATAGTAGTGGTCCATGGCAAATCCCTAAACAGCAATCCGCACACGGCCATATTAAGGAAGAATCCAGCCATTATCAATGTAGTTCCACGCCATCCATATTCATCTAATAAAACATATGTTAGAGGTGCAAATATGAATGTTCCGATTCCACTTCCACATACTGATATACCAGTCGCTAAAGAACGTTTCTTTTCAAAGTAATAAGCCACAATTACTACCGCGGCAACGTAGCACAAACTCAGTCCAAATCCAGCCATAATACCAAACGTCAAAAATAATGTCTCCATATTATCCACGAAAGCGGAAATTATAAATCCGATCGCTGCTAAAATAGAGCCAAATATAGTCATACGCCGACAACCATACCTATCTGTCAAGAAACTTGCGATAGGGCCTGATAGCAACGGCATCGCCATAAAGATGCCCGCAATCCAGGCAGTTTTTCCTTTACCCTCGCCGAAATACTCCAAGAAATGCGGGTAGAAAACACCGAAGCTGAATGTAATACCATCAGCGATAAGATTGACCATGAACGATGCGAAAACGACAACCCAGCCCCATCCGCCATCAGGGGGCCGAGCTTCGGCAATCGAAAGCTCTTCATCATCAGAGCTGCTACTAGAGCTTGACACTGAAACCGCCGCAGGTGGCGACTGCGCGTCAAACTGAACGTGCAACTGTATATTCTTCCTAGTGATCGGATCGCGGAGTAAAGGCTCACTTTCTGGGATGGATGGTAGCGTTCTTGGCAAACGCGGTTCTTCGTTTAAGGGTACGGTTTCGAGGGTTCCGCCGGGTCCTCCTTGGAGCGACCGATTGTACGCGCGATCCGACGGCGACGAGACGCGCGGTTCCATGCCGGCTGGACACGGCGATTTTGTGCGCGCGAGTGCAGCGCGGGATCAGCAATCCGGGCTTCCATGCGTACACACCGCCGTCGTGACCTCATGCTGGAAACAAAAATAAAAATATAACTAAATGAATAATAATGAACCTAATCCATAACAATAAATTCTTTCCATCCATATTTATATACTTTACTGAAAATTCAATCTTAAAAAAACATTTTAACTGTCTGTGTAAAAGCCATTAAGGTTATCCAGGATGAGACATTAGAAGGACGCTTGGATGTAATTTTTCATAATAAACGAGTCTTACATCTTTCATAATATTACTTTATTAAAATAGTGAACTCATTTCAGCTAAAAGGCTTTTAGTGCTACTCCATTAGACGACAAAAGGGGTCAAAGGATGTGTGCCTAACTGTCGCAGCCGCGTCGATTGGCAGACAAAGCTAGGCATCTCGTTGGACACGATCTATTGCTTTAAGCTACATAAATGTAATTTATACGCCGATAAAATATTTTCTTATTACTCTATTCAGCTTGGCTTGAGATAAAATGTAAACAAATCATAAAAATGTCCTTTATGTGTCTTGTTTATACTCTCTTGTGTAGTTTCATTTATCGTATCTATTACAAAAGGAATTCATTATATATTAAATTACTTAATTCCAATATTTTTTGATACCCACAAATTAAAATATGTATAACAGTTCACATATAAAAAGACCTAAAACTGTCAAAGTTTATTGTCGATTTACTACTACCAGGTTGAATTATACCCAAGTAGTATTTTTATTATTTGCCGAGTTATAACAACCTATATCTTTTTTTAAAACTATGCAAAACGGTAACACTCACGTATTATTGTGGTAGATTGGTACTACAATAATACGTGAGTGAAAATGACTAATTACCACGTTAGTTTCTATAATAAAACCTATATCTTCTTACTTTTTGTGCCAGCTTTTGAAATCATATCCTTATTGAGTAAGCCGATAATGTAATCCCATAAATATGGCAACACTGAACGATGCCAAAAAATTACTAGTATTTCCAAGGTCTTGAAGAGCTAACAGTGCCAGGATTTTCGAGTCATTATCACAATATACGTAATATTTTATAATTTTCTTGTACAAATGTCGCCGGAACAAGATTTTTTTGATCTCTACCTAATTAAATTATAAAATATGCTGTTACACTATTTAGTACTAAAAGAAGAATTAAACTGTTCAAGTGTTGCCAAATGGGTCTATTTGGGGGTAATTTCTGGATCTACTGAACAGATTTTGGAAAATTCTTTTACCCATAGAAAGCCACGTTACTTGTGAGTGTTATAGAAATGAAAAGGCTTTTTCATGGTAGTCAGATTTGCAAAGTTAATCCGGGAAAAAACAGGCAAACAAAAACGTTTTTTACGAACGCTGTTTTAACGATGAGAAATATATGATTCATAGTTGCGGGTAGAGTATGAATGAATAAATGAATTAGTGAACTAGTGAGTTTAGAAATGAATTAGTGAGTTTGAATACACCTCATCGAAGCGAGAGCGAGTCGGATAGTACCTAATAATATGTTAAAATTGACCCCTTTTAAATAAAAAGTAAAAACTATAATTAAAAGTAACACGGCGAAAATAGACCCATGAGATCGTGAAGTGTCAGCAATTTGCCGTAACGAAGTCTCATGGGAAATTACGTAGGATCAAAACATCGCTAAACAGGAAACTATTTACTACTTCTAAGAGAAACTAATTGCCCTCACTTCTCATGGATAATTATTATTACTAATCTACCCGCACTCTCTAGTCACTCAGTCAACCCATTTTACACAAAATGTAATCAAACATGGCTGTCAGAGTCAATACCTAGACTACTGGAATGATGCCAATCGTTGTCAAACTAATGTCACCATTGTAATAATAAATTGTACAAAATCGATTTATTTGCATCTGGCAACACTTAGCCACAGCCTGTCGAATAGTAGATTCAACCAATTTAAATGCAATTTTTATGTTTATAATGCTACCTTGTACAAATCTATAGTTAGATATGTATGTGTTGCAGTATTACGTGGTCGAAATGCCAACTTTTTTAATTTTCTGTTAGAAGTTCTATTTTAATTGAGCAAAATCCAAAGACAAGTTTTAATATAAAAATTATATCCAGGCATTACAGTTTGAAGCATTTCCTGAGATGTGTTTGCATTTAAAATACATATAATTTCTGACTACTCTAATACACTTTCGACCTCCATCCCAAGGGCGTCTGAACTGGCGACAGAGGCCGCATAAGATTTGAATAGTTTCCGCTTGTATAAATATTTAATTTTCAATAAAAGAACAACAATAACACCAAATATGGTACAAATTCACGATATGGAAGCACGCATCTATACCTACAGTTGTTTGGTTGTATGCGATAATCTCAGGGACTTCCTGTTCGTTAATGATGGACAAGCTCCATAGCATTTATCGAGGAAGAATATGGGGTAGATAACATATAAAATGATGCAAAGAGTGAGCATGAAGAGCACAAAATTCCGGGCGAATGTAGTCGCTTGGGTCGGTTAATATCGCTTCGCTTAAATATAACACATGAACAGAAAGTCCTTTCGAACGCTATAATGAAAATATTAACCTGCTGATAACTTGAATGAAGTTACGGGTCGTACTACTGTCTTAATAAACGTTGAAAATAAAACTGACTAACATAATATCAATGAACATCTAATACCATTTAATTAAACGCTAGTTATAAAGGCAAGAGTCAGATAGCTGAACCAATTTTAATTGACTTAGACATACCCATAATCAAATTTGTACGCAGTTTCTATTTCATATTGAGGAGTTCCCTGAAATATCATCGAACATCAAGGTCTTATTCCAATGTCAGTGTAATTAAAATTAGATCATTCGTGAATTCCCACATCAAGAATAAAATTATATATCAAAAATAGAAGGCCTGAAAATCTAAAAAAAGATAACAATTATACACAGTGGAATTGTACATGCATAATTATATCCATTTTGGCATTCCAAAGACGCAATTTTCTTAATTAAAATAGGGTATTTGCCAAAAATTTGGACAGACTAAACGATTTTAACCATACTAAAAGACATGTGGAGAGACGATGACGCTCACTGGCAGACTACCAGCTGTTACGTCAACGTGGAAATGGTTTATAAATTTTTGCGTACTGTAGTAGGGAGCAGTAGACATGGAGGCGTGTACCAAGAATATGCGTGGTAATCTTTAAAAATCTAATAATAAACTTTAACCCACGTTAAAGGCACACCTATCTTATTAGAAATATTGTATAGCTAATTAATAGACATTGAAAACGCCGAGATCCTTTTAAGGGATATTAGATAAACCCAGAAGAAATATCCATATCCATAGTAAAGTTGTTGGTCTAATTCTGTATAAAGCTGTTCAAGTTTTTATTTCAAAACTATAGTATGAATACTATAAAAGCGTTATCAAAAATGTGCAATAAAGTACCTGAAAATAAATTAGTAGTAACTTAATCCTTAACATGTTTGGAAACGACGATATTATATTTTTAATCCCTACAGTAATAGTTAAGACAAACTTCTTATTACGAAAACAGAACTACATAAACATAAAATTACAAATATTTATTTTAATTATTTTCTTATTCTTATGATCTGGTTCATGGACTTTATGCCCGTGGAAGTCAGAAAAAATAGGATAAACAAGATGACGCGACGTAGAGAATAATGTTTTGAGAAACTAAAGATCAATGCAAGGGTCGCTGATACTATCTTGTTAATGGATAAATTTATAACTAAGAAAAATTTCTATTGAATGAACCATTTAATTTCTACTACTATATATTCTTATTTAAATTAAGGAGTTGAGTCTGAATCTACCACCAGCTCGGCAGGCTGACGTTTCAAAAGTCCAGTCGGTAAAAACCTAATACTGACTTTTTTCAAGTCAAAGTCAACTTATTTCATATACAAAATCTCCAATGCTAGTCAAATAATTATTATCGTTTTAAGAGAGTTTTTCGAGAACCAATAGGAAGAAGAAATTTGTCTGAATATGCGCAAAAAATATAAGGATAGTCTATAGACGAATAAAGAACCTAATGTGAAACTATTAGTCACAATACATCACACCAATATTTAGGAGTTGACACATTAAAGGTAATAATAGGTCAATTTGATAGATGCTGATGTAATTTGGTATGGTCCGAGATGACGGATGGTTGTGACATCCGATTGCTTGAGGATGCTCTATTCATCAGCAAGATGAAATTGAACTTCCTTTTCAATCTTTACTTCACTGGAACCTACAGGAACACTTACGAAATGCAGGAAATTTTAGCCTTCACATAAAGATAAAAATACGTGTCAGAATTAAGGCCTTCATTCGTATTATAGGTTCTATTCTTGCTCAGTGCTACCGTCGGAATCGGTTTAAAGCCCATTAGGAATTAAGTAGCAGGAATTCCTGATGCATAAATTCTTTTTATTCTTGAAGATGATTTTTTCAACGACGAGAAACATTTATCCTGGATAAAAAATATGTATACACAGCCACACCTTTTTAATTTCAGGCAAAAAATATTGGAATATGAAGGACATATGGTCCGGGAGCGGAGCTGAGCGGAGAGGAAAATTTGAAAAATGCTTTAGGGATACTCGTGACCATCAGCTGCGACTCCGTGGGTGGGGCCGTCAGTGGCGGCCTCCCTCCAAAGCATGAAGAAAAAAAAGTTTTTTGAATCATTTCCGCCCATTTAATTTTTTTCGGATAAATGTTTACCTAAAATTTTGAACGAATAAATAATGTCATCTGATCACTCGAGACGAAATAATTGAACGAATTTATATCTAGCTCCCGGACCAATATAATCACAGTTCGCAAAATCCGCCATGATACATTTGGACTTTGTATAATCAGATCACCACTTTTAAACGTCTTGTTGAAAGTATTTGTATAACAAATGTCACTGACTTACAAAATAAGCTTGTGCTTTGTTTTTTTTATTCTGAATCCTATGCGATTTTTCCATACAAACTACTGATAAGATTAGACAATTTTTAATATTTAAATATGTTGTACTAATCTATTTTAATACTATTAAGCAGTTGAATTAATACGATAAAATTCTTGTTAAAAATAATCCCAAGAGGTATGCCTTTTTTGTGTTAAAAATGCTCAGTAACACGTAAACAACATTAAACCCCATCTTATTTAATGACAAGGCTGTTCAAAACTTCCTAACTACTATACTTTCTTAGTTCCCTTCTAATGTGTATTGTGTTTCACTCTCCATTTGAAGACATCCAATAATGCAAAAACTTCTTATCATATACTCATTTAAATATTATTATATAAATATTGTTATAGCTGTATTATCAAATTATCCCAAACCCCACACCCATGCAGTGTTTATGACGCCGGCGCTAGTCGCGTGTCACTCATTGTTCCTACCATTATCCATTTACGTTGCATCAACAGCAGTTATGTTAACTTGTTGATTTGTAACCTCCGGATAACAATTACTACTCTACTTTGGTCTCCTAAATTGTCTCAGCAATTTTTTAAAACTTTCTTGCGTCACAAGCTTATGTTTTATAAATTTTCTTCTGGGTACAAACAAGAACAATTTTCTTTTCTCAGCTACTCCTTTTTAAACTCATTGAAGTAAATTTCAAAAGTACCCGGCTCTTCGGGATAAACTAGGTTCAGAGAGTAAAAAGCCAAAACCCCTGCGACCGCCTTTCTTGATATGTTGATACAAACCTCAGGACATCGGACGTACTGATTTGGCTTCTTTCTGTACCATGCTTTGAACTTATGTCAACTAGACTTGACATAATTTCAAAGCATGATAAAGTTTTGTCGTCGATGGCAATCTCAACAATAGCAATGAAAAATCAGATCTGGATGTGATGCAACTGGCTCGAAAATTAGAGGTTAAGACTACTATTTTTAGAAAACACAAAAAAAATGCACAAAAAAATGATGATGCTATTGAAAATTCAATGATAGAAAAAAATAGAGCTAACGTCAAACTTGACCTAATCTTCCACAAAAATAAAAAAGCTACAAAGTCAAGCTTAGATCTTAGCTCAAAGTGAACCGTACTGATGATTTAGCTGTTATGCAAAAAGGCTGTAAATGTTTGTACAGCAGAAAATCAGCCTTAAACTTATGGCAACACCGTTCACATTTCTAAACAGATTTTTTTGGAATATTGCCAGCTTGTTCGGAAGTGACATTACAGGGTTACGTGGGTTTAAGGGTAGGTTTGTGATATTCTAATATTAACGCTCTTTTTGTTACACGGCATAAAACTTTGAAGGATTCTATAAAATACGACACTAAAACATTTCTATAGAAGAAACCATTGATTTCCTAAGAGGCAATAATGCAAAAGCAATAATGACTTACAGAAGGCCAACGACATTGAAAAAAGAATTGATCCAAAGGAGGTCGCAATAGTGAAAATGATTTACGCAGGTTGTAAGCTTTGTGTAAAGACACCAAAGTCTTGTGTAAGGGATATTTAACAAAACCTAAATTATTGTGTTATTTGGTGATCGTAACTAGATAAATCAACACTAAGTAATTTTGATATTTTCGGCAGTTAGTCCTTGATAGCAAAATCCAGCAAATAAAGCCAAGGAGGGACGCGAAAAAGTTACAATGATTATAATAAAATTTCTGGTTTAAGAATTTCTTGAAAGAAGCCAGAATTTTTTTAAATATACTATAAATAAATAAGAAATTCAATGCACCCAAACCTTTAAGACATACAATTAAAATTTACAATCATTTCTGGTAAATGGTAATTACTAAAATCCTAAAACTAAAATACATTCCTAATTAAACTAAATTCATTCATTAGACTGCTATCATTTTTTTTTTCATTTTAAAGTTCAGAAGTTCAATATAATAAAGATAATTTATTATTACTACAAAATCTAAATAGTGTAAATAAAGATAAACATAATCGCGAAACAGACAAAATTATAAGAAGTTTAAACAATGACAAAGATAATTTTCTGTATTTAATGTCAAACTTCAGTCTAAAATATAATATTGATTTCATAAAATAATACGTAGAACTCTTGTATAAACACGTGAGATCAGTTAAATGTATTAAGAATTGAATAGATTGTAAATAAAGTATTACACGATAGTGATGACACACTAAAGGTTAAGTGACTGACTGACAAAGATAATGACACCGGATGACCAGTTTAAACTGGAATGATCATTTTAAATGGTGGTTTCAATCATTTTCCTCATACGATGAAAACTTAAGGAAATTCTTAAACTCTGACATTACAGGAAAAGAAAGCAACCATACGAAAGGAACTGTAGGGGACCCTACTAGGGATAATTTATATCTTTGATAATTGTTTAACCACCGAACAAAGTCGAAATCAAAAATTACTATAAAACAAAGTCACTAATTACTGATAACAGTTATCTAAATATACATTGACACTTAATCAGTGTTGAAATAAGTCGCTAAACTGCGATATACTAAAGAATCATTCATTTCGCTAACAAATCTATAACTACCATCTTTAAAACATGAAATGGACAATATATCGATAATAATGTATCTTAAACTGATCAAAATTCCACTTTTGCCCATTCTTCTCAGGTCTGGGTTAGGTCGTTTCCGAAAGGGTGGTAGATTCCGACGTTCAATAAGAGAATGTAAATTCCAATATTGAATAAAAAATTTTGACTTTGACTTTGATAATACTCTTAATACTCCTAGTTAAATACTAACTATTAAGATTATGCTGATCAGTCTAGATCGAGCAAAAACTTTGAATAATGAAGGAAGAGCGTCAATCCATTAAACCGGCAACTGATCGCAAACTCAGTCACTGTTTAGGCTGTCTGATCATAAATTTATAACATGATTTAAAAGAACAAAACTTTTAACGCAATCCATCACTGAAAGTGTTAAAACAAACATCGTAGCTTTAATATATTTAGTACAGATTTCTAGAAACACATTTTGGTAGACATTGAAAACACTTTCTAGTAAAGACATGCAATGTAAATAACAACAAACCTTAATTTGTAACATCTTGGCAATGTCGACCGACGCACGAGTTGCCAAACTCTATATGAATATCACCGCATTCTCATAACTAATTATAGTATCACACAGGAACAACCATACTTTTACTTTTAATAGCACTTTTATACACACAAAAAAACATTTTTTTCATCAAATATATCTGAAACTGACACAGTAGGAATTGAATTTTCTTTCTTGATAAAAGGAACACAGTATTGATGACTAACACGAGGTAAGTTTTCAGCCTTAATATTAGTGTTTTGTTCACTGAATTTAATTGACGTATATATAAAACGTTATTAATCATAAATTTTTAAGCTGCCACAAAGTACGCGGTCGTGAATAAACTGAGTGACCTGCCCGCGCGCAGACGTCTCATTATTTAATAGTCAGATAAAAGATTATCTATTGAGTCGTCCTCGGTCAATACGACACTAAATTACGTATTTATCGCTGAATGGCGACCAGTGAGCGGCGAATATTGTTAACGCACGAGTGGAACCATCTTCCAAGACGACACAATGTTAAACTAATTTAAAATACTGCTTCTTACTTACAATAGTTCTCGATGTCTTTGCCCATTTTACTCTTAAGTATCCGTTCCTATGCGTATCTTGTCTCAACACATTTCCCCATTACTAAACACGTCATGATAAGCAAACAAACAAAATACAAACGTTCTATTAAAAGGTCTTATTTTAGAAACGACGGACAGTAGGCTTAATTTGAGTAAAGAATCACAATTCTTTTTATTCGTAAAACATATAAGCGTGATATCGCAAGCTTTTACCTAAACCAACAAAAAATATAGCCGAAAATTCCAGAACTATATCACTATATTATAATGTATCAATTATTTATATAACAGTCTTTAAACAACGATATCGACAACTTTACTCGACTGAGGTCCGTAACCGGCACACATTCTGAAGATAAATGTCACTAACGGAGATAAGGACTAAGCACTTTGTAAAATTACAACGACAGTAATTAACTGACTAACTAATTATGTGATAATTACAATAAAAGCGCATATAAAAGAACTTCACAGGTAATAAAATAAAAAAATTAAAAGCTAAGATACGAGAATAGTCAAAGCCAATAGTCAGGAAATAAATTTCATGAGAACTCAACTGCCAGGAATTCTTATCACATTTCATGGATGTTGCAGGTTTCAATGAATATGCAATTGAATTGCTTCTTTTTACCTTTTATGATTCTTATAGCTACTACTTTAATTTTTTACTTCCTCTCCTCTAAGACCAGCAAAGCAAAGCACTCTCTATGTGTTTATTAGCCAACCCATTTACCATGTGTCTCAATTCTGTCAAAAAAGTAAATTCTGTGTAATATTCATACTCTAGTTTTATATGCATGTATAAAAATTCTATACAGAATATTGCATGTAGACGCTTCAGACAGACTTCTATTTCCGCCTACCCTCGAGTGTGGGGCATTGTTTGAAAGTTCTTCAAAAGTAAAGTGTTATCATTGTTCACTTTTAATTAAGGATTTCATTTTCGTATCCAAGAAAAGAAATTCAAATATTATAAACGATTTTATTCAAGATTCGATTGCTATCTGACTTATTTTTTTAATCATTGATATATATCCGAACAGGATAGAGATAAAAACGAATTCATGTAACTCTAACACAGAATTGCAATTTTCAAGTTAATAAATAAAGTTTTCTCCTAGCAAGTAGTTGCTGATAAACACATTATCAATTTCCGAGAACTGAGCAAACTTCTCAGCAAATATTGTTACGAAGTTATTTGTTGTTATTATGACTTTGACGGCATCAAAGATTATTAATAGTTTTACATCTTAATCAGTTTGTTTATCTCTTAACAAGCCCATGTTAATAATTAGGACGTAAAAATCAATTTATGGCGTGGCATTGTCTATTCGCTTTGTGCATTTACGGTCTAGTAAATACAGAAAGGTTAATTGAGTATAATCTTTGTGTTTCAAACTAGATCAATCTAGCTAGAGTTGTTGGTAAAATTCAGTTAAATTTAACATTTGATCATCGGTTTTTTGAGTAGATCACTATTCGAGTGTTGTTTATTATTTGTCCAGCTGTTTTGCGGAAACTCATTCACGTGACGTCGCATTTTGATTCTGAAGGTTATATAGTTCCAATAAAAACCATTGATGTATTTATAAATATATTAATATAATATTATATTAACGAAATGTAACGGCCTATCTTGCCCAAAAACTACTTCTGTAATAAAAAAAAATAGTAGACCCAATTATGCTTTTCGCATTTATAAAATAATTCGACAATTACTTAAACTGTCCGTTGCGAAGTCATTGGTTCCAAAACATGATAACCTTAGTTCAGACGAGTCTACTCAGCCACTAACGATGGCTTTACGCGTCATAAATCAGGGTTAACGTCAAATCTAGTCAAGACTTATTTTAATACTCCAAGATGGTAACAGCATAGTAAATGCAAACTCGCCCTACCAAGGGTAAAATCCTCCCAGGGAATTTCTTGTAACTAAATGTTCCCTCAAGATGACCTAAACCAGAAAAAATTAGGATCAAGTGCCGTTATATAAATTATCAGCTTGGCTAGTATCCTAGACGTCATATTATATGAAACTAAAATTTTTCAATTTGGCGGAACACCCAGTTAAATCAAATCCTAGACAATAATGCAGTCACGTGCACTGATACTGTATTGGGAATAGAATTACGTTTCATGTCACGTACGTTCATTCGTTATCAAATAAGCTTGTTCCGTTTATCACGGCTGCATTCTGTCTGCTTGTCTGTAAAGAGTTTGTATAAATTTTTATTTTCTTCAACTAGTAAGTTGTTTTGGTATGTATACATTTCTTTAAATTTTCAGGGTTGACTGGAGATTCCTTTTTGGAATAAGTCGGCCTTTGTACACATTAATTGTTTATATAGCGATAGTTTTAAGTGATTTTAGAGTAATTTTTCTATGTTATGTTTTTGTGTACAAAAAAGAGAAAGAAATAAAAGGGGTTCAGCGCCAGGTTGACTTAATAAGGTTTAAGTTAGATAATCAGTGTTTGATGCCCATTCGTCAAGCCTCCTCCTCCCATCCAACAAACATTCACAAAATCCAATTTACCAATCTTAAAAAATAAAATTTACTAGAAACGTCACATCTCAATCCGACACACGTTTTCCACTTATACTTGTCACTATTATGGGCTAGCTGTTAAGGCCTTGATTGTAAGAGTTCGCTGAACAAACATTTTTTCATAGTAATCACGTTAAGTTGATGTAACATTTTTTTTAATAGTAATTTAATTTATTGAACAAAAACTTACTAAATGATCAACGTACAGCCGAAAAGTCAATTTAAATATGTAATTATAAGAAGGAATTCTTTTTAGATTTGATTAGGTTTTCGATTGATGGAGAAACGTCATTAATCTTCACCGAACTTATCATGTAGTACTGGTGCAAACTGGAAAGGCCATCAATTATATGGTATTTGTATGGAAAAAATTCCTAACGATCGACTAAATGGCGTACTGCCCGGGGCATAGGAGCTCGTCCGGGTAAGGTCAAGGTTGAGGCTTCTATTTTTTTGGGACAGTTAATTTTTAATTCACTCTAGCGAAAATACTTCATGCGGATACAGTTGGTTGAAACGAATGAACGATTCCATCAGAAATTAATTGCTAATTTTAATTTAAGTTTAAATTTCATACTGCGGTTTTACGTTCTAAAAAGAGTTGAAAGTTATAGAAGTATAGATTTCTCCCAGAAACCTTCCAAGGTGCAATATACAATATTCGTTAATTAGTCGGTAGTAACTAATAATTAGGAAAGAAACAGTGTATCAACGTTAGTAAAACAAATCTGATGAAATGTATCGCAACAAAAGAGCTGGATTTACAATAGCTTTGCTTCTCCACATATGTGATAAAATTCCACTTCACGAGATTACTTTCATGAAGCTTGGATTCTAAGCGTAAATGAAAAGTGTAAGCACGTGCAAATGTACCCCTTAATCTGCCTTAACCTTTTTTAACACAACTGAAGAAAAAAACAAAATGAAAAGTTTGACTGATTAAAGGGTGTAAAGGTCACAAATAAGAGGAACAAAGAATAGCTTCAGAAAAAATCAACCACCAATACAGATAATTTAATTCTAATCGGGTCTAAAACCTTTGCAAATTTGCCCTATTCTCAAATTCCATCGGATTACACACTATTTAACTTAAACGATAAATCAAGAAGAGCTTAACAAGTTTCCTTCAAGTTAATTCCGCAATATCGAACTGTAGTCTGAAATTCTATCACTTTGCCAACTTAATAGCCCCTCTTTAATTGTATCAGGTTTACTTTTCCTGAAATTGAAATGCACTTTTTGGCTTCAGGTGACAATGTTTTATAAGCTCCGACGTTTCTTGGCTTTAGAAGATATTTTATTCGATACTCATGTTTATTGAAAAAGAAATGACGTTGCTTATGTTACCAAAACTTTATTCGGGGACAAATTAAAGCTAATAAGTACAATATAACAACAGTAGTAAGTTATAATATAGCAATTATAATTAATGTAAAAAATCATGGCACGGTAAAATTAATTCCTTTCATACTCCGACTACTTGGTCATAACTCAGCTACCTAAGTAATATTACACTTCTATGCAAATTATGTGCTTTCTATATTCCACTTTTAGTACTATTACATAACTTTTAACCCAGGCCTATAAGCCGTCGATTGACCTAAAAATAAATGACCTCTTATTTAGGTAAATGCTACATTACACACTGCAAAAGGTCTAAGATAGAACTGTTCCACGAAATCTCTAATATACAAAATACTAGGCACATAAATAAGTTCAAACCTTTTATAGTAAATAGTCCACCAACACGGTATCTTAGTCTGATAGATAGCAGTATCTGTATTATAGTATCATTGTTAACCTGTGTCACGATTATAGAAACGATAACAACAGATAGGTAAAAGGCTTTCTCTCGAATTGCCTAACAAGCCCATGTCAGATAATACAAGCCTTTAGTTGTTAATTAACAAAATTCTTTCTTGCTTAGTACTACGTAAATTGGCTTTAAAAACCTTATTTCAGAATGTCCTTATTGTATTACAGTTACAATAAGGACATTCTGAAATACTGAAATCGTTTAAAGACATAATCCTTGACAGTGTAACTAAAAGAATCTACAAATTAAATAATGATTTCCTTGAAACTTATTCTTTCTTTCTTCTCCTCTACTAATGAAGTCTTTAATTAACGTACAGATTTAAAAGCTATCATTAGCAAAGTAATAATGAACCAACAATGTTAAGTACAAGTTAGAACGCTCCAGTTAACTTAATTAAAACAAGGAAACGAACGATGCAAAATTAATAGGGAGAGATTCGGAATTTTGTCGTGTTATGACGTCATGCTATTTACTCTCGCTTCGGTCTTGGAAATTACTAATATTCGTTCTTAGTAACAGTTAATCAGAAGGACATAGATAGATAACCAAATTTGAATGGCCATCACCTTCAACACTTTGACATTTCCTCTACAGTTTGAATTTAAACTGAATTTATAGGAAATAACGTTATCTTCACTCAGTTCTTTTCAGTCGTTGTTCTTTCCCTACCTTACTTTTCCTTGTCCTTTTCACTTTTGTTCAAAAATTGGTATCTTTTATTTCTTTTCCCACGCGTGCCAATTTGATAATCATGTCTTATCAGTTATTTAAATCACAAACAACAGTATAAACAAAGGCTTTGTTTAGGTGAACGAATTAGATAGCATTGAGCCTTTATTGTCTCATTTTTATAACAGTCCAATAAGCTTACTGAAGTTCACAAAATGTCAAAGTCACCAATAAATATCAGAAGACTAAAACGGGAAATTTATTTCTTGTGATCAAGTCATATCCATTACAGACTTAAGAGGCTCTGAATTTTTCAATTCTGTAAGCATTAGCTGTATTGGAGTTCCTACTATTGAATATTTTAAAATGGTAGATTGCGCTCTTAGATGTTATAAAACTTAGCTCATTTTATTGCCCGTATAAAATTTATGACATTTTCCTTGGGTACCGCTTTAAAATAGCACTTTTTTCATGAGCAAATTATACAAATTAGTTCGCTTTACTTTTATTACTTGCTTGCTATCGTATCTTAACTAAATGATTGTGCGTGTCCAAATAAAACATATTTTGGGATTAATCATCCCATCCCATCGTTCCATTCGTTTATTCTGAAAGTTTTTCATCAAGCAGCGATCCATAGAAAAACAGTAGTAAATCAATCTGTAACTATTAACAAGAAATACACTGTATCTATAGAAAGACGATTTTGCTGTAAGTAAAGGAAAGAGTACCCTTAATCTTTTTTAATCCGTATTTTATCCAAGCCCAAGTATTTTTCCATAAGAAATGAAATTTCTGAGAATCTTGCGGTAGGAGGGTAGCAGTCGTGCGAGTAAGACGATACTAGCCATGTATCGTTTTACTCGCTGCGGTTACGACGGTCCTAAGCCATTAACGAAAACTGCGTAATACAGAACCATTGTTCTTTGTTTACATAGAAATACTTGTTATTATATTTCATAAATAATATAAAGAGTTCTTAGTCTCATAGCATCAGAGACGTTTTCAATGAAATCACACCTTGGAAAGAAGCTTTCCCAGAGCTATGAAAAAAATTGGCATCTAACAATCTATTTCAAAATTAAGTCCCAAGTTAAATTCTTTGATTCGATAAAGTGAAAATCGATTCCCAAACAACAAGTCATAACCAAATATTTAAAACTTGAACTTTTCCATCGATCAATATGCAAAAAGAAGAATCTAAATAAATCGTTTATGGCTAGTTTTTTAACTAGTAATTGCTATTAAGCTACGAGTAAACTAGATTCTACCATGCATGCAATAGTTTTAGCTGTCAATGTTCTTGCAGCTAAAGCTAAAAAAAATTACCAACCAATTAATGTAATGATTTAATTATACTATAACAGTATATTCCAGACAGTTCAACGTTCTCATCGACGGTTAAAAAGCTTTTACAAAATAACAAAACAGCAAACAACCCTGTTTAACTAAATTCATTTGGGATTTGTGGTGTATAAATGTATTATTTCGTCTTTATAGACAAGTCAGTGACTTTTGTCTATCCTTCTTTTTAGGTCTGTCTTCCGAAAGTATTGAATAAAATATCTCTTTTTGTTATAATATCAACAAGAGCTAGTTAATTTCCGCTATAATATTTTTAGCAGACAATTTATCGATAAACTCTAATGTATTGCCATGTTGGAGATGAATTGGCTTGCTCCCTGTTAAATAACTAATATTTTTCCTTCGCACGACTTTGACGTCGTAAGAAACATTTAACTAAGATAGTTAGTAGCAGCTTTAAAATAACTCGACCTCAATTGATTGTTCCAGACTATTCCCAGATTTTCCATTAAAATGTATGACGGATTTCGTGCATATTTGGGCTCAAGGCCAAGACACCTCTCGTTATGAAACTATTATCTATATTGAACATAATAAATGGCTCATCTTTCCTAAGCTAGGGAGGAATGCCAAAATGCCAAACAACTACTTTGTCGGTAAAAAGTTTCTTGTATAGAAAATGATTAATATGGGATTGGAAAATGTAAGAAATTGGATTAGCTTCATTTTGTAAATGAAATGTGTTTGAAATTAGAAATAATTTAAGAACACGTTAAGATATTTTTAATAATCTATTTTTATTTAACCTACATTAAAACCTAATGAATAGATTTCGCACTTAACTTTAATTGCGGCTGCACTAGGTTAGCACAAAAATAAAGTATCAGCATCAAAATGTATTATATCCAGGTATCCCTTTAGTGGGACGCCTACAATAGTTATTCAGGTCACTGCTATTTCAGATATGGATGAATTCAGGCTATTGGGGTAGAAATACGTTGACAGTGAAATTATCGAGAGGGGTTGAAAACAGATGGGAAATTACGATACTATTTTATAACTTTAATCCGGTTATGGTATCCGGCTTTTTCTTTTAGTTTTATCACCTTTTATTTATAACTTCTAAGTTAACGTTTTAAATTTTCCACAAGATGCCCGAATATTCGTGGAATAATATTTACCTCACCTAGAAGCATTCCTCTTCAAATTTCAATACTCTTTATCCGTTACCAGAGATTACCAGATAAGAGAGCAATCTCTTATATTATCTGGCAGGCAAATGTCATGCAAAGTTTAATTATGATATAAATTATAAATATTAAAATTTGCCTAATGACCTTAAGGATTAAATAAAAGACAGCAAATAATCATTACAATTTAATTATTAGAAAAAAAGAGGGGAATATACTCAAGGAACAAATTAAAAGAATCAATAAAATGAAGAGAAGTAAACATCTACTCTTTACACCGGTAAGTAGATATAGATGTTTTGTAAGTGTTAATCATTGTCTATAATTAATTCAAAAATAATCTGAACTCTTCGTGTTACAGCAGTTTCCCTGAATCCATCGAAATGAGCGCTTCATCACGTTAATGTAAATAGTCGTATTTCATGAATAATGACGTACATTATGCTCGTCGCCCATAAAATTTAATTCGCAGTCTGCGAGATTATATTTATCATTAATCATTGTGCTAAGATAGTTATGATCGAATAGTAAAAACTGATTAAGGACTTTATGTAAAAAGTGCTTCCTTTTTTATATTTCAGGAACAGTTCAATCTGGTATAAATGGGCTATATTTATCACGCTTTTATAGCTTCACGTGTAATAACCTAACTATGTAAATAGTCCCGCTGAGTTTCTTGCGCCCAGTCTTCTCAGGTCTGGGTTAGGTCGTTTCCGAAAGGGTGGTAGATTCCGACGTTCAATAAGAGAATGTAAATTCCAATATTGAATAAAAAATTTTGACTTTGACTTTGACTATTTATTGTTTGTCCTAAACTAGTCTCTCATCTGTTAAATAGAACCACTAGTTACGGTCCTTTATAGAACGTTCAATTGACCTTTAATGCCAATTGTCCCTAATTACCAGACATTTAACGACACTCACTATCGACTGCTTATTGTATTTCTTTCAAATAATAACTATAAGATTTGAAGCTACTCGTAATTGAAGGCATTTAACGAATTGATTGAAAAGTTTTCACTAAGTATTCTTTATTCTCAAAAAAGGTCTTTTAAACTTTCAGATCACGTTGATACCTCCGCAAGACAATGGAAGAGGTTTATTTTGAATTACCTATGCAGAATTATCACATGAAACGACAGGTTTAAATATACCTTTGTCTGAGCAGCTGTATATAATAATTCGGTTATCTAATAACAACTTGATTTGAAAATGTTAAATGTCTGAGGAGCGGTTTCCAATCAAAATTATTTTTTCCATTACACCTATTTGCGAATTTCGATTTCAATCAAATTGTTAGGTGATCGAGGTGATTTAAAAGCAATTCGAATTGCGTTTTAAATCAAGTTGAAAAAAATGTTGTTTGTATTTTTTAAACTATTAATCTCAGTATTTACCAACTATCAAAGTTAAACAACAGTAGAGCCAAGATAAGCAACACGAGTTCAATCTCAATGCAAAGCAAACACAAATAGTTATACTTATGTCATAATTAATTGCAACGTTATCTAGAGCGGCCTTGCATTGTTCTAGTCACCATTGTTAAAAAATAACCATAGACTATATAATAATATAGAGATACTATCGCGGCTGAAAAGAACGATATTAAAGTGGACTGTATTTTTAATTTTTACAAGGAGCTGGTTGCGGTCAAAAAACGATGAATTTTTGCCTGCATACCGCCATGGTATTCTGGTTCCCCAAAATATAATGGCTGCTGTCATCGTGTCACAGGTCACAATCACAAATTAAGTAGGCGGGCGTGCGGATTCTTGCCCCTGTTAGTAATTTTTTTAGATTTTTATGGTTACTAAAAAATGGCGTTATAAACCCTACACTTGAATCGTAATCCCCAAGTGCTAATTATGAGTATTCATTCATCTTTATCTTTACAGTTCTCGGGAAACAAACGAGGACAATCCCAATAACTAAATAATCTTAGGCTCAAGAGAACTTTAATGGGTAGGTAGCAATAAATATAGGATTTCATAGCAGAAATATCCTTTTTATGGTAATAAGTGAAAACTTCTTATTATGCTGGTAGAAGAACTGTTAGAGCACCAAACCTTACCAAATATTAAAATAATAAAGTACATTACTCACGTGCTCCTCGATAACGAAGGTCTAGCTCCAACCGAACAATCAAACATAATACTAATATCAAACTTGACAGACTAACTCAATCCTATCGCAACGAAAGTTGAATATTGACAACTACCCGCGAATAATAATTCATAACGAGTGTTGCTAACATTCAACACGATTAACCAACTCTATCTTATTTTTTCCTTACATAAAATAGAGATTAGCTTTTACAATATTTCTTTATAAACATCGCATAAAGTTCTCTTCTACTTTAGGACGATAAAAATAAAATTTTCTCCATTAACTTGGTTGTGAGCTAAAAATTCGTTTATTAGAGAGAGACCACACTTAACCTATTTTTTAATAAAACCACATTTCGCCGCAAAATATAAAGCTAAGCTAATTCCAAGTTATGATGTAATTTTATTTAAGTATTCATTTTCATTTTACTAATCATACAGTAATGACTACACTTAATTAAATGATATTACTTATACGATATTAAATTTATTTTTTATACTTAAATATTTTATGGATTCATAGAAAGACTTTTTACATTTTATCCCCCAAAAATACACAACTCCCGAGAGAGAAGAAATTTACCCATGCGAAGCCAAGGTTTTGTACATAGTACAAAACAAAGTCGCTTCTTGCTGTCTGTCCCTATGTATGCGAACCACGCAACGGATTTTAATGCAGTTTTTTTAATAGATAGAGTGATTCTAGAGGAAGGTTTATATGCATAATACATACATAATATAGTAGAGAAACACTGATAATTTTAGAGGTTTCTAATGTGATGTCGTAAATAAACATATTTTGGGCTTACATTGCAAACGCTGGCTGAACCCTACGAGATGGATCAAATGTACTACAGTATTGTACACCTTAAAAAGGTCTACAAAAAAGTCCGCGATGGTATAAGTCTATCTCGGGATAACCTACGATAACCATTTTTTATCCTTTATTTTTTACGAGAAATAATGGCTTATTTACGAAGCGATTTTAAGCAATTACAGTATGAATCATTATCCAATTAAGTACCTTAAATACATTGTGCATTTAATATAGATCAATGTGGCCCTTTACAGCATGAAATTTAAATTAATATTTGCGAAGATATTACAGATTTAAAATACAGGGACGGTTACTAAATACACGTGTCAAATTGCACCCGGGCAAAACCGGGACGGGTTGACTAATTTATTATACAACGAGCGGCCTGCCCTCGCTTCGCCCCGGATATTTAAGGCAATATTATAATTGATGTCCTTAAATTTACACTCCGTAGTTGAGTAAGAAAAAGTTATAAAAAGAAAAATAATAGTAAGAAAAAGAAAAGAAAAGCGACAGATAATAAAAGAGGGAGGGCAAAAATAAAATTGAATAAGTAAAGGACAGGGAGAGAGAGATAATCGAAAGAAAGAAAGTCAAAAGAGACTGATCATTCTGAACAGAAAGAGAAAGGATAAGAGAGAATGATAATATATAAGAGGAAGAAAGACGGAAATACTATAAGACTTCTCTCAAAGAAATAATTTTTAAAATCGGACTAGTAACAACAAAATGGTAATATTCTATTAATTAAAAAATGTATATGGCAACACTAAATCACTTATGCCAGTTACGAATAGTGTAGTTTTCTATCAGTGAAAAAAAAATTAAAATCGGATTAGTATTCCTGAGAAACCACTTAATTTACAAAATGGCCACGTTATGGGACTTAAATGGCCATATCTTAACAAACAAACATAAATTGAAAAACAATATTTAAACATTTCTGTACTCTCAATACCAGCGTGTAGCTGTGTAGCTCGTAGCGACCCATGGGAATTAAATATCCATGGCAAGTACCTACTAGAGGAGTGCGGAGTACGGGATCAACCGCAGTGCGGATGCCGCATCGATCCCGTGTCCCGGGGGTAGGCTGACGTTACTGCTACCTTTTATTGCCTAACGCATCTGCACTTATGAAAATAAATACCGCATTTCCGAAAGACCAATTACACCAATACACAAAAAAGAATTTATTTTTTTATTTACTAAAAAAATTCATCGGCGTATAGCTCCGCTCCTATTGGTCTTAGTAAGCTGATATATAGCTATAGCCTTCCTCGATAAATCAGCTATTTAATACTAAAAGATTTTTTCATATCAGACCAGTAGTTCCCGAGTTTATCGCATTCAAGCAAACCAACAAATTTCAGCTTTATATATTAGTATAGATAAAGCTCTTGAATTTTTTTCCTCGGTTTCATTATTATCAGAAGATCAAGATCAAGATGTTAAGAACTAATAGAATCACTTAATGGTCGGTTTCAGTACGAAATTGTGACTCAACTACCTACCTTTCTCCATACTGTGAATATTGTCTATCATAGTGCAAGTAGAGATCAAGTATAGTGAAGGAAAGTTAATGAATTATAAGGGTATTAAACTTGAATCACAAGCCCCAGGCTCTTGTAAGCGTCATGTCTAAAAGATGATAGTTCACTTTAGTAACGAGCTCAATTTAATCAATAGCTCTCTTAACAACAGAGTATCGGAATTTATAGACTTGATTAATATAACCTTTCTGAAGATATACCCTCACTTCGGTGAGGTAACATTGAGTTTTCTACTATAAGCACCTTCCTATCTACTTACTAAAAAATTAATCGATTCTATTCGATACTTGATATCAAGAGAAAGGTATCGAGAAATATTGTTACATGTGTACTCAGTGTAAGCAATGTGTGTTACCATGGTTACGAGATTGTTATAATTGTCAATATATTAATGATGTGAGGCAGCTCTCAAGTTAGCAAGAACCATCTCGATTTTTTTTTAATTGTGGATAAGGTGCACATGGCCTGATGGTAAGTGGCCACCATCACCCATGGACATCTACAATACAAGAGAATATCTTGAATGAGAATTGTAGATGCGTTGCATCCTCGAAGATGGAGTGGGGATGGAGAGTGAAGAAAAAAAATGCTGCACTTTCGGCGGACCCTGAGCAAGAGCCCAGACTCCACTAGATCCACATCCTGGTGGTCGCAAGCCAGTCGGGGAACAGATCACCTACCACCAAGGGGTGCTGGGTTACTCGGCTCTAACGAGATGCTCTCCCAGCGGCAGAGGGGAATAGTATTCTAACCTGTCCCCTCACAGGTAGACAGTTCAAATAACCTTTCAAATAAATACAACTTCATCACAATCGGTTCATTATCTTGTGTGCTACGATGCTACGGACAGACGTACAGTCAGTAAAGCGACGGCCGATAACCACATAAAAGTAATTACATATTGACGTTCCACTTAACGTCCATCGGTTTATAACTATGCAAATGGAAATAATGGAAAAATGATTATTCCATTATAAACGTCTACTGGGAGAGGGGATGGTTTAAAATAGAATTCCCCTTTGCCGCTGGGTTTAGGGTTAGCTCAATAATATTTAAAATAAACTCCATGTTACGTCACTGGATTTAACGACAAACTCCCTAAAACGTCGAATCTTTTATACTTTATTAATAATAGTGAAATAATAAGGATTTTTGTTCCCTCTCCATTTGATGTTAACTCTGTTTAGCGCCATAAAATGTGCAGTAAAACTTGATGTAACTACACTAAAGGGACTACGTATTTTAATTTTAATTTTTTTGTGTGTTCGTTAAATGGAGAGAATAACTAAATCTATTATTTAACAAGCTAAGCTAACCGGAGTGGAGTGGATTAGACGCTTTAGGGAGTGTGTCGTTAAATCAACGTTACATGGAGTTTCCTTTAAATATAATTGACCTAATAAAATATAATTAAAGTGCAAACTCCATGTGACGTCACTCGATTAAACGACACACTCACTACAGCGTCGATCTCACTCGATTCTTTTGGGTTAGTGTGTTAAATTCGCAGTCCCTTTAGTGTCGTTAAATAGAGTCGACATCAAATGGAGAGAAAACAAATCAGAATTATTTCACTATAATCAAGTAAGAGGCGAGTAAACCAGCAACACTTAGTGGTAGGGGATCTGTTCTGGTCTTTGAAGAGTTCAGTTATCACCGCATGTAGGTCAGACTTCTTCCCCCCCCCCCCTCTCCTATCTCATTAATGCTAAGATTCCAGTGGAATCTAGGAATTT